>OY728126.1:1281302910-1281902910 GCA_963277665.1 Viscum album | reverse complement strand
AAAAAATGGGTAAAAATTTATTTAATAAAACATTTTTAAAATATTAAAAAAATTAATAAAACATGGGTTTTGATGAAAAAGTATTTTTGATCAAAGAGAGAAATTAAGTCGTATTTTCTTAAAAACATTTTCTTAATCATTTTATGTACCAAAAAGTAGTAAAACGGTAAAATTACTTGAAATATTTCATGAATAACTATATTTAAAGAAAATATTTTTATTTTAAGATATAAATATCGAATAATTCACCCAAGGTAGATGTAAACATAAATAATCTTGAATAATGATGAGATTGTGAAATAAAACCTTAAAAATTTGGTAACTTCTGAATCATAAGCCCCTTAAAAGAAATGAAATGAAATGAAATATTAAATACCATGAAGATAAATATATTCATGACCAAATATATCAAAGTGGAATTATATAATCCACAAAAATTAAATAAGTTGGGAATATGGCATATGTATTATGGTTGTAAAAGTAGGATAAGAAACCCTTACCTCTGGGATGATTTTTTATATGTCTTCTTACCTCATGTATAATGGTTTTAATCATGTTATTACTTTATAATATAACCATAATCATATTTATAATATAATATATGATCCTATTATAACATTTTACCACACATTTTTTAATAATATTGAATTATTTTCAATATTTTAGGTGTTATTGTCTTGTTTTACCATGCATGTTTTATCCAGAAAGATACAGTTATTATGCAAAGGATATATATATATATATATATATAATATAAATAATTATAATAATATTATAAATATTATATTTACTCAGTAGATACATTTTTATAACCATTTATGAATTTTGGATAGGGAAAATTAATTTCATATCTTCATACAGATGGTATGTCGTACATACGCACGAGCGACGATATTATTCCCTTAAAGTTTAAAAGGGTAAGAAATTGGTTGATAAATTTATTTTAAATAATAAATATCATATTATATATATAATATATACTCATTAATTTTATCTTTATTAAATTCTTTGTAAATTGTAAGTGAAAAACAAATCACATCGCTTTGCAAGGCAGTAGTCCACCATACACACAAAAGACGTTATCATATTTGAAATGGAATGGAACATAAAAAGGTATATATGATATTAAAATTATATATTTATAATAATATCATAAATATCATATACATGTGTAAAATACACCATTATATCCAGACTTTAATGGTGGTGATGGAAAATGACATACATCAGTTTGTGAGGAGGTAGTCTGTCATACACACGATCGTTGATTTTGTTTCTCGTTTGATAGAAGTGGAGATACATACATATTATACCATAAACATAATAACATATCATTATATGTGAGATACAAGTTTTATTATTTTGTAATTTTAATACATAATTTAAGGTGGAAAAATAATAATGAAAACGAAAGACCTTTTTGAAGATAATTGCCTTCTCTAAGAGAAACCTCCTTTGGATCTCCTATTAATAACCCTAAGAATTATATTTTTCAAAGTAAAAAAGGTTATAAAAATATGTATAAGTATATTTTAGAGATTATTTGGCATGTATTTGTCAAGAAAAATTGATTTATGTTTGTGAATAAGTGAGGCGATAGACTGCCCTTTTATAAGTGGGGAAAGGGAACCCTATTGGAAATTACTTGAAAATTTCACAAAAGAATCCAAAATGATAAAGTAATTAAGATGAAAAAAGATTCCAAATTAGCCTATATTATAATTTAGGAGATTATAATTCGGAAATATGTCCATAAAATTTATTTTTTACAAGTTTGTAGATCATTTTAACCCTTACCTTCTTAGTTTATCCCAACAGTAAACTCATTTTTACCTTAGCCATGGAAAATAATTTTTATTTTTTTTACTATTCATTATGGTAAAAAATTATGTTTAAATTATTAGATAATATAAATTATCCTATTTCATAATGTGGAATAAATTTTCCCAAATTTCATTCATATAATTCTTAAAATATAATTTAAAACTAATTTCGCATATGCGATGAGAATGTAGGTTTTCAAAGAGAAAATGTTCAAAAGTTTCCAAAGTTTTTATACAAAAATTTAATATGAAAATGATTCAAATGATATAAATTGGATTGATAGATATATAATTTTACTAATTTTTCTTTAAAACCAATTTAATATATAATTTAACTTTATAAAAAATTTAAACGAAAAGTTAGTTTTCAATTTAAATTCACTATTTTTAACTATTTATCTAAAAATGGAATTTTTCAGAAAAATACAAAAAATTAAACCTATGATAATTTTTGTATATTGATTTAAAAATTAATTTTATTTTTTCAAATAAATCTTATAAAAATGAAAAAAAATTATTATAAATTATGTGTAGAAAGCCCGACCATACTACCTTATAGAAAAATACAGTTTTTCAAAAAAACATTTCTTTTCCTTTCAAGTGGTTATAATTTTATCTATAATAAATAGATATAAATTTTATTTATGTTATACATTTTTAAACTATATATTTTTCATAATTTAGTTATTATTATTTATACCCACCAATTTAATGGAAAGATTATAATGGTCATGTTTAAATAATAATATTTTAGTAGAGTATAGTGTTTCATTCAAACCCACTGTTTCATTCATCATAAGCTATCAAAGATTTTGAATTTATATAAAGATAAATATATCATAAATTCTTGGGATTTTATATTCCATTATGTTCTTGGTGTTTTATTTTATTTATGCTATCAAATATGATGTTCATATTTTGAAAATCTTACAGTTTTTTATTCTACCCCCTTAAATAAATTGTGTCCTCACAATTTAATCTTGATCTCAGTAATAAATGGTTAGTCCTTTGAAAATAAAATTATAGAAATACCACATCTTGATAAGGGTTAATAAAACATTATCTTTATAATATAGAAAGGAAATAAAATGGTCATGTAGAATAACAAATAACTAGGATTCTAATTAAAATAACATTGGGGGAAAGTGAAGACATGGAAATGGAAGAAATGTGTAAATAACTATAGATAGTGATATAGTTCATTGCTCATGATAAATTAAATGATAATTGGAAAGTTAAATACCTCAAAACCAAAAATTTGTGATGATTTAAAATACCATCAGTTCAACATAAATGAAGGTATTATGAAAAAAATTTATTTCAATATGATGTTCCTAAAGTTGAGGAATTTATTAACCATCTTGATTGAGAGTATATTAAAACATACTTACTTGATATATTTCTATTTCATAGTTATAATTTCATATTTTTGTTGTTCTTTGATCATTTTAAATTTCATTTCTTATAAGAAATGAATATCCAAGATGAATTTTTTTATTACTTAAACACTAAAATTAACTTCTAACAGATTATAATATCCATAAAAGAGTGAAAAGTCTTTCTATATACATATAAATATTTTCCAAATCCAGTTTCATTGGAAAAAGTTACCCAATATTCATAAATCTTTATATGGTTAAGTCATACATTAATCTATAAAACCTCATCCAATTTTCAACTTAAACCATTTCATAAATGGTTAGCCTTATGACCCCTCCAAAATATTAACATACAATACTTTAAAAAAAAGGTTATGAGATTTAAAAAATGAAATTATGATTAATCAATCAAACAATATAAATGAACTCTTAATTGTGACATACCAAACATGTGAATACCTTCATCTTGTATTCTCTTTAAACATAGTAATAACATAAATTACTATAAAACCATAATGAAAACATGAATACTTACTTATTTATTAAATTAAACAAATATTATTGGACATATTCCTTATATCAAAAAATTTTATTAACTCTATCAATGATAGCATAAACGACTTTGTCAACAAATCGTTAATTAGCTCCAAGGTAGTTAGTAATATATAATTTACATTATCAATATCAATCATCTCTTTATCCCAACATCAATATCTCGATATGAGGTACATATTAATAGTTATATTTTTCTTAGTTATGTATTTTCAAATAAGTTCAACTTTACACTGAATAATTTTTCTTGGTCAATATTATCGTTCAATATATTATGTAAAATCCTTAATGAAAATGTATTAAATTAAAATAAATATACATTTGATAATTATTATAACTAGTATATACATAATAAATAAATAAAATTATATAATTCTTGGATCTAAACCCAAGAATATTAATCATTCCACTTCATATGTGGTAATATAATAAGATTTACCATGATCCATTATAAACTTTTTAGGTATATTACCTTGATTATTATGGAATTCTTTTATGTAGTGCCCCATATCCTTACAGTTGAAACATTGAAAATTGGAAATCTATTTCTTAACCTTGAAATTATGAGAATAGTGGAATTTATCTACACACTTATATCAAACTCCTTTTCTTTTTAATCATGTACCATGGTGTTTCATTCCCCAATTATCAAATGTGGGATAATCCTTATTTCCCTTATTCCCTTTATCCATCTTTTTCTCTACCATCCTCCTCTTTTCTTTCTTCACTTCAAAGCTATAATAAATTGGGAATTATTTCTCTATCTTGGTACCTATTGAAACTATGTCTTCATATTATAAGAATGTTTGGCTGACTATATTTCATAAAAATATTTACTTAATCTCATAAAATAAACAATCATTCTTACTCTTTGGATTACGTGCATTGATACTGTTTTAATTCCTACCACAAGTCATAAAATCTAAACAATGGAATGCACTAGATTACATCATAACATTATGAAATGTAATTTATAATCCCAAAGCTAGTGAAACAGTTAACATAAATTTAAAAAATTATGCATAGATATTATCATTATAATAAACATGGTTTCCTTGGATATATCATTATTTTCAACTCCTTCGAGATGGTTTGTAAAGAAAATGTGATTTATATTAAGAATATCCCCTATGGGTGTCAAACCAGGTGTGTGAAGTCCTGATGTTATACACCAAGAAATGATTAGGTCAAGCCTAATGCATCTTTTTAGAGTTATTACCCCTAGATACATCTATAATAGAACCATGTCCGCTTTTAGTATCCAGACAGGGATGCATTTGCTAAAAACTATATAATCTCTTCATTACCAAAACATTAGGATATTCTTCTAGAATTTCATCAAATTATATCTTACTTTTCTTTTCCATAATCTATTTTTTCCTAAATATAGTTCCTATGGATTCTACTAAACTTACTTTGATACCAACTGTATCGAAACAAACCCTAGTAGCTTAGAGTTGATGGTTTCTTTATTACATTAGAATAAGATACAAGGAATCACATTATAGAGGAATGGATATTTTAGTAGTCTTGATAAAATAGATACATAATATAAATTCTCATTATATTTTAATATATAAAATGCACAAAGAATTTTATTTGAGAATTCCATTATTACACATTATTTTATCCCTCCATATCATTCCCAAAACCCTTCCTTATATCCTAGGAAAAATAAAACATAAGAAATGGGTGAGCTCAGATACTCAATAAGGATAAGTGTATAGAAAAATCTATGAATAAATAAGGAATAATCAATATGGAAATCTAAATAACTTAAATAAATTCCATTTAACCATTAACTTGAACATAATATGGAAGTAATAAATGATGATCAAATAATTCTATATAAATAATCAAATGTTCTCAAAAATTAACCATAGATATTCTAACTAATCAAATAATCACATAGAATATAAATAAATGAATTCATAATATAGGAATTCATAATGTTGGACATATAAAACATACCATCGATTCCTTATACAAAGACATCTAATACCACCAAGTATTTGTTCCAAGACATTTATATAAATGGTTAAGACCTCGGCCAAAACCTAATCCAGTTTTTCTCATGACACCTATCGAGGCATCGAGAGTCTATAGTGGGTCCCACCCATCACTAACTAAATCAAATTCATTAATCATATAAAAGGGGTAAAACATAATCAACCTAAACATTTTTATTATAAAACCAACAAATGAAATGTTAATATATACCCAAACTAATAAACATAACGATAAAACATCCATAGAAAAATAGTGAATGGTAATAAAATTGCACATCACCAGTCAAACTGATCATAAACCATCCTAATAAATAATTAGGATAGTATCAATATAAAATATCCTCAGTGTATCATTATTAAAATTGAGGTTTTATGTCATTTATGAATATAAATACCCTGAAAATATCCATAAAAACGTTTCTAAGAAAAAAACCCTTTTCATTTTGAAAATCACCTTTTAAAAAATCACAAAAATATTTTAAAATTATTTACTATGAAAATAAGATTTTAAAACTTTTAAAATAATCATTAAAAAAAATTTCATGATTTCATAAAATCTTGTTAATGTCATACACATTAAATTAAAGATTCATATCACATTTTCAGTAAAATCTAAATATGAATTGTTTTGAAAATGAAATGAATATTTATTTCAAAAAATTATGTAAAACATATAAATGGGTAAAATTTTAATTAATAAATAATTTAAAAACATTTTAAAATATTTTTTTAAAAAAAATTATAATACATGGATTTTTATGATAAAGGGATTTTGACCGAAAAGAAAAATAAAGTCAGATTTTCTTAAAAATATTTTTTCAATCATTTTAAGTAACAAAGAGTGGGAAAAAAGAACTATTAAAATAAAAGTTCATAAATAACTATAGGTGAGTAAAATATATTTATTTTAACATATAAATATCAAATAATTCCCCCAAATGGGATGTAAACATGAAAAATCCTGAATAATGATGAGCTTGTGAAATAAACCCTTACCACTTTGGAAACTTCTGAATCATAAAACCATTAAATAAATGACATAAAATGAAACTTTAAATACCATAAAGATAAATATATATATTAAATAATATATCAAATTTAAATTATATACACCACATGAAGGTAATAAGTGGTGAATATGGCATATTTCTCACAGTAGTAAAAGTGAGACGAGAAACCCTTACCACAAGGATGATTTCTTTCGTACATGTTTGTACCTATTGTATAATGGTTTTAAGAAGTTTTTAATTTATATAATAACCATAATAATATTTTCAATTTTATATATGATCTTATTATATCATTTTATCACCCTATTTTTAATAACATTTCACTATTTTCATTGTTTTGGGTGTTAATTGCCTTGTTTTCTCATGCATGCTTTGTCAGGAAAGTTATGGTTCTTGTGAATAGGATATATATATATATCCATAATTATAATAATTTTATAAATATGTTATTTAATTAGCATATAGATATTTATAACCATTTATTAATGTTGGACATGGAGAAATGAATCACATCACTTCGTGGAGACGATAGGTCGTACGTACACATAAGCGATGATATCATTCCATTAATGAGTGAAATGGTAAGGAAGTGGGTGGTAAATTAATTTTATATAATAAATATACACTTATATATATCATATATTTTTAATTAATTTTATCCTTATTAAATTTCATGTAAAGCGTTAGTGAAAAATGAATCACGTCACTTTGTGAGGTCGTAGTTCACCGTACACACGAGCAACATTATTATATTTGAAACATAATAGAACATAAAAAAGTATATATGATATTAAAATTAAATAATTATTATAATATCATAAATATCATATAAAATTTTTAAATTCATTGTCATATCCATCGTTTAATGGTGGTAATAGAAAATGAACTACATCGGTTCACGAGACGGTAGTCCGCCATACACATGATCGATGATTTTGTTTCCCATTTAATAGAATTAGATATGGATAAATGTTATAACATAAATATTATAACATATAAATATATGTTAGAAACTTTTTTTATTATATTTTATATGTTAAGACATAATTTAGGGTGTAAAATGAAGAAATAAAATGAAAGTGCTTTGTTAAGAAAATTACCTTCTCTGAGAGAAACTCCTTTGGATCTCCTCTTAAGGACCCTGGAAGTAGTCTTTTTGGAAGTAAAGAAGCTCTAAAATGTGTTTAATTATTTTTTGGATATAAATTTGAAGTTTTTTATCAATAAAAAGTTCTTTTGTGGTGTGAATAAGTCTGGGGAAGGAGTGACCTTTTATAAGTGGGGAAAGGGAACCCTCTTAGAAATTACTTGCAAATTTCCCAAAAGAAACCAAAATGATAAAGTCGTTTTCAAGACCAAAACTTGAAACTAACCATAGTTTTTAAGTTTTTATAGTATAATGTGGAAATATGTCATGAAAATAATATTTTTACAAGTTTTTAAGTCATTTTAACAATTATCTTTTTAATTTAACCCTAGGGTAAACTCATTTTTACTTTATTTGAGGTAAATAATGTTTACTATTTTCACTGTTGGTTTTGGTAAAAAATAAATTTAAACTTATTATATAATATAAATTATTATAATGTCAAATATATAATCCATTTTTCTAAATTCCATTAACATAAGTGAAAAATTATAATTTAAAATTAATTCCACAGACGTGATTAGAAAGCAGGTTATCAAAGAGAAAAGGATCAAAAGTTTACAAAGTTTTTATATCAAAATTCAATTTGAAAATGATTACAATGAACTAAATTGTATTAATTGATATATAATTGAATTAATTTTACTTTAAAACTAATTTAAAATATAATTTAACTTTATAAATAATTTAAATGAAAAGGAAGTTTTTAATAAAATTTAGTGTTTTACACTATTCATTAAAAAATAAACCTTTTCAGAAAAATACAAAAAACTATAACATACCATTAATTTTTTTTATATATTCCTGGGACTTTTTTACCTCCTTTAGTTTGGTATTGTTTTAGGATCGTTCTAGGAGATTTTGGAGTTTTTTAGGCCTTTTGGGTTGTATGAGGTTTGAGCAAACTGTGCCCCTTAGTGCAAACCATACACCCCCTAAAAAGTGGATAATACAGAGATGGTGAAAGGTTTCCAAAACCTCACACCCACCTAGGTGAAACCAGGATCCCCAAATAGTAGGGTCACATATTCATCACATAGTTTCACCTAACATTTCACCCCCCACCAGATAATAGTGTGAGTGGGATTTAATTACTCATAAATTAAATTTAAAATTCTTAAAACCCCCATTTTTAGTACCTAATCACCCCATTAGACCCCAATATGATTTTCAAGGTTGTGAAGGCCCTTATTAATATTAATTCACTCCTCCAAATCCTTTTATTAGTGTATATAAGCAGTGTTTATCTCATTTTATCTCCTCCAGGTAAATGGATATCCTCTCATGTAGTTTCTTATGATCTCCTTTTCTCTTATACTTAGATTTTGATATATCATCACATAATTTATGGATATAAACTTCTTTTGATTGGATATTGGATATAGTTTGTGTTCCTAGATCTTCCACACCTTTATTTTGTGTGGTAGAGTTTGTTTGTGGGTGTTGATTTCATGATATTTTATTAAAAGGTAGGTGGTTCTATAATTCTTTTCCCTATGATTGAAAATTTGATTTGATTTATTAAATTAAAATGATTTTTTGAATGATTTAAATCATTTATTTGAGATGATTTGATATTTTATTTAAAATGTATATAGAAATTAAGAAAACCCCCCAATTTCAATGGAATTGAAATTATGGGGTGGATTTATGAAAAATGATGGCTTGATTTGGAAATAATTTTGATAAAGTGATTTGATTATTAATATTTATAGAATATCGTAAATGTAAAAGTGATTTGAAATAAAATTAAATAATGAAAACCTATGATTCAATTTTTAAAACTAATTGCATGTTTAAAACTAAAAATTAGAAAATTATATTTTGAAATGTTTTCAAAAGATTAATTTCTAATTTAATTGATTGATTGTTGAGGAACATGTTATCCTGGGTAGTTATTAGTAATTGGGATGAGCATACTAGGACCTTTCCTCCCTAAAAATGGATTAATGATGAAAACTATTACTAAAACAATTATGGAATGACTGTCTCATATGGGTTCCTCTATTAGGGTGTAGACTTCCCATGATGGGTTCCCCTATTAGGGTGTATTTGTTTCTAAACAACTTAATGAAGTTGTGATCATTAAGAGATGTGTGAGGATCATATTACCTAATAAACTGACAAACCATGGAACTCTTGTACATCGTTATTTTCTATGAGTTGTGTGATTTGATATAAATGTCGTTGATTATTGAACTACTTTATTCATCATAACTAATTTATATAAACAATGTTACATAAAATTTTCATTTAAGCTTTTTTGAAGTTTTTTTTATATATCTTCCATTTATTTGATTGAAAACATTTTTCGTTCAAAATATTGAAAAATAATGACATGCCTTGCTTTATTTTATCTGAAATCATAAATGGTAAATTTTTATGTTATTGATTATAGAAAAATTTGTGAGAACATACTGGGCTTTATATCTCACATCCTACCTTTGACTCCAAGCATTTGTAGACTTTCTTATGTTAGGTCTAAGAAAAGGGAAAGCACCACTTGCAAATGGTGGATGTTCATGATACTTTGGACCATAGAGTGATTATGGAGGAAACCAGTGCATATGTTATCAACATGTTTCATTAGATATCTAATTTTTAATCTTGTTAGATACTGAGATTTGATGATGTACTACATTGGGTTTTGTTATACCTATTTTTTCTAGTACTTCTCCTTTTAGGAGTGTTGAGCATATTGACTTGTAATATTGTATCCTCTATTGCTTTTGTGGAAAATTTATTCCCTCTTTGATCATGTATGGTTCCAGGTTATAATCACCAACCAATGGGTATTAAGAATTCCCTTTGGGCTATGTCAAAGTCTACTTGGTTATTAGGGTACTACAGTATCCAGGCTGGTTCATTATAAAAATTCACCCTAAGCTAATTTTGATATGCTGGTTTCAAAAAAATATTTTATCAAATAAATCTTCTAAAATTGGTAAAAAATAATAATAAATTATGTTTTAAAAGTATAACTAAACCACCTTTTATAAAAATATATTTTTTTAGAAAATGTTGCTTTTTCTTTAAAATGGTTATAATTTTATCTTTAATAAATAGATATTCATTTTAATTAATTTATACATATATAAACCATAGAATTTTTATAACTTAGTTAATGATATTCACACCAACCAATTTAATGTCTAGGTTATAATGGTAATGTTTAAATAATAATATTTTAATATATTATCATGTTTCATGAAAACCCAATACTTCTTGTATTGAAATCTATCAAATATATTGAATTTATTTAAAAAAATATGTCATAAATTATTAGGATGTCATATTTCCTTTTACTCTTGGTGTTTCATTTTATACACAATATCAAATATGAGGTTTATATTTTCTAATATTAGGGTGTTGAATCCAACCCCTTTTTTGGTGATTATCCCTAAGTCCATATGTTTCATAGCCGGATCCACTTACCAGTATCCAGATGAGGATCTATTTCTAGGAAAACTACATAATTTCCATATTACCAAAACATCAGGATATTATCCAATACATAGAAACATTCTTATATTTCTCACAAAAATTATCTAAATAAATCCCTAAAATTACTAAAATATCCTTTTATAATAACTATAGAGGCCCAATATAATCATATATAAATTATAAATTGATTTCATGGTTTAATTAATACATTCCACAAATAGCGACACAAACCAAGGACCAAAAGGTTTAGTGTCTTGTAGACTAATCAATATAAAAATATTTTTCTACAACACTTATGAATATTTCCCCATATCAATTCACCTCTAGACACTCTTCTCGACATTTCATATGAAATAATCATCTTCATAACCTATGTAATGAAAACATAATAAGGTGTAATCTTGAAAGCTCATCAAGAGAAAAATATCAACTAGTTATACTGACTAGGTCTTAAATATAAGGGAAAACATGAGTAAGGGAGTAATATCAGATAAAAATATCATAATATCATAAGTGATAAAAAAATTCATTTCACATTAAAGATCATGGAATAAGAATATAAGATAAAATAATGGTCATCAAAAACATGTCTTGGAAACATATATCAAATGTGTAATCAATGCGTACAAAAAGTAAAATATCTTTAGAACATGTAATGTCATAAATATTTGGTAATTATTTAAAATAATTAATATTTTAGATAAATATTTTCATAAACCTAAGAATAAGAAAACATTTTTACAAATCTAAGTATGTTTACCCTTTAATGTGTTGAAAAAATCCAAGAATGTTCACCCTTTAGTTCTATGAAAAAATCCAAGTATATATATAAATAATTGTATAAAGAGATATAAAACCATGAAAAATAATTTTAGGGTGATAAAATACCCCACATTTCATCCTTTGTATATATGAGTTCCACTTAAAATAAAGTCATTAAACTTATCACAAATAACCCATGGGATGAAAAATGGATTTTATAACTTTTACAAATGGTATCATATAAAAAACATGATAATCTGATACCAAAAACATGATCACGCATAACGATCATATATTGGGTGATTTATGAACCATTACTTTATTAGAGAATAATCCTTTATAAATGAAATAAATATCATTAAAATAATTTTCTAAAAAACATTTTGTAATATCAATTTAAAAAAATGTGATTTTTGAGTCACATTTCAAAAATGATTTTTTAGAAAATGAAGAGTAAGAATCTTGAGATATTTATTTGAAAACAAATTATAATATATTCTTTGTGAATAAATAAATAATATATCAAAATCAATGTATATGGGTAGAATATATGATCACTAAAATGAAAATACTTTGAAATATTTGAAAATCTATTTATTAAAAACCCCACATCGTTAAAGGGATATAGAAACCTTGGTTTTTAAATAAAGGGGAATATAATGATCATTGGAGATAAACTCAAGTTGAGTTTCTAATAAGGTAACGAGAAAATTGTAAGGAACCAAAAATGTGTATTTGGAAGGAAAATCCATCGAAAGAGATGGGGATTATTCTAAACAAAAATTCATTTCTAGAAAACAATATACTCCTCAAGGAAGTAGTCCTTGGTGTAAAACGTTAATTCACTATAAAATATGGTTTAAATAAAACATAACATTATCATAGGTTAAATACAACCATAATAGAATGTTTTATAAAATGATAGGTGATTATGACCCAAGGGAAGGATTTGAGTTTCGAAAACCCATTACCATTTCTCCCACTTAGTTGAATGAACTCTAACCTCATGTCTCACAAAAATAATTGTATTAATAAACTATTTAATAACCTCATTCATTTATATAACCTTTTATAAAATTTATTTATAAATATTCAATACATGTTTATTAGTTAATTATCATCTATTTTCAAAATCAGGTGTTAGAAATATTGATCATTCTGAACTAGTTTTGTAATGGAAGTGTTGTTCTTCATTTTTCTCCCAAAATTAATCATTCATAGATCAAACTAGGTACTATAATAAATCATTAAAAATAATATAAAATTTTATAATTTCATTTATTAGGTGTTTTGGTAATGATTTTTAGGATGAAATTGAAGATGTGCTCATTTTGGTGATTTTAACAAAAAAAAAGGTGATATATTTATAATATCCTTAAATATTGATATTATGAATCCAAAATCATTTATAAATCTTTAATAAATTATTATTACATTTTTTTATCATAAAATTGAATTATTTAATCATCCATGACATAAAAATTACTACTTAACATATGTAGGTGGTAAAAATAGCTTAAAAAAGAGTGTGATATAATGATTGAACGAGTAAGATAATTTTTTTTATAACGTTAATATAAATTTTAAAAAATATTTAACATGTCATAATCATTGTATATATTCATTAAAATTATTATTATCACTATCTAATATTTGTGATTATGACAAATGAAATTTTTTGTTCATGGAGTTGGTAGCCTGTATGAGTACACGATTAACGATACTATTTCTCAATGAATGGTTGGAATGATGGTATATAAAAACATATAATTTAAGAATTGTATTTTTGAAATATAAAAATTATTTATTCATAAAATATATCCTTGGTACCATATTTTTTGGACTATGGTGGAAAAAACTAAATAGCGTCGTGGAGGCGGTAATCCACACATTCACACGATTGATGATATTTTGTTTTCCTAGTGGATGGAAAGGATAAAATATTATTTTATAATTAATATAATAAAATTTCGTTATAATAATGGTTATTATTTAATTATATTAATAATTTTATAAATTATTTTATGAAGGATTGGAATAAAATTAAATAGTAAGAGAAGGTAATACTTATGTTAGAGTCTTGAGTTTTCTCTTGGAAAACTACATAGAAGCGAAGGTCTTAAGAAAAATTAAGGTGAAAAAAATATTACGTAGGTGGGAGAGGGTTATAGTAGGAAAAAATATAATATTATAAATTATTTTTTCTAAGGATTAGTATAACTTTAAAGTGTGGAAGTGTTATCTATTTATAAGAGAGGAAAAGGGAACTTTCGTAAACACGCGACATTTTTTTAATAATATGATGACACTATTCAAGGTTTAATGGAAAAAAGTGGAAAAAGAGGTGGTTTGGGACAAGTTAACATAGAAACTCCTCTCAAAAATTAATTTTGAGATAAGGTGAGAATGATTTAAGGCCTTTGTTTTTCTACTTTTAACCTTGTACCAAAATTAACTGTTATCTTTCTAATTAATTTTTAATCTTAGTAATTAAGATTAATAACATAAATTAATATTGGTTCCTTTTACATAATTTTAGACTTATCATTTAAAATTTTAAAATTATTTTAAAATATAAAATTTATAAATTTTTAAAAAGTTAATTTTAAAATAATCACACTTAATCGTTTAAAAATAGTTTTTAAAAATTAATATTTTTAACATTTCAATTTATATATAAGATAAAACTATCTTGGATACTAATCTTCATAACATAAATTGATTTATTATAAAACAGGTAAATTTAAAGAGGCCTTTAAAGAAATAAAAAAACTAAATTTCACTATATAAACACATAATTACAGAAAAATATGAAAATAGTTTTTTTATTAAAGTATCATTTTAATTTAGTTTTAAAATATTCGATATACAATTATAAGTTCGAAGAATATTTTAAAATGAATAATTTTATTACTTAAATACATATTTTATTGCTTAAAATGTTTTTTAATATTCTATGATAATCTTACAAAATTAAAAAATCATCAAAATTAAAATTTTAACTTCAATTGAGTTTTTAAACTGAAAATCAACCTTTTTAGAAAAAACTGCATAATTAATACTAAATAAATTTTGATGTGAGGAATTAAAAAATGAATTTTATTTTATAAAATTTTAATTCTAAAATTTTTAAATTTTAAATTTTAAAATAATATACACAACACAAAGAAAATTCATTTTATTGAAAATAGCTTTTTTCAAAATTAACACATATTAATTATTTACCTTCTAAATATTTAATGGTTTACCATATTAGTCTTTATTATATCTTTATTAATAATTTTATTTTAATATGTTGTGGGTTTTTTCATTAAGTGTAGCATGTAATGGAAGTTATCAAACATGAAATCAATTTTACAAAGTTTAGAATATCAGGTCATTACAATATATTACCATAAACTATAATTGAGGACATAAAGAAAGTTGGGGACTTATCTATGATATATTCATAAAAATTGGACTCTTATGTGTGTGTGTGTGTGTGTCTAGTATCCAATTATATTTTATAAATTTATTCTCTTCTAACACATAAGATAGTTTCTTGGTATAATAACCCAAGAAAAAATAATATTTTTTGGAAAACCTCATTCCACAAAGACTAAGTATAGTGAGCCATAATTTTAATACATAGATATTTCATCTTAATAGATGAATATTCAATATAGATTACAAATTCATGCTCAAGGACTGTAAAAGTTAAGTGTATTTAGAGAATATATACACAATCTTCTTATTTAATGAAATATATTCAACATAAACCATAAATATCTTCCCACATAGTACTCTTCTTAGATATACCATACTTAAACTATTCTTCAAAACATATGTAGAGAGAACATACTAAAGGGTGGGATCAGATGCCTACTAAGGGTAAATAAGGTAGATATCAATGATCACTTAAGTATAACTTAATAATAAGGGTATGATAACTTGATAATAAGATTTAAAATCATACCATGAAAATCATATATCATAATCTTCAGCCATGGAAAGAATCTTGGAAGTACATAAGACATGAATCATAAAGTAATAAAAGAACATAATGTAGGAACCCATTTTTTCACTCAAGTATAGATCTTTATTTTTCATTCAAAATCAATACTTTAAAGCTAATATGGATATCTAATGTGTTAAAAAATGTCTCACGGATTTACATTGCAATTTAAGAGCCTGGAACCCATCTTTTGGGGAAAACCGTCTTGGCGCACGGTTTAGAGTAAACCGTGTAAGAATTCCGTATAGTTTGGAAAACTGTGCGGATTGTGTTTTTATTGAAAGAGAAACCTTTCAAGGTTGAAGCATAGCCATTATACCTAACCATAAAGGCACCCCTTTTTCCTAGGTACCCATGCAGGGTTTCCACAAGTTTTTTCAAACCGTACGGGAAACCATGCACAGGCTAAATTTTGGGTAAAATTCGAGTTTTTCCCTTAATAATTTAATTTGAACCCCTCTTATTCCCTAATTTGGTTTTATGTAAGATTAACCTATTTCTATCTCAATTTGGGTATTTTTGAATATCTAAACTTAGAATCAAGATATCTCCATCATCTATAAACCGATTGAGCTTTTGTTCATCACGTTGGATGTGCAACGATAAGTAATCGAGTCCTCTTGAGCTGTTTTCCTTCTCTTTTGATCTCAACCAAGATATTGTGGTATGAGAATTTTTCTCATTTTCTTATATATACTATTATTCAAGAAAAATAAAGGGTCGATGTCACGAATCATCCTCTGGGGCCCGTACTGTGACTACCCTAAGCCCGGCTTCCCTAGGCTAGGGGCTGGCAACTAGCACCGAAAAGGCGTATCCCTGAAATAGGAAGGCATTGCCTCTAAACCTGTATAAACACATAGACTAGAATGCAACAAAAAGTAACCACGAAGTAAACTGTTGTAGTAAAAAAGAGTGCTGGAAGTAAAGGGGATGGAATACAAGCCCAACTGAAAGTACAAGTACAACTAAAAATTACAAAATAGTTCAAGATCGTCCACTGAGGATCCTACCTGAAGGGTAGGTACATATAGTCTCCACAATACTCTACGTCATCCCATCTCCTCCATGTATATCCTGGTCCTGGAACCCTTAAGTCTTATCCCTACTGCTCGTCGTCTGCACAAAACACAACAAGGTGTGGGAAAAGCCCGTGTAGTGGTGAATATATCAATACTCAGTAGGGACCCAAAGACCCTCGAAGATCTCCGAGAGTTCTACAAAGTAAATACCATTAAACTAGACCTCAATCTCAAAGCATGAAGTGATATACATCAACTCTACTTAGGTATTTTTCCATACATATACCTCAGTTATCAAGATATACCCATCCCATATATGAGAGAAATATACAACAATGGTAACACCATGAAAGTAGAAGTACCACATAGGTAAAACCATGAAGATTGAAGTACCACACAGGTAACACCATGAAAACAACACCACAAAGGTAGAAGTACAACATAGGTAACACCACTAAGATAAAAGTACCACACAGGTAACCCCATAAAGATAGGAAGACTCATCTCACACTCAGGTATAACTTAAGTACATAAGTACAGATGATTAGTCGTAATATAGATCATCATATTCTGTTAAGAGTCACTACTTCTGACCCACATAGGATCGATAGGTAATAAAGCCCACTGACCCACACAGGATCTGACCCACACAGGATCGGAAAGTGCTGACACACACAGGATCACTAAGCACTAACCCACACAGGATCTGATTGATACTGACCCACACAAGATCAATAGATGCTAACCCACATAGGATCAATGTCCTTCCTTCACATTACAGCCTGCCACAGGATTCCTCACACCCGGTGCGCTCAAGTTCCATAGAATTTTCCCCTCGAGATATCGATCATACCTCGACCGACAATAATCTCCACAATGTAGTAACCCAAAGGATTTCTCTGTCATAAGACTTCCAATGAAAAAGACGGTGCATCAATCGTACATCCGGTCAATGAGTTATAAGCATTTTAGTTCTGAGGGCCCGGTTGGATTCGAGTTCGATCCAACCCAGTCATACTCAAACTATTTCCAAAACATGAGTGGAGTTTACCAAAAGTACCGTCTCGATCCAAGGATCACTACACTGCAGATGGTTCATCGAACTGACGTCCAATTCTCATGTTATGTCATTTTAAGTGTTTCAGGGTTCAGTTGGGCCTAGGTCTGGTCCGACCACGGTCGGACCAACCCGATCCGACTGAGCTGGACCACGGGTGGGCTCGGCCTGCTGGGTCGTGGTCTGGCCCAGCCCGTAGGGGGCGCGGCCCAGCCCATAAAGGGTCATGCGGCCCACTGGCCACGTGGCCCAACTGCATGAGGCACGAACTGCTTTGGCGGGGCCCGCCCTAGCCGCCACCAGGGGGAGTGACCCCCGGTTTTTCCAAATGGTCAGAAGGTGTGTTCAGTTTCCTCCAAAGCGGTGACACCATGTGGCACCACCAGGTGTCACACGAGACCTGCTGGAGTGGGTCCTTCCTCCTGTCGCAGTCAGTTGGTGCACCGGCCGCCATCTCCAGCAGCGCGTGACGGCACGCCGCTCTACCACCCGTGGTCAGCTAGTATATTGGTCGCCTCCCTTTGTCCACTGTGGAAGAAGATCAATGGTCCACATCCACCAGAAATGCGCTGGTCACACCACCCTCCTCTTCTGTGGTCGGCTAGTGTTTCAGTCGCCTCCTCCGACCGCTACGGGTGATGATCCGTGGCCGATTCCTCCAGCAGTGCAGGTGTGCCACCTCCTCCCTCGCGGCCGGCTAGAGCCATCCACCGCCTTGGTCCCTGCTGGTACTGGTCGCCGGTACCGTTGTGCCAGCGGTCTTCCACAGAGAACGAAAGGGGTAGCAAGGTAGCGAAGGGTCTGGGCCGGGTTAGTTAGGATTGTGCCCTCCACATTAGCTGGAAAATAACCTGAGGGAGAAAAATGATTCTAAAACTCTTGAAATTAAAACCAAAAGTAAACTCTACCTCCAGAACCATGTAGAACTCCTGTGATTGAGGAAGTGGTTCGGTGTTCGTCTTTATCACAAAAATCTTCCAATAGTGTTGCTCGAACATCGTCCTTCGGTTTGGGGTTTGGGGTCACCCCTCACCACCTGCTGAAACCGGTTCTATCCTCCAGGGGTTTGGAGTCTTAACACTTTGTCAGCCATTCATTGCTTGGTTAAGCAGTGCTGATACCTCTCCCAAAACTCTATTTAAATAAAAGAGGGGGAGGGTATCTAATGCTCATTGGATTTATGAGGGTTCATTAATTAGGAACCTTCCTAAATCCCAACGACATCATTACTTAATATTTGGAAGGTCGAGCCATTTAATGGCTTGAAACATCGCTGGTCCCATATTGCTGCTTGTCCTTTGTAGGTAAGGAAAGAATAAAATAACAAAGTTACTTTATTTATTCTTTTATAAAAATTCTAAAATATAAATTTTTTTCCAGACCTATTGTGGTCGAAGTGAAGATTTCCTTATGAGAATCCTGGTGCTTAGAATTCAACAGTGCCCTCAGATTTTTAATCCGAGCACCGATTCAAAAGATAGAAAACGTTTCTTGCGTGTTTACTGAACGTACCTTAAAAAAGTTCATAAATTCATTCCAGGCACACCGGGACTCATAATCACACGCCGTCAATTTTCACAGACTCATAATATTTCTATATAATTAAAAAAATTACATGGGAAAATTTGAGTCTTTACATTCTCACCACCTTAGTGATTTTGGTCCCCAAAAGCCACACCATATAATAAGAAAACAAATGGGTTTACTGAGCATGAATATGAGCCTCCCACTCCCAAGTTCTCTCCTAGATATTCCTATGCTTCCAAAAAACATGCACCAAAGGTATCGACTTCCCATAAAGGGATTTCTCAAGTCAATTCTCAATCTCTTCTGGAACCTCCATAAACGTTGCCCATTCATCAAATTCTAGCTTGCTGTGGTCAACGATGTGAGATAGCTCATGCACATATCTAATCATATGGGATATGTGGAAGACGTCGGGCACCCTCTCCAACTGTGGAGGAAGTGCCAAGTGGTATGCCACCTAGCCTATCCCGCTAAGTATTAGAAATAGTCCGATAAACTTTGGTGATAACTTGTTGACTTGGACAAATCTCCATAAACTTCATCGAGGCTAGACCAGTAGGAAGACATGGTCTCTCTCCTTGAACTCCAAAGGTCTTCGCCTCCTGTCAGCATAAGACTTATGTCTACACTATAGAATCTTCATCCGCTCCCAGATGATCTGCACCTTCTTAGTGGTAGCCCGTCAACTCTGGACCCATACTTTTTGACTCCCCTGGGTCCGTCTAGCATAGAGGTGATCTGCAAGGTCAGCCATATAGGGCCTCTAATGGTTCCACACCGATGGTGGAGTGATAACTATTTATGTATGAAAACTCCACCAAGGTAAAGTGATCCTCCCAACTACAACCAAAATATAGGAAGCAATTACGAAAGATGTCCTCCAGTGTCTGTAGGATCCGCTCTGTCTGACCATCCATATGAGAATGAAAGGCGGTTCTCAATTGTAACTGAGTCCTGAACGCCTCCTGTAATCCCTTCCATAACCCGGATGTGAAACGTTCATCACAGTCAGAGACGATAATCTATGGAACCCCATGAAGTCGCACAATCTCCAATATGTAGAGGTGCCACAAGCCCTCTACTAATCCCTACTCTCAGATAGGTAGGAAGTGGGCCGACTTGGTGAGTCGGTCAATGATCACCCAGATAGAATCATGTCCCCTGGACATATGTGCAAGCCCTGTCACAAATTCCATGGAGATTCCATCCCACTTCCACTATTACACCTCTAGTGGCTGTGTTAAGCCTTTTGGAACCTGATTCTCGGCCTTCACTTGATAACAAGTGAGGCATCATGAAACAAACCATACCACTACTCTATTCATCCTTGGCCACCACTTCTGACACCATAGGTCCTGGTACATCTTTTCCACACCAGGATATACCGCCAGAGGGGACTTATGGAAATCCCTCAACACCTCCTCATGTAGCACCACCAGTACCATGGTACATCCTCTGAAGAGGATGATGTGCTCCCCACCTTCAAAAAATCCATCAGGTTCCTGTCCTGAGGATATCTGAGCACATAGAGCCTCACAGTCAATGTCTCCAAGCTGCATCTCCCTAACTCACTAAAGTACTGGGGGAGTGACTATCATAGACTGGAGGTATGTTTCTCCATCTCTATCCATAAAGGATATCTGCAATGCTTCTATATGCTTTGTCACCTCACTCAGTAACTACAGACCATACCTCCTACTGAGTTCATATGCTACCATGTTCCCCTTCCTAGGAGTATATACTCTCTCAAAGTCATAGTCCTGGAGGAACTCCATCCATCGTCATTATCTCAGGTTCAGGTACTTCTGTGAGAAGATATACCTAAGACTCTTGTGATCATAGTATACTGTAAAATGGTCACCCAGCAAGTAATGTCGCCACATCTTCTAGGAGAAGACCACTACTGCTAACTCCAGGTCGTGGGTAGCATAGTTCTCCTCATGTTTCCTCAGATGTCATGAGCTGTAGGCGATCACTGCTAGCTCCTGTATCAGGGCACACCCAAGCCTGGTCCCTGATGCATCACAGCAGACTACATACCCAACTCTCTCTTTTGGTAGCCTCAAGATGGGGGAACTCGTCAGTCTCTACCTTATCTCTTGAAAACATTGTTGGAATCTCTCCATCCATACGAAGGGCTGTCCCTTCTTCGTCAATGCTGAAGAGGGTGTCGCAACTCTGGAAAAGTTAGGCACGAATCTATGGTAGTATCCAGCCAACCCCAGGAAACTCCACACCTCGGTAACACTCTTGGGTGGCTCCCAAGAAAGTAAAATCTCTATCTTTACTAGATCCACAGCAAATTTAGGATCTGAGATAACATGTACCAGAAAGTAGACCTCTCGTATCCAGAGCTGGCACTTCGAGAGATTACCATAAAGTTGGTGCTCTTGGAGTGCATCCAAAATGATCTGAAGATGATAGGCATTATCCTCCTCTAATGCTGAGTATATCAAGATTTCATCAATGAAGACCACCACAAAAAGATCAAGGTATGGATGGATGATCCTTTTCATGAGTCCCATGAACACGTCAGGGGTGTTGGCCACACCGAATGGAATGAACAAGAACTCATAGTGGCCATACCAACATTTGAAGGCTGTCTTCTGCACATCCCCATCTCATACCCTGAGATGATGATAGCCAGATCTGAGTTCTATCTTCGAAAACCAACGAGCTCCCTTCAATTGATCTAAAAGATCATTAATCCTTGGAAGTGGATACTTGTTCCTCACGGTCACCTAGTTCAAGTGCTGGTAGTCTACATAGAGTCTCAAAATTCTTTCTTCCTTCTTGGCGAACAAAATAAGGGTTGCCCATGGAGAAACATTGGTCCTTATGAACCCCTTTCTATGAAAGTCCTCTAACTATACTAGTAACTCACGAAGCTCCACAGGATCCATCTGATATGTTGGTGTAGATATCGGTGATGTCCCAAGGTATAGTTTGATGTAAAATTCTACCTCTCTGCATGGGGGTAGTCCCGGAACATCATCAGGAAATACATTGACATATTGGTCCACCACTACAAGATATCTCAGACTCTCAACATCTAATGCTCCAAGGGTAAGGCTAGCCAACAGATGTGTGATCGGCTGCACCCTCCTCCGGGTAAGCCCATCATGTGCTGCAAAGGTTCCCTTCTCATCGGTGAAGTAAAACTTGGTCCCATCCTTGTAGACACACTGCACTTTGCACCTAATACTGACAATCAGGGCTTGGATTGTGGATAACCAGTCCATACCCAAGATGACGTCATAAGGCCTCAACAACACTACTAGAATATCTCAGCCGAATCTCTTGCCTCCTAGAGTAAGATCGCACTACTGGAACCAGTGTGTAATCATCGAATTCCCTCCCTTAGGAGTCTCTAGCCATAAGGATCGAGCCAATGGCTCCACCGGAATATCTGAGCTCCGAATGAGGGTCATGATAATAAAATAGTGACAGGTACCTATGTCTATAAGTACTGAATATAAGGTTGAGTAGACATAGATCATAACTCTAATCATCTCTAGAGAGTCGTGGTTATAGGCATCAGCTGCCTTGAGATGAGATTTTCCATATCCATCTGCTCCCTGTGGTTGGGGTGGAACACATGGATGTGGTGATGGTAGAACCATGAATCTCCTCCCACTACCTACTGCATGGCCAACTCCTCTGTCACATCCGCCTAATACCTGCAAACCTCCTAGATTGAATCTCTACCTCTACCTCTGCGGTCCCTTTACCGTCTGTTGATTATCTGTATGGCGGGTCGGGTAGTCGCGAGCCATGTGACCCTACCCACTACATGAGTTTCACTGACTACTCCTAATATTCCCTCCTTTGTCCCATGATCTCCGCACCTCAGACCATGTATCCTGAGGTCATCCACCAGAAGTTCTGGCCTTCTTGGGCCCCTGCCTCATCCGCCTACTACCTGCTGTAGATGACTCTACTACCTGACATCCGGTGGTGGCTCTCGATGTCGGTGTCTGTTCAGCTAGGAATCTCTCCACCAAAAGTGCTCGCTCTAGCCCCCCATCCTGCATCGCAATACTAAGTGATATTATCGATGCTCTGATCTCTCATCAGAGACCCTACTCAAATGTTTGGGCCTTGAAGAAAGGTTCTTGTACCATGTTTGTGGAGTAGCATGATAGATCAGGGAACCTTGCCGAGTACTGGTCCATAGTCATGATGCCCTATTGTAAGTGCAACAGCTCTTGTATACGCACTGAAAGTATAGTTTCTAGGATGAACTCTACCCTAAAGAAGATATCAAAGTCCGTCCAGATGAGGTTCACCTCATCGTGTATCTATAGTGTTAGACTCCACCATCTCCTAGCTGCTCCCGGGAAGAGACTGGAAGCTAGGATCACCTTCAGATCAGCTGGTATCCCCACAAAGAGAAAAACTCTGGCCACATCCTCTAGCCAGTCCTCAGCCACCTGTGGATCTGTCTTGCCGCAGAACCTCTGAGGCCTCCACCACTGAAACTGGTGAAATGCACTCAGTCGGCATGTATCCTATAATGGTGGGGCTAGTGGAAATGGATGCCCAACAGGTAGTGGTGTTGATGGTACACCACCCTAACGTGTTAACGCCGTAAGAGGCCCTTTCATCGAGGCCTCATCACTCAGTGTTCCATTATCACATACTCTCTCAAGATTCCTAGATGGTTGTATATGTGGTGGAATCCTAAAAGAAGATAGGTTTTCCACGGCCAATAAGTTATACCTAGTGATCTGAATCGAAGAGATCATAAGAAAAACTTTTTAAAACACACGCAATCAGTGTTTCCATGCACGGAGTCAAAAATCCAAAGTCAGGGTCTTGGTGTATGGATACATTTTTCACCACACCAACATTGGATTCCCCATACTAAAAACCAGACTCATAACACTTAACACTATTTCCACATAGAAAAGATCAGATTCCTAGTTCTTTGGCAGAACCGACTCCTCTGATACCACTTTGTCACGACCCATCCCACGGGGCTCGTGTTGTGACTACCAAAATCCCACCTTCCATAGGCCAGGGGCAGGTGACTAGCACCAAAAAGGTGTATCCCTAAAATGGGAAGGAATTTCCTTTAATCCTATACAAACACACAGACTAGAATGCAACAAAAAGTAACCATGAAGTAAAAAGTTGTAGTAAAAAGAGTGGTGAAAGTAAAGGGGCCAGAATACAAGATCATCTGAAAGTACAAGTACAACTTAAAAGTACAAAATAGCTCCTGATTGTCCACCAAGGATCCTACCTAAAGGGTAGGTACATATCATCTCCATAGAACTCCATGTCAGCCCGTCTCCTCCGTGTACCACCTGGTCTTGGAACCCTCAAGTCTCATCCCTGCTACTCGTCATCTGCACAAGACACAATAAGGTGCGAGCGAAGCCCATGCAGGGGTGAGTATAACAATACTCAGTAGGGACCCTGAGACCCTTGAAGGTCTCCTAGAGTTCCATAAAGTAAATACCACAAATCAAGACCTTAATCGTAAATAATGAAGCGATAAAAATCAACTGTACTTAGGTATATTCCCATACATATACCTAAGTTATCAAGATATACCCATCCCATACATGAGGGAAGAATAACACAAAGGTAACACCACGAGGGTAGAATTACCACATAGGTAACACCATGAAGATAGAAGTACCACATAGGTAACACCACAAAGACAACACCACAAAGGTAGAATTACCACACAAGTAACACCAAGAAGATAAAAGTACCACACTGGTAACACCATGAAGATAAGAAGACTCATCTCACACTCAGGTATAACTTAAGTACAGATGTATAGTTGATTAGTTGTAAGCTAGATCATATTATTTTATTAAGAGTCGCTGCTTCAGACCCTCATAGGATCGATAGGTAATAACCCCCACAGACCCACACAGGATCTGACCCACAGAGGATCGGAATGCGCTGACCCACACAGGATCACTGAGCACTGACCCACACAGGAGTTGATAGATGCTGACCCACACAAGGTTGATAGATCCTGACTCACATAGAATCAATGTTATTCCTTCACGTTACAGCCTCCCAGAGTATTCCTTGAACCCGGTGTGCTCGAGTTCCATAGAATCTACACCTCGAGATATTGGTCGTACCTCGACCTCCACTATGCTCCACAAAGGTGTAACCCAAAGGACCACCATGTCATAAGGGTTCTAAAGCGATAAACGGTGTGTCAATTGAATGTTCAGTCTGTGAGTTATAAGCATTTTAGTTTTGAGGGACCAATTGGATTCGGGTTTGATCCAACCCAGCCGTACTCCAACTATTTCCAAAACTCAAGTGAAGTATACCAACTGGACCATATCGATCCAAGGATCCAAGCACCATAAATGGTTTGTCAAATGGAGGTTGGGTTCTCAAGATATGACCCTTTAAGTGTTTTATGGGTCCGATTGGGCCCGGGCCTGGGCCGACCTAGTCAGAACGACCCGACCTGACTCCACATGGGTCGACCCGACCCAGTTGGGGTCGACCCGATCCGGCCAGGCTAGCCTGCAGCAGGATCGGCCTGCTAGGCCATGGTCTAGCCCGGCCCGCAAGGGATGCGGTGCGGACCGAAAGGGGGCGGCCAGGCCCGCAAAGGGGAACCGCCCACTGGGCATGTGGCCTGAGACTGGGTAGAGAGGCACTATGTAGCGGGGCCCGCCCTATCCACCACCCAGGGGAGTGATCCCCAGTTTTTCTCGAATGGCCGCAAGGCCATTCGTTTCTCTCCGTAGCAGCGGCGCCACATGGCACTACCAGGGGGCACGCCAGACCCACTGGAGTGGGTCTTGGCTCCCCATTTCGGTCGGCCAATCGTTGTCTCCAGAGGCACACAACGGCGTGCCGCTAGTGGGTCCCACATTCCATCGTGGCCAGCCAGTGCGATGGCTGCCTCCCTCAGTTTATCATGGCTAATGAGCCACGACCCGCATCCCTTGGTGACACACTGGTCATGCCGCCCTCCTCTTCTATAGTCATCTGGTGTGTCAGCCACCTCCTCCGACCGGCGTGGCTGACGAGCCGTAGTCGGTTCCTCCCGTTGTGTGGGTGTGCCACCTCCTCACTCACAGTCGGTCGGTGTCGGTCGCCGCCTTGGCCCCTTTCAGTTTGGGTCACCGGTACCACCACTCCGACGGTCTTCCATAGAGAATGAAAGGGGTAGAAAGGTAGCGGAGGGTCCGAGCCGGGTTCTTTAGGCCCGCGCCCTCCGTGTTAGCTTGAAAACAACACAAAGGAGGAAAAAGGATACTACAACTCTTGAAATTAAAATCAAAAGTAAAACATACCTCAAGAAATATGTATAAATTCTGTGATTGCGGAAGTGGATCGGTGTTCGTCTTTCCCACAACAAACTTCCAACAACATCGCTCAAACTTCGTCCTTCGGTTCGTGGTTCAGTGTTACCCATCACTGCCCACTGGAATTGGCTCCATCCTCCAAAGGTTAGGCATCTTGGAAATTTTTCAACACTTCGTTTCTTAGTAAATCAGTGTTAATACCTCTCCCCAAGCGCCATTTAAATAGTAGAGGGGAGGGTATCTAATTCTCGTGGGATTTATAAGGGTTCATTAATTAGGAACCTTACTAATTCCCAATGATTCCATTACTTAGGATTTGGAAGATCAAGCCATTTAATGGCTTGACACGACACTGGTCTCACATTGCTGCTTGTCCTTTGGAGGTAAATAAAGAATAAAATAACGATTTTATTTTATTTTTTATTTTTTAAAAAGTCTAAAATCTAAATTTTTCTCTAGACCTACTACAGTTGAAGTGAATCCTTCCTTAAGCGAATATCAGTGATGCAGATTCAACGGTGCCCTCAAATTTTTAATCCAAGCACCAGTTTAAATGTTAGAAAATGATGCTTGTGCATTTACTGAACATACCTTAAAAAAGTTCAGAAATTCATTCCGGGAACACCGGGCCTCTAAATCACACGCTATCAATTTTCACAGACTCATAATAATTCCATATAATTAAAAAAATTACATGAAAAAATCCAGGTCTTTACAGCCGAGACCAGAGGAGGAGATTTGTACAACCCTAAGGTGGGTGTTCTATAATTTATCCCTAAAGTTCTTCAATTTTGGAATATATGTGTGGGCCCACTGATTTTTTCGAGTGCCATTTCATAAATTTATATTCAATGATTATACTCATTAGAATCATATGGTTATTCTCTTTACAAATATGTGATTAATTGTTAGTGGTTACACCCACAACTCAATCTCCCAAATGTCGATGGTTATGCCACATTTGGGTTTTTAGTGTTTTGACACATTTGAGCCATCGTTCAGGTGTTCCTTCTCTTGAAATCTCTAAGGGTAATCTTTATATATTAAATGTAATTATTATATATTTAGTTTCATAATGGAAAGTACCATGTGTTCTCATCACTTAACCCACCAAAGGAAAGTGCATAAAATTGATAATTAAATGTGAAATGTGAATTGGCATATATACTAGGTATATGACTTGGCCTTAAATGTAAATGATTAATTAGTTGCATATATGTAGCAACCCTTACCACATTAATGGAAGGGAGAGGAATTAACCTTGAATCATTAATATACCTTAAATGCTATAAATAATGGTTTCATGGTAGTTGGCCTTGTCACACTAATGAAAGGCATTACTTGAACCAAATGGAATTATTGATTAATTATGCTTGATTAAAAGGTTTCATGCTACTTGACCTTATCACACTAATAAAAGGCAATGCTTTAATCGAACGAGATATCAAATAACTTCTTAATTAAATATAAATTGCCTAACTCGAGCTCACCTTGGATTCTGATCGAAGAATGACATGAGAACTTGGGAACCCCACTTTGATTCAAGGACACAACTTGCTTAGGTTGAAACCCACTTATATCCTGATCCTTGTTTTTTATTGGATACTCGGTATGAAACCATAGGATCCTTTCATTATCATTACAAGATTCCTTGGATATACTCCTTGGATCCAGCATTGACATGTAGGTTCCATAGTTACATCCCATAGGACCCTGTCTCTATTTAGCCTCATTTTACCTTAGACGATCACCTTGGACTCGGTAGTCACCTTATTGTGGAATTCCATGGAACATTCCCCTTGGATTACACTCTTATCATTATCCATGCTATAGTTACTACTGAGTTGGAGACCCTTTAGGTCTACATTTCCTTGGTTACTATCTTGTAACTTCATTATTAAGTAGCATTGATCATGGTTTCCTCGTTACATCTTGGAACCTTCATTATCTATACTATCACGAGGTGATGTTAGTGTTGGATATAGATCACGTGACCTATCAATATGAAATTGGTAATTACTTAATTAAATGAACTGGTTACATGTTCAGACACCATCCAAGGGATGAAGTAGGTACTTGGGTATTTAGTTACACTGTACTAATTTACATTATATATATAAATTATTTCACACTGTTATATTTCCATTACATGGGATAGATGTTATAGACACCATTGGTGTTGGACCACTGATATTTATCTCACACCCTCTCTGGGTTTCGTTTGGTACCCGGGGTAGATTACATGGTTGCAGGTGTTGGCAAAGGGAAGCATACAGCTTCAAACACTTGATTTCATTCTATTTAATATGTATTTTGATAGAAGAGGACCGAGTTGGAACTCTGGATTCTTAGGATGATCTTGTGATTCCTTTGTACTTTTGTGAAACATTTAATTCCTGCTATTTTGTATCCTTTTTTCCAGTTTTCTAGTGACATGACATACCATCAGTTGTTGAATGTTATTTCAGTTGTTTTGGTTATTATTATTGTTGTCTCTATTTTATGATGTGTCTTCAATTTAACTATATTGCTTCCACTATTTAAATATGTTTTTTTCACTCGTTGTGCTAAACTTTGGTAATGAGGTCATAGTCTCCTCACAGACACACCCTAGGCTCTCACTACTAGTCATTAGCCTCTGGAGTTTAGGGAGATGTGCTTGAGGTCAGGTGGATCACCAGGATCGAGGCACCTATTGAGTGGATTCTGGGTCTAGGACATCATAAAGTGGTATCAGAGCCAAGTTTTTTCTTTTCCTGCCTTAATTTTTGGAGACAATAGATTAGAGATTAATAATTCTTGGGACGTGGTCATAAGCTATTCTTAGACGTCGCGAATCCATGTTCACGGCAAAAACCAGTTTCCTAAATTATAATTGTTGTTCTACTTTTCTCTATTATAGTTGATATTATTTCACTATTGGGTGACACACATGTTTTGTGGTGTTGTTTATTATTAATCTAGTTCTGGATTTTCATTCATAATTGGCCCGATGATATGAGGGTAAGTAGCATTGTTTCATGCATCATTATAGGCACCTAGAATTCACATGTCAGGCATATTACCATTACATATAGGTTCATTTCATTTCTTTGCATTGATTTAAATGCATGTGATTGTTGAGTGATGTTGTGGTATTTAGCTTGTACTTGTATTACTTTTGGTAGCGATTGAGTGATTTTATATTTCAATTCATGAGGTGTATGGGCCCTCATGGGTTAGTATGAGTAATTTACTGAGTCGAACCATTATGTTATAAATAAATGTGTTTCATTTCTGGTGATAGGTGTATGGTCACTGATTCGTCATAAATTGATATCCATTATAACGTGAATCATGAAATCTAAAATAAATTGGTTGCACATCTTTATCTCACCTTGTCATGTCTTTGAAAGGTAAAGGAGTGAACTTGGAAATTAAATATTGAATGAAATGAAACTTATACTTGGGAACTTACCGATACCTGGCCATCTAAGTGGGTATTTGGGTTAGTATAACTTGGGTAGTAAGTTTTATTACTTTTAACTTCTTCTAGTGATGTTATATTTTGTTTCTATGCTTTTTCTAATTCATGTTCTTAGAATCTATAGAACAATGCTGTCGTGACATCCTTGTGTTGTTCTCCAGGAGGGTAGTGATGACCGTTCTCTAGATGTGGTGGGCCCTGAGCATCCAATCTTACCTCCAAGAGTTCCACTTGAGACACCACCTATTGTACCCAATCTAGGCATTGATTCCCAAGTTCATGATAGTTTCCTATATTTGATGTAGTCCATGCATGGTTCTCCACATCTTACACCTACGATGGCTAATCTGACTCGTGAGTTCCAGCAGTAGCATCCTCTTACTTTCTTAGGGGATGGCGGTTCGTAGGCTACTAAGTCTAGGATAGAGTTCATCCTGTCTATCTTTGAGAATCTCGAGATGCCTCCAGATTGGAGGTTCAATCTTGCCACATATATGCTTTGGGATTCGTCCAAGCATTGGTGGAATGTGATTACCTAGGCCGGTCGTCCTCAGGGCATGTTATGGGTTTATTTCTAGACTGCCTTCTATGATCAATTCTTTCCTCAGACATTGAGATATGATAGAGCTATAGAGTTCAGGCATCTCAAGTAGGTTTCTATTTTAGTCAAGGAATATTCAGCATGTTTCATTGATTTACAACACTTTGCACCGCTTCTAACTGGTAATGAGATTTCGTGTGCTAGATGTTTCAAGGATGGGATTCAGTACGACATCTGTATGTAGGTCATTATCTTTCATCTACCCTAATTTTCTAGAATAGTCAATCGAGCTCTTATCACTGAGCATAATCTAAGGTATGACAATAGTACCGGGTATAGGGGACCAGTGTCGCGTCAGGCCAGTAGTTCTTTTGGGGGAAGGAAATGTTACCTTGAGGTTTATCATCAGGTCAATGGAAACCAAAGAACTCATTTAGATATCTCTATAGAGTTTCATCAGCATGGATGACGGAGGCACAAGAAAACTCAGTGTGATAGATACCCAATGGAGTGTTGGTCTTTCATCCATATGGATAATCTTCAGTAAATCTACAAAACCTTTCCACCAGCTTCGAGTAGTAAAGGATCTTCACCATCTCCACCATACAGAGTAGGTTCTTTTGCACCACGTCAGGTGAGGAGTTGTAATATCATCAATAAGCCTTCCTGAGGAGGTGGTCATGGTCGTTCTATCCATACCCCTTATCACCAACAACACAAATAAGGCAGTTATGATTGTGGTTTTCCATCTTCTACACAGGGTCATGGATCATGTCAGTTTCATGCACTTCAACCGATACCCAGGAATCAGGTTGCAGGACCATCTATAGTACGAGATACTATTCTAGTATCCTCTACTATAGTATCTTCTTTATTCGATATAGGTTCTTCAAACTCTTTTATCTTTTCATCCATTATGGAAACTCTTGGACTAGATATGTAGTATTACTATGGAGTAATGACCCTAGATACACTATCAAAGGTAAAAACAGAGGGAATATTCCAGTGTAGGGATTGTCCCCTTGAGTTAGGTAGTTACCCATTCTTATAGACCCAATTATTTTCTAGATTACAATCTTCGATGTCATTTTCAAAATGGAATGGTTGGTTCACTATCACGCTTTTATAGACTACTATCACCATAGGGTGTCATTTACATCACCATTTGGTGGTAGTTATCTAAATAAGGGTGAGTGGGATGTCCAAGTTAGTAGAGCTAGACTAGAGTATCATGGGATAGGTGAAGTTACTACCTAGATTAAAAATCTCCTCAGAGAGGATTAGGGTTTACATAAGGCTGATTTCCCTCTAGTAGTGGATCATTTCATGGATGTCTTTCCTGATGATTTTTCTGGCTTACCTCCTAAGAGAGAGGTAGAGTTTATAATTGAACTTGTTCCAAGAGTTTCCCCAATGTCCATTACTCTATACAGAATGGCACCAATAGAGCTTTAGGAGCTCAAGTGGAAGTTATAGGATTTGGAGTCCAAAGGTTTCATACAGCTCATCACATCCTCTTGGGGTTCACCCTTGATTTTCTCCAAGAAGGCAGATAAAATCTTACGTCTTTCCATGTATTACAGAAGGTTTAACCAGCTTAAGATCAAGAACCAATATCAACTTCCTCGAATAAATGATCTATTTGGCCAACTCCAAGGAGAAAAATTCTTCTCCAAGATTGATCTAAGATTGGGTTATTATCATGTCAGAGTCAGACCATCAAACATACCTCATACTGCTTTCTATAGTAGGTATAGTCTGTATGAGTATCTTGTTATTTCATTCAGTCTTATGAATGTGCTTTTCATTTTCATGGATCTGATGGATAGGGTGTTCCACCCCAATTTGGACTCTTTTTTCATGGTCTTTGTGGACGACATCTTGGTGTATTACCACACATGTAGCAACTATGCCAATCATCTTAATATCATTCTGGTTACACTAATAGAGCACCCTCTTTACACAAAGATTTCAAAGTACCACTTCTAGATCGACAAATTCCACTTCTTGGGTCATATTATATCAGAATTTGGAATATATGTGGACCTAGAAATGGTTAGTGTTGTAGTTTCCTGGGAGAATCTCAAGAATGTGTTTGATATCAAGATTTTCTTAGAGATTTATGGATATTACAGGTGTTTCATACAAGACTTTTCATGCCTTTATTCACCTCTTACTATTATTACAAAGAAGAGTGTCAAGTTTTTATGGTCAGAAGCATGAGAGAAAGCCTTTCAGAAGCTAAAAGGGAGGCTTGTCTCTACACCCATTCTGATTCTTCCAGATCTAGGAAAAGGCTATACCATATTTTGTGATGCATCAAGCATTGGACTTGGAGTAGTGTTGATGTAGGAAGATAGAGTCATTGAGTATAGATCTCAGCAGTTGAGGCCTCATGAGAGAAACTACCCGACGTGTGACCTTGATCTAGAAGTAGTTGTACATGCCTTACGTTGTTGGATACAATATCTTTTGGATGAGCACTTTGTGGTGTACACGGATCACAAGAACCTAAAATATATCTTTTCTCAGCATTAATTGAACCTCAGACAGTTAATATGATTTGAATATCTACAATCCTTTGATTTTTAGCTTGCTTATATGCCCAGGAAGGGAAATGTGGTTGCATATGCACTAAGTCAGAAAACTTAGACACAGGACGTACGAGAATCCAATGACGAATGGAAGTTAATGGCCCTCTTTTCTAAGATTCATATAGAGTTTCATGATAGTCATGACCAGTCTTATCTCTTAGACTTAATAGTTACATCCTCCCTCCTTGAGAAGGTAAAGAGTAGCCAGTTTTCAGATCTTGAAGGCTTGGTTCTTTATGAGAGTATATCAAGAGATAAACCACCTTCGAATTCGTCCGTATAAAGATATGAATTCCTTTGTCTCTGTGGAAGTATTTGGGTCCCTAAAACATCATAGAGGAGTTGATGAAATAGTCCCACACCTATTAGTGGGTAGTTCATCCAGGAATCTCAAAGATGTATTGAGATATGTGATGCCAATATTGGTGTACTGGGATGAAACATCAGATAGTAGGCTTTATCAGTAGGTGTTCCACCAATAAGTAGGCGAAGGCAGAGCACCAGAGACCTACAGGCTTGTTACAGCTGCTTCAAGTCCCAAAATGGAAGTGGAAAGATGTTGCTATTGATTTTGTAGTTGGATTACCTAGGTCTTTGAGGGGCAGTGATGTTATATGGGTAGTCATTGACCAACTAACAAAATCATCCCACTTAATTCCTATATGACATACTTTCTCAGTTGATGAGTCAAGAAGACTATATTTTTTTGAGATCGTACATCTATACGAGGTTCCTTGTACTATCATTTCAGATCGGGACTCTTGTTTCACTTCACAGTTCTGGCAGGGTTTGCAGAAAGATATGGGAACTTAGGTGCTTCTAAGCACAACTTTCCACCCTCAGAAGTATGTACAATCAGAATGGATGATATAGGTTCTAGAGGATTTTCTCTGAGCATGTTTCCTTGGATTGAGTAGTTTTTGGTAAAAGAATATTTCTCTTGTTGAGTTCTACTATAATAATAGTTTTCATGTAATGATTTAGATGGTTCCTTTTGAAAACTTGTATATTAGGCCATTCTGTTCACCCCTATGTTGGGTGGAGGCAGGTGAGGCAGCCCTACTAGGTCCTCATCTTGTTTATGAGACTTCAAAGTAGGTTCATAAGATTAGTAAGTGTATAAATACTACTCAATCTAGAAAAAATTATTATGTTGATCACCATCGATGAACTCTTGAGTTTGATTTTGTAGATCTTGTTTTTATTCAGGTATCTCCCAGGTAAGGGAATAGATGGTTATGAAAGTAGGGAAAGATTTCTCCTTGTTACGTAGGTCCATTTGAGATCCAAGGGAGATTCATTCGGGTAACCTATCAGTTGCAACTACCTTAGAGGTATCATTCCATGAACAACATCTTTCATGTATCACAGCTTCACCAATATCATGCCAATCCATCTCCTACTTTTGATCCTGAGAAAGTTGAGTTAGATGTTGATTCTACCTTTGAGGAGTACCCAGTGTGCATCATTGACTGAAGTACGAAGGATATCTGAGGCTGGTATGTCCCTATGGTATGGGTTTTATGGAATCATGGCTGGGTATAGGATGAGACTTGGGAGAGGGAATCCAACGTATGTTCCCAATGGCCAGATTTGTTCTCACACAATGTTTTCCCAACCTTGGAAGGTGAACTTGGGGATGAATTCTATTAAGTGGGAGACTGTAAGAAACCAGTTTTACTTAGGTATGGATCCTTTATTTTTCATTATAAATCTTTACTTTGGACCTTATATGGATTCCTAATGGTTTATAAAAGGTCACAGGGTTTTCTAGGGAAATTGCAGTGCCCGAAACCCATATTTTTGGGAAAAATAGGCTTGGTGCACAGTTTAGAGTAAACTATGAAGGAATTCCACATGGTTTAGAAAACCGAGTAGATTGTGTTTTTTTAAACAGAGCCACCACACACAATTGGTGCATAGTTTTTCTTCCTCACCGTGTGATACCCCCTTTTTTCCAAGTACTCGTGCATGGTTTGCGCACGGTTTTTCAAACTGTGCAGACAAATTGTGCACAAGCTAAATTTTGGGTAAAATTCCAGTTTTTCCCTTAATGATATAATTTGAACCCCTCTTCTCCCCTAATATGATTTTATGTAGGATTAACCTATTTCTCTCTCAATTTGGGGATTTTTTAAGATTTAAACATGGAATAAAGATAACTCCATCATTCGACAATTGATCGAGCTTTTGTTCATTACGTTGGATGTGAAACAGCAAGTACATGAGTCCTCTTGGGTCATTCTCCTTCTCTTTTTCTCTGGAACAATATATCATGGTATGATTTTTATCTTTTTCTTAGATCTACTCTGATCTAAGGAAAATCAATAGTTGATACTAGAGGAGGAGATTCATACAACCCTAAGGTGGGTGGCCTATAATTAATCCCAAAAGTTCTTCAATTTTGGAATATACCTGTGGGGCCCACCAATTTCGTCAGGTATCATTTCTTAAATTTATATTCCTTTATTATACACATTAGAACCATATGGTTATGATATTTCCAAATATGTGATCAGATATTAGTGGTTACACCCACAACTCAATCCACCCCATGTTGGTGGTTATGCAACATTTGGGTTTTTAGTGTTTGGACATGTTTGAGTCATTTTTCAGGTGTTCCTTCATTTGACCTCTCTAAGGGTAAGATTTATATATTAAATGGAATGATTATATAGTGAATTTCATAATGGAAGGTACCATGTCTTCTCACCACTTTACCCACCTAAGGTAAGTGCTTCAAATTGATAATTAAATGTGAAATGTGAATTGGAAAGTATACTAGGTATATAACATGGCCTTAAATGTAAATGATTAATTGGTTGCATATCTTTAGCACCCTTTACCACATTAATGTAAGGTAGAGGAATGAACCTTGAATCTGGAATATTCTTTAAATGGAATAAATAAAGGTTTCATGTTAATTGGCATTGTCACACTAATGAAAGGCAAGGCTTGAACCAAATGGAAATATTGATTAATTATGACTTGATTAAAATGTTTCATGATACTTGACCTTATCACACTAATGAAATTAAATTATTGAAATGAAGGACATATTACATTACTTTATAATTAAACAGAAATGTCAGAACTTGAGCTCACTTGGGATTCTGATCAGAGAATGCCATGACCACTCGAGAACCCCATTCTGATTCAAGGACACAGCTTGATTAGGTTGATACCCAACTAGATCTTGATCTTTTTTTGTTCTTGTATTTTCAATATGACATCGTATGATCCTTTCATTATAAGGACCTAACCCCAGTTTCCCGGAGTTGGTGCCTTATTTGATTACATTTCCATACAAACAAGGAATAATCATCTCTAAGGACCAAGTAGTTTAGTATTATTGGAAACAAGATACATAAATAAATTTAACTTTACATCAAGAAAAAAAAATAAAACACTAATTTATTCAATTAGAAACATTCATGCCTCCTAGATTATGTGTGAAAGTCATTCATAATTTACTTCTTCATATCCTAGGAAAAATGAAACATAAGAAAGGGGTGAGATAAAACACTCAGTAAGAGTAAGAAATATAGCAGAAGATAGCATAAACATAAGACATGGTTCATAATTGAAAACAAATTCCTTTAACAATAAACTTGAACACATTATGGCAGGAATATGAGCTGAGAAAATAATGCCATAATAAAACATAATCATGGGTATTCTACTAGTCGAATAACCACATAAACTTTCAATTACTAGCTTCATAATGAGGAAAGTTCATATGTCGGACATTCTGAAACATTTTGTCAAGGCCTCGGCCAAGATGTCTAATGATTAAGGCCTCAGCCAAAATCCATATAAGACATTGGGAAAGGCCTCAACCAATTCCACGTCTATTTATCTCATGAGACCTACCGATGCATCAAGGGGCTATATTGGGCCCCACCCATCACATAATAAGTCCAATTCATTCCTCATATGAGTTTGTATCAACATAAACAGCATATACATTCATATTTAAACTATCATTTGAAATGTAACTAACTTTCCCCAATCATTAAACATAAAACACTAACCATTCTGAGTAATATGGTGAATGGATTTAAGATAGATCATCCACAATAGAGTTAGTCATAAACAATTAAATAAAATATGATAGATGAATTCATAAATGATTAAACTCAATAATACCATGGAATCAACAAGAGTGTTGAATTAGACAAAAACACTCTTATAAAATCATTAAGAAATTCTTGAGATAAATACTCTTTTATTTTGAAAAGAAGAGTTCTTTTGGAAAAATATTTGTATAAAACCATAAGTAAATTGAAGATATTATTTCATGATAAAATGAGTTTTTTTAGAATTATAATGGTTTCCAAAAATATATTATAGATTTCCCTTGAAAATATATATGAATTTGAGAAATTCCCTTGTATCGAGCTCATATTTTTGGAAACAGTTTTGAGAGCTTCTTTTAAAACATGTAACTATCCAGAAAATAGGGAAGGATTCTGGTTGGTGTACATATATAGAATACTCGCACATAATTTATAATGAGTAAATAAAAATAAATAATAATTTCATTGAGGAAATTAGACAATAAAATTAATCAGAATGGAAATGGAAGTTCGGGTGGAAAACCCTTACCTTAACTCCAAACGTGTTCCGATCTTGAACTTAAGCTCCTAGAATATGAAATTATACTTATTAATAAATTATTTAATATCCTATTAGACATTTATTTAGTTTATAATAATTTTTTTTGTTCATTTATAACCTTTTTGCAAAGTTATTGTATTGAATTTTGTTGTTCTGGGGTGTTCGTTTTCTTTATTTTCATAATTAGTTCACTTGTTTTTAAGTAATAGAGTTCATGTGGAATGGTTATAAATCTATAGGATTGTAATTATATATTATTTATGAACATAAATAATTGATAATGGTAATTTATATCATTTTTTTACATGGAATGAGGATGAATCATTAGATGACAACCACTTTGATTATTCGGCGGTATTTGGATTATTATGAACTAGGCTTGTCATATAACTTAATTATATGTACATATTATGGTTCTTGAATATTAATTTTATAATAAATATATTATATTTTTGTTCAACCATAAATATGGTTTCATGACCAGTAATTAAGAAGAAATTTAAGAACGAAACTTCATCATCCATGAAGGCTATAAATTGGAACCTCATGGACGTTGATTTCATTTAGAAAAATAAAAGAGAGGGAGTAAGAATATTTATGATGGTTATTCCATTCACATGATATAATTCTAGTATATATATGATACTGGAGTTAACATGATCATTTTTATAGAGGATTTGAGGAGAGGATAGCAAAAGAAGATAAATTGAAATGAAAGCAAATGAAAAAGAAGGGTGCTTTACCTCTTGAAATAACCTCCTTAAGAAACTCCTTAAGGGAAGGGGTTTTGGTCTTTTGGAAAGACCAGAATCTTCTTGGATATGGAGAGAGACTAGTTAAGGGTAATTGGGAATAACTTTGAGGAGCTTGAAGTCTTAGAGGAGTGAAGAGAAGAGGGAGTGGTGAGGGGTTTTTATAGTGGAAGAGAGGAGATAATTTTGAATATTTAATTCATTATTTTATTATATCCCTCAAGACAACCAATAGTGTTGTTTCATGTGACCCTTAATAGTAATACGTGCATGTGATTTCAAACTAAGTGGCCTTACATCACTTATGATGTCATAAATAGTGTATTTAATTGATAATTTGTATATACGGTATTTTATCATATTTCACTATTCATCAAAAATTCAAGAATTTCATAAAAATCCCAAAAAATCACCCCTACCATTTTTTGACGTATAGAATTCAAAAGTGAAATCCATTTTTCAAAAAAAAAATCTAAATATTATTAATATAATTTTTAAATTAGGTAATAGTTAATTCGAAAAATAACAATCTTAGAGGTATGATTAGTTTTATGTGACATTGAAAAATTAATTAAGATCTGATTGTCTTATTACCTTAAGAAAATAAAATAATATCATTATTTACTATTCATAAGGGTCATACTACTATTCATATTACTATTCATATTCCTATTCATAAGGGTATGTTACTATTCACTATTAATCAAGTTTGTTCTATCAGCCTCCAAATGACTTACTGAACCCAACTCTAGATGACCATTTTTTGAAATTCAAAACATAGAAGAGGAAAAGTTGTGTTTAATGGCTATATTATAAAATTGCATTCTATATTTATTTTCAAATCCTTGGGGTGTTACATTCTCCCCTCCTTACAAAAATTTCATCCTCAAATTTCACAGAATAATACCTAAAAAGATTCGGGTATGTCTTTAACATAAGATCCTCAGGCTCCCATGTTGCTTCCTCCATCTTATGGTTCCTCCATAGAACCTTTACCAGACGAGTCGTCCAATTTCTCAATACTTTTTTCTAGTATCAATAATCTTGATAGGCTCTTCATAATAAGATAGATCGGGATCAAGTTCTACTTATTCATAAGTGAGTACATGTGTTGGGTCTGGCATGTACTTTCTTAACATTGACATGTGGAACACATTTTGAACCTTGGAGAGACTTGGTGTCATTGCCAAACGGTAAGCTACGGCTCCAATTCGGTCCAAAATTTCAAAAGATCCGATGTAACTGGGACTTAATTTTCCCTTCTTACTGAATCATATAATACCCTTCCATAGAGATACCTTTAAGAAAACGTGATCACCTTCTTGAAATTCCAAATACTTCCTTCAGAAATCAGAATAGTTGTTTTGCCTATTTTGAGCTATTTTGATATGGTTCTAGATAATCTTCACCTTTTCTGTTGTTTCTTCAACAAGTTATAGTCCCATGAGCTTTCTTTCACCAACATCATCCCAGCAAGTTGGTGTACAAAATCTCCTCCCATATAATGCTTCATAGGGTGTCATCTGAATACTTGAATGGAAGCTATTGTTGTAGGAAAATTCCACAAGAGGTAAATACTGATCCCACATGCCTTGAAAGTCAACTGAACAAGACCTCAACATGTCTTCCAGTGTTTGAATAGTCCATTCTGATTGTCCATTAGTTTGTGGGTGGTAGGCAGTGCTCAAACTAAGATCAGTATCTAGGGCCTTCTAAAGAATCTTCCAGAATCGTGATGTAAAACGGGGATCAAGATCGGAAAAAATTGATGAGGGTACACCATGAAGTCTTAAAACTTCATTAATATATATTCTTTCTAAAAGTTCAAGTGGTAAATCTTCCCTTATAGAAAGAAAATGTGCAAATTTTGTAAGACGATCAACAATGACCCATATCGTATCATTCTTTCTTGGAGTCTTTGGTAGCCCCATGACAAAGTCCATCATAATATCATCCCATTTCCACATAGGTATAGGAATGGGTTGCATGACTCCACCAGGATTTTGTCTTCCCGCCTTCACCTATTGACAAACCAAACATCTTGACATGTAATCAGCAATCTCCCTCTTCATGTTTTCCCACCAAAAATGTTCCTTTAGATCTCTGAACATCTTTGTGCTACTAGGGTGTATAGAGAAATTAGAGCTATGAGCATCAACTAATAGTTCCCTCTTTAGCTCAGGAATAGAGAGAACACCAAGCCTTTTTTCAGATTTCAAAATTCCATCTTCATATGAAAATTCAGTTAACCTCCCATCATTTATAGCTTTATTTTTCTTTTTAAATTCCTCATCATCAGCTTGAGAAAATTTTATCTTTTCTAGTAAATAAGGTTTGGAAACCATTTGAAAAAGTTGTGACGTGTTACCTTCCTTGATAATTCCCATATCCATCTTTACTAGATCTATGAATAGAGGATCCCTTTCAACTCTCATCTTGTTCATAATTCCATGGTCCTTTCTACTCAAATCATCTGCCACCTTATTTTCCTTCTCGGGGTGGTAGTGTATTATGAAATTGTAGTCTTTGAGTAGCTCAATACATATTCTTTGTCTCATGTTGAGTTCTTTCTGTGAGAATTTATATTTCAAACTCTTGTGGTCCGCATAAATCTCACATCTCCTTCCATAGAGATAATGCCTCCATATTTTCATAGCAAAGATTACATCTGCTAACTCAAGATCATGAGTTATATAATTTTTCTCATGATTTTTCAATTGTCTTGATTCATAATCAATAACTTTATTATTTTTAATAAGGACGCAACCCAGTCCATTCTTTGATGTATTGTTTTATATTACAAATCCAACACTTCTAGATGGAAGAGTCAAAATTAGAGCATTGACCAATATTATTTTCAATTAATTGAAGCATTTTATACATTATTTTTTCCACACAAACTTAACTCCTTTACGTGTGACCTTGGTTAGCGGGTTAGCCAGTTGGGCAAAATTCTGAACGAAACGCCGATAATAACCTGCTAAGCCAATAAAACTGCATACCTCAGTTATGTTTGTTGGCATGGGCCAATCTTGGATTGCCTTTGTCTTCGCAGTATCAACTAGGATTCCATCCTTAGAGACAATATGGCCCAAAAAAGAAACTGATTGAAGCCAGAATTCACACTTTCTAAACTTTCCATATAATTTATTTCTTCTAAGAGTTATCATAATAACACGCAAGTGATTCTCATGGTCTTCATATATTTTTTAGTATATGAGGATACCATCGATGAATACCATAACAAAGTTATCAAGATATTCCTTGAAATATCTATTCATTAAATCCATGAAAATAGAGTGTGCATTTTTCAGTCCAAAAGGCATCACTGTAAACTCGTAATTCCCATACCTGGTCCGAAATGCTTTCTTAGGAATATCTTCCTTCCTCGCACGCAACTGATGATATCCGGATCGAAGGTCAATCTTCTAAAAGTATTGATCTCCATGAATTTGGTCAAATAAATCATCAATATGGGGCATAGGATACTTATTATTTATTGTAATTGAATTGATTTCTATGTAATCAATGCAAAGCCTCATGGATCCAACTTTCTTCTTGACAAAGAGGACAGGGGCTCCCCATGGAGAAACACCAGGTCGAATAAATCATTTTTCACTCAAATCCTCTAGTTGTTTCTTTAGCTCTACTAATTCCATAGTGTCCAATCTATAGGGAGTCTTTGATATAGGTCTTGCATCATAGATTAAATCAATAGAGAACTCAACTTCCCGCTCTGGAGGATGTCCACGTAAAACCTATGGAAATACATCAATGTACTCTTTCACTATGTACGCATCTTCAATTTTAAGATTTCTTTCCTCACCCATAGATATTGTTTTATCTTCCTCTCTAAGTATTGTATTCAGTAGAGCTACTGGGGGTGGTTCTATATAAGAATCAAGTGGCGAAGTTTCTTCCCTAAAGACAAGGTATTCTACACCATTTTCAAAAATTGTAACTTCCTTCTTCTTAAAATAAATCATCGCATCATAATTTGACAGCCAATCCATACCGAGAATTATATCAGATTCAGAAATTGGTATGATGATAAGGTTAGAAACTAGATCACATTTTGGTGTCTGGAGAGGGACTAGTCGACATGCCTTGATTGCAATGATACATCCCCTAGGAGTTTTGACTAACAACTCCTTTATTAAATCAAATTGGACATATCTAATTTTCTTGGACAACTGGGAAGATATAAATGAATGCGATGATCCAGAATCAAATAAAGTGTTTTCTAAGTTTGAGGAAACCATTAAAGTATCTACCCCAACGTCATTAGGAACTTCAACCTCTGCAGTTGTGATTGAATAATCTTTTCCTTGATCCCTTGGCTTTTTCTATTTCATATTTCCTTGATGCTTTGGAAAATCATTAGAATAGTGTCCCATCTGCTGATAATTATAGAATTAAACATCATTGGCTTCCTTTTTCCCTTTGCAATCACCAGAAAGATAGCCTTTCTGACCACATTTTTGGCATACTTATTTTCCTTTTAATCATGTATCAGGGTGTTTCCTTCCACAATTGTCACATAGTGGAAATCTAACTCTTCCCTTCTTCCCCTTTTCCTTATTTCCTTTCCCAGGGTTTTCAACAGCCCTCTTCTTTTCTTTCTTTCCATTAAAGTCATAAGACTTAGAGAATTATTTTTCTATCTTGACAGTACATGAAACTATATCCTCATATGATAAAAAACTTTGGGAGACCAGTGCCCGCCGGAGGAATGGCTTTAGGCCATCAAAGAATCGATCAATTTTTATCTTTGTATTTTTTATGTAGTCCACAACATGTCTTTCTAACCTTGTGAAGTTAGCTTCTTTCTTTTCAACATTCTCATCTTCCATCTGCCTTAGATTCAATAATTTTCTCTCCATATCCTCTCTTTGTTCAAAAGGAAAGTATTTCTCCATGAAGATTTCTTTAAAGTCCCTCCACTCTATCTCCCCTATTTCTTCCTCCTACTTTGTGTTTTGGATTAATGACCACCATTGATCCACATCTCCCAATATACGATAGACTACCATAATGACCTTTTCTCTATCATTACATCCCATGGTGAGAAATATATTCTCAAGGGAACATATCCACTGCTCTGCTATAAAAGGGTTTATAGTCCCGTTGAATAATGGAGGTTGTTGTCGCATAAAGCGGTCTAACATAGATCCTCCACATAGTGGATCTGGATGCTCCATACAGGTAAGGTTATTATTCATAACCTCAGTAATTTGTCCTAGTATAGTTATGAGTTGCTCAGCACCAGAGCTAACATCATTATCTTGCATCAGAGGGAAATCCCTACAGGGGACACGTGTGTTCGTGCGGTTTCCATTCCTTCCACTTGGTTCCATCTCTAGATAATGGAATACACTAGATTAGGTTATGAATCATAATGTATAATCTTAACTTAACAAAATACTTATAAAAAATTGAGATCCTACGCATAGCTAATCCCTTATTCACAAACACGGTTTCTTTGAGGAATATTTCACATTTCAATCCTTCATAATGGAAATTAAAAAAAATGTAAATTATCCTAAGAATATCCCCCAGTAGTGTCGTAACCAAGACTGCAGCAAGGCCCATTTTCATGTAGCATTTTCCATTTGAGTCTAGATCAAAGCGGTGTTTTCGGGTTTTACCCCTAGATACATCTCTAACAGAGCCGACTCTACCTGCTTCTATCTAGACAGGGATGTATTACTTGAAAGATCCACATAATCTATTCCTTAACAAAATACCCGGATGTTATTGTATGTATATCCTCAAAGACTAACTTAGGGACTCTTCCCTAATTCTACATTTTTTAAATCTAGTTTCCAAGTATTCTACTAAACTTCATCTAATTCCAACTGTAAGGACCTGACCCCAGTTGCCTGGAGTCGGTGCCTTATTTGATTACACTGGCATACAAGCAAGGAATAAGAATCCTGAAGGACCAAGTAGTTTAGTATTATTGGAAACAATATACATAAAGAAATTAAACTTTACATCAAGAAATGAAATACAACACTAATTTATTCAATTAGAAAAATCGATGCCTCCTAGATTATGCTTGCAATTAATTCATAATTTACTACTTCATATCCTAAGAAAAATGAAATATAAGAAAGGGGTTAGCTCAAAAACTAATTAAGAGTAATAAATATAGTGGAAGATATCATAAACATAAGACATGGTGCATAATTGAAAACACATGCCTTTAACAATAAACTTGAACACATTATGGAAGTAATATGAGCTGAGAAAATAATTCCATAATAAAACATAATCATGGGTATTCTACTAGTCGAATAACCACGTGAACTTTCAATTAATAGCTTCATAATAAGGGAAGTGTGTATTCCGGACATTCTGAAACATTTTCTCAAGGCCTCGGCCAAGACGTCTAATGATTAAGTCCTCGGCCAAAATCTATATAACACATTGGGAAAGGCCTCAGCCAATTCCATGTCTATTTGTCTCATGAGACCTGCCGATGCATCGAGGGGCTATAGAGGGCCCCAACCGTCACATAATAAGTCCAATTCATTCTTTGTATGAGCGATGATCAACATAAACAATATATACATTCATATTGAAACTTTCATATGAAATGTAACTAGATTTCCCCAATCATTAAACATAAAACACTAACCATTCCGAGTAATATGGTGAATGGATTTAGGATAGATCATCCACAATATATTTAGTCATAAACCATTAAATAAAATATGGTAGATGGCTTTATAAATTATTAAACCCAATAATACCATGAAATCAACAAGAGTGTTGAATTAGACGAAAACACTCTTATAAAATCATTAAGCAATTCTTGAGATAAATACTATTTTATTTTGAAAAAAAGAGTTATTTTGGAAACAATTTGTATAAAACCAGAAGTAAATTAAGAAATTATTTAATGATAAAATGAGTTTTTTTATAAGGATAATGGTTTCAAAAAATATATTATATCTTTCCCTTGAAAATAGATATGAATTTGAGAAATTCCCTTGTATCGGGCTCGTATTTTTGGAAACAGTTGTGAGAGATTATTTTAAAACATGTAACTATACAGAAAATAGAGAAGTATTATGGTTGTTTTACATATATAGAATAATCACACATAATTTATGAGTAGTAAATAACAATTTATAATAATTTCATCAAGGAAATTATACAATAAAAGTAACCCGAATGGAAATGGAAGTTCGGGTGGAAAACCCTTACCTTAACTCCAAACATGTTCCTCTCTTGAACTTAAGATAATGGAATATGAAATTATACTTATTAATAAATTATTTAAGAACCTATTAGGAATTTATTAAGTTTATCATAATTCTATTTATTTCATTTATACCCTTATTTCAAAGTTATTGTATTGAATTTAGTTGTTCCGGGGTGTTTGTTTTCTTTATTTTTCATAATCGGTTCACTTGTTTTTAAGTAATGGAGTTCATGTGGAATGGTTATAAATCTCCAGGAAAGGAATTATGTTTTATTTATTAACATAAATAATTTAAAATGTTCATTTATATCATTTTGTTACATGGAATGAGGATGAATCATTAGATGACAACCACTTCGATTATTCGGCGGTATTTGGATTATTATGAACTAGTTTTGTAATATAACTTAATTATATGTATATATTCTGGTTCCTGAATATTAATTATATTATAATAAATATATTATACTCTGGTTAAACCATAAATATGGTTTCATGTAATGAATAAGAAATTGAAGAACGAAACTTCATCGTCCATGAAGGCTATAAATTGGAACCTCATGGACGTTGATTTCGTTTATAAAAATAAAAGAGAGGGAGTAAGAATATTTTTGATGGTTCTTCCATTCACATGATATAATTCCAGTATATAGATGATACTATAGTTAACATGATCATTTGTACAGAGGAGTTGAGGATAGGATAACAAAATAAGATAAATTGAAATGGAAGCAAATGAAAAAGAAGGGTGTTTACCTCTTGAAATAACCTCCTTGAGAAACTCCTTAAGGGAAGGGGTTTGGGTATTTTGGCAAGACCAGAATCTTCTTGGACATGAGGAGAGACTAGGTAAGGGTAATTGGTCAGAACTTTTAGGAGCTTTAAGTCTTAGAGGATTGAAGAGAAGAGGGAGTGGTGAGGGGTTTTTATAGTGGAGGAGAGGAGTAAATTTTGAAAATTTAATTCATTATTTTATTATATTCCTCAAGACAACCAATAGTGTTATTTCATGTGACCCCTAATAGTAATAAGTGCATGTGAGTTCAAACCAAGTGTCCTTTCATCACTTATGATGTCATAAATAGTGTATTTCACTGATAATTTGTATATACCTTATTTTATCGTATTTCACTATTCATCAAAAACTCAAGAATTTCAGAAAAATTCAACCCTACCATATTTCGGCGTGTAGAATTCAAAAGTGAAATCCATTTTTCAAAAATAATTTTCTAAATATTATTAATTTAATTTTAAATGAAGTCATAGTTAATTCGAAAAATAACAATCTTAGAGGTATAATTAGTTTTATGTGACATTGAAAAATTAATTAAGATCCCATTATCTTATTACCTTAAAAAAATAAAATAATATCATTATTTACTATTAATAAGGGTCATACTACTATTCATATTACTATTCATAAGGTTATGTTATTATTCACCAAAAATCAAGTTTGTTCTATTAGACTCCAAATGACTTACTGAATACAACTCTAGATGACTATTTTTTGAAATTCAAAACATAGAAGAGGAAAAGTTGTGTTGAATGGCTAGATTATAAAATTTCATTCTATATTTATTTTCAAAATCTTGGGGTGTTACATTCATTATCATTACAGGATGACTTGGATATATTACTTGGATCTATCATTGACATGTTGGTGCCACGGTTACTGTTCATAGGGCCCTGTCTCAATTTATCCATGTTTTACCTTGGATGATCAACTTAGACTCAGTAGGCACCTTATTGTGGACTTCCTTGCAGAATTATCCTTGGATTACACTCTTATCCTTAGCTAGGCCATAGTTACTACTAAGTTGGGAACTCTTGAGGTCTACGTTGCCTTGGTTACTACCTTGGAACTTCATTATTAAGTAGCATTGATCATAGTTTCCTTGTTACATCTTGGAACCTTCATTATCTATACTATCAAGAGGTGATGTTAGTGTTGGCTATGCCTCACGTGACCTATCAATATGAAATTGGTAATTACTTAATTAAATGAACTGGTTACATGTTCAGACACCAGCTGAGGGCTGAAGTAGGTACTTGGGTATTTAGTTACATTTTACTGCTTTACATTATATATATATATATATATGCTTTCACACAGTTATATTTCTATTACATGACCCAGATGTTATATACATCGTTGGTTGTGGACCACTAAGATTTATCTCACACCCTCTCTGGGCATTGTTTGGTACCCGGGGCAGATTACATGGTTGCAGGTGTTGACAAAGGGAAGCATAAGACTTTGAACAATTTATTTCTTTTTGTTTAGTATAGAGATTGATAGTAGAGGAAATAGTTAGAACTTGGGATTCTTGGGATAGTATTTTGATTCCTTTTTACTTTTGTGAAACATTTTATGCCTACTGTTTTTCTATCCATGTTTTCTAATTTTATAGTGACATGACATACCATCAGTTGCTGAATGTTATTTCAGTTGGTTAAGTTATTTTTATTGTTCTATCTATTTTCTATTGTGCCTTCAATTTACCTATATTTCTCCCATTATTTACATATGTTTACTTTCACCCACTGTGATACAATTTGGTAACGAGGGCATAGTCTCCCCACGGACACACCCTAGGCCCTCACTGTTAGTCGAAAGCCTCTAGAATTTGATGAGATGCGTGTGAGTCCATGTGGCCTACCAGGATTGGAGAACCTATCGAGTGGATTCTAGGTCTAGGATTTCACACATTATCCAAGAGATCATAACATTAGCATAAGAAATAAGTTTTTGGCATACACATAAGCATGGAAAATCATTTCCTTAGTAGTCAAGGCACACTACCAATGCTATTATAGTCGATTGTGTTTTCTCCTCAATACATTGTATCCTTAGTCAAGGTTCACTTCTAATACTACCATGGTAGAAAATTTCCCTTAATGAACTTGTTTCACTCTCTATTCTAGTCCTTGTTATCTCATCAGATATCTATCTTTACCCAATACATTGGAGGGATACATAATTTTGGGCCCACCCATTACAAAATTAAAATCATACATATATGTTCCATAAGATTATAAAATATTAAACAAAAAATAACCCATGGAAAGTAAATAAGTTCCCAAAATATTTCATCATAGTGTAACCCTTTGAAAAAAAATGACTTTCATAAATGTTTCATCATAACTTAATTAACCCATAGGAATGAAATGAGTTTCATAGAATCATCATTAAACTATCATCATCATAATCCATCCATAGAATGAAATTGTATGGTATCATTGGATCATATCCCTAGTAAAGCATAATAATATCACAAAAAGTTATCATAGATGAAACATTCCTTTAAAAGATCATAGGAACATTTCTTGAAAAAAAATACCCTTATGACTTTGAAATAACTTATTTAAAATATAGAAAAATAAAAAATATTAAGGAAAACATTTTCTTTGAAAATAGACTTACAAACTAAAAATAATGATTCAAATAATTGATCGGTCATAATGGTAGGAAATTCTATTCATGTCATGTATGTAAAAACAAATATTCCTTTCACATTTTAGGTAAAAAGTCATAAGTACCTCATTCATAAAATGACTAGAAGATTCATTTTTAACCATTCTATAAAAAGTAAAACATGGGTGAAAATAAATTTTAAAAATCATCGAATATTATTAACAACATTATCGAAAACATTTTTAGAAAACTTAGCCTTGGAAGAAAAAGGATATTCGACTGAATAGAGAAATAAAGTTGATTTTCATACAAACATTACTTTTGTAATGTAAGTTATTAAAGAGAGAAAAATGAAAGAAAAATATATAATATAAATAAATAACCATATAAGAATAAAATTTATAGTATTCTTGAGATATAAGAAATAAAATTTCATCATCAGAAACTTAATCATAAACAATCCTGATAAGCAATGAAATTGTAACAAGAATACCTTACCGCTTTAGCATCATTTGAATAAAAATCTTCATGAAATAATTAACTTCAAATGAAACATTAAATATAATTAATATAAATGGATTCATGACATAAAATATAAAATGGTAAGTATAAACACCACATGAAAGAAACAACTGGTAAATATGGAATATGTCTTATGAAAATAAAATTGAGATAATAAATCCTTTACCACAAGTTTGACTTGCTTTGAAATTTCTATAAACTCTTTTATAATAAATTTAAATTTTTTATAATTATATACTATAATAATTTATATACTGATAACATAATACATTATCCACTTATAATATTTCATCACTTGTTTATTAATAATTCTTTATTAAAATCTTCATTTTCGGGTGTTAATCGTTTCGTTTTTCATGAGAGTTTCATTTAGGAAGTTCTGGTCCTTCTAATTTGATCATGGTTCTATAATATATATAATTTTAGTAATGATATAAATATTATATATATTAATGATATATATATTTACAGTCATCCGTAAAAGTTATATATGGAAAAAGGAAATAAATCATTCGTGGAGACGGTAGGTCATAAGTACGAATGAATATTGTTTTCACTTTTCGACAGATGGATCGAAAGAAAGGTAAATGATAATTAAAATTTATAGAATAATTATTATATCATATATACAATATATATTCATTAAATATATCATTATTACCATCCATTTAAATAATAAATGAAAAAAAATACCATCGCATCGTAAAGGTGGTAGTCCGCAGGTATGCTCAAGTGATGTTATTTTTTTAGAATAGATGGGAAGCTAAGAAGGAATATATGATATTATAATTTCAAAATAATAAATATAAAAAAAATAACATATATATATTAAACCTATCATAACAACCATCCATTAAATATGGTGGTGGAAAATTAATTGCATCGCAACATGGAGGTGGTAGCCCACACTATGCACAACTGACACTTTCACTTCCCATTTGATAGAAACGAGGGAGAATAATAGTTGTTTCATAATAATAATAAAATTTTAGTATATTGATAATACTTAATTTCTTATTTTATGATTAATTAAATAGAATTATAGGAGGTAGATGAATAAATAATTTGAAATAGGTCAGGTTGGATGATTACCTCTTCTTTGGTATGCCTTCCTTAGATCATTTCTTAAGGACCCTTGGAATAGTCCTTTAAAAAGATCAAAAACTATAATTCATGTATAGGTAATTTTTAAAGATAATTGGATAGTTTTTTGTTGATCTTGGGTATTAACATTGTGTGAAGAAGAGAATAGTGGGGTGTCCTTATATAAGTGGGGTAGAGGACGCACTTGGAATTTCTTAAAAGATTAAAATATAATAAATTCATTCTCAAGAAAAATTATTCCAAATTGATATAGGTTAAAAGATAGGATATTATGAGGTTTAAATATGACTATAAAATATGATTTATACAAGTTTAATTAACATACTTACCTTTATATCTTGGTTTCCCCCTGGAAAACATGTTTTAACCTTAACTACACTGACAATTTTTAATGTTTTTATTATTCATTATCAACAAAAATTAAAGTTTAATCATTAAAAAAATTATAAATTATGATTTTAAATATTTAATCCATTTTATTAAATTCAAATCATATAAATGGAAGATTTTAATTAAAAATTATTCCAGCAACATGCGATAAAAAGTAATTTTATATAAAAAATGTCTAATTAAATATAAAACAATTTAATACCAAAATCCAAAAAATTGATTTAAATTAATTTAATTGGATTATTAATAATATAAATGAACTAATTTTACTTTGAAATCATTTTAAAATTACATCTAACTTTGTAAATGATTAAAATGAAAACATAGTTTTTAAAAAAATCAATATTTTCCACTATTTAAGGGAAAATCAATATTTTGAGAAAATTAATAGAGTTTAAATCTAATATAATTTTGAATTTTTTAATTAAAAATGATTTTATATTTTTCAAATACATTTTATAAAATTATAAAAAACTAATTATATTGTTTTTTCACAAAAATAAATAAAAACACTTTTGAGGAAAAAGGTATTTTTCAAGAATTTAAAGACTTTACTAAAAATTGAGAACTTATTTATAAATATATTTTATTTATCTAAAAACATTATACATAACATTAAAAAGTTTTTTATTACTATTCAATCCCCTAATTTAATATCTACTTTATAAAGATATATTGTATTATGGTTGATTTAAACTCGTGTTTGCATGTATCGCAAGCAAATAAAAAAATTAAATTTATCGGAAGATAATTATATCATAAAATATAAAGGTGTTACATTATAACCTAATTGAAATGAATTTTCCCCATTAATTTCCATCACTTCAATACAAAAAAATGGGGATATATCTATTTCATCACATCCTCATGATCGCATTTAGCTTCTATAAAGAGAACTTTAACCATGTGAGTAGTCTTGTTCCATAGAACATTGTCTCTATGATCTAAGATTTTAATTTATTTTTCTATATAATAATGATTATTATCTAATGTTATAGCCTATGAGTTTAGTATATGTGAAGGATAGGTTATATACTTCCTTAGGATAGATACAAGGAACACATCGTGAACTTTGAGATAAGTTTAGTGGAAACACCAAGTGATAAGCTATCATCCCAACTTGATCAAGAATTTAAAAGGAGAAAATATAATTATGGATCATCTTTCCATTATTTATGAATCTCATAACCTTTTTACATATATAAATTCATTGTAATTCCTTCCCAAAACTTCAAAATCCATATTTATCTAACTATTATTAGCATAACTTTTCTACCAACTCTAATCTTTATCGATATGACATTGAATGGATCTGACTTTCTCTATTATTTATTCAAATACCTCATCTCCCAATATCTCTCTTTCTCCAACTTTATCCCAAAACATTGAAGTTATGCACTTATTTTTATAGAGTTCCTCATAAGGAGCCATCTGAATACTCGAGTGAAAGATATTATTATAAGAAAACATGACTATATTAATGTGTTGACCACAACTACCTTTGAAATATATAGAGAAAGATCTTAGCATATCCTCTAAGTATTGAATTTTTATCTCAGATTGACCATCTGTTTTAGGATGATAGGTAGTAATCAACCACAAATTTGAATCCAGATTTTGCTAAAGACTTCATCAGAAATTTAAGGTAAACCTCATATCCTGATCAGATACAATATAATGTGGTGGTCCATATAACCTTACCACTTAATGTATATTCTAGTAATTTTTTCAATAAATAAATATTTTATAATGTTGATAAAGTGTATTGACTTCATAATGTGATCAACTAAACCTAAATATAATTATAGACTTTAGATGTTCTGGGGAGTCTGGTGATAAAATTCATGGTGATGTTTTCCCATTTCCATTCTGGTATGAGCAATTATTATAATATCCCATTGGAATTATATCTCTCTAACTTAACTTACTAACATACCATGCACCAAGATACATACTCTCAAAAATTCCCCTTCATGTTGTCCCACTAGAAATACTATTTCACATCTTTATACATCGTGATACCTCTAAGATAAATATAGAATTATTAACTATGAGCTTCATCCAATAGATCCATAAAATATGGTATGTATGAGACATATAAATGGTTCATAAACCTTATAATTCCAAAATAATCATGATTGAACTCAAGAATATTTCTTACCTTATTTTGAAAGTATACATCTTCCTTTTGTGTCTTTTTATTCATCACTTGTATAAATGGTTGAACACTGATTTGAGAAAGATAATATTTCTCTCATTCCATCAATATTTCAAGATACATATTTTTAAAATCCAAAAATATTGGATCTTTTGTGATCCTCAACATAAATAAGCTTTCATGATCCTTTCAACTCAGATCATATTACACCACTTTCACTTTCCCAGGGTTATAATTTATTAAAAAGTCATAATATTTAATCAACTTCAACCATATTCACTAGTGAATATTCATCTATCTCTAAGTGAATATATAAATTAAATTTTTATGATCATTATATATGCCACACCTTTCTCCATAAAGATAATTCCTCCATATCTTTAAGTAAAATATTACTACAGCTAACTCCAAATCATGAGTTGGGTAATTTTTTTCATGAACCATTCATTGTCATGAGGCATTAGTTATCACCATATCATTATTTATGAGGAAGCATCCCAAATCCTTCTTCAATTCATCACTTCATATCACAAACCCGTATCCACTGTAAGTTAGTGTAAGAACAGTTTCACTAACTAACCTTCTCTTTAGTTCCTTGAAATTTTATTCACATTCATCTATCCAAAGAAATTTAGCTTATTTTTTAGTTAACTTGGTATGTTGATTAAACATCCATGATATGTCACATACTAACCTGAGACAATTTGAATTTTTATTTATTTTTTAGTCTCTATTTATTTTTCTCTCTTACCGATTGTCTTTTTCTTGAAAATTAGATCTTTTTTCCTTTTCAATGTAGATGAATAGTTGGTATATGTATGTAACTTTTATTGAACTAACTATATAGCCGATATATGGTTTCTCTAACCATGTGACCTACCTGTATGAGGTTCCCTTGGTGTTCTATTGTAGGGTGCACAGTTTGACCAACCGTGCGGTCAAACAGTGTGCAAATGTCCTTTCCTTTAATAATAATAATAATAATAATAATAATAACAATAACCTAAATATAACAGGTGAATCACCTCACCCCTCTCCCCCACATCGATCAACCATCTATCCATGGGGGGCTCCCCCATGTGCACAACCTTCTCCTTCCCTCTTCCTCTAGTATCTGTTTTTCATATCATTTTGTTGTCTGATCTCTCTAGGTAGGGTTTTCTTTTTTCTCCTCTTCCTTTTTCTCTTTCTAATTCTTGGTTTATCTTTTCCCCCTTGTGGTTTGTGCGGCCTAGGGTGAACCCTAACCTGATTTTGGTATCTTTTTTTATTGTTTCTCAGTTCCTAGGGTTCTTAAGGGTTGATTTGAGGTTCATTCTTGTGGCGTTCTTTGAAGGTGATAGATTGAGGCTCCTTGAATGTGACTTACTTATATATTCATAAATAGGTGCATATTTATATAATTACCCACTTTTTATATATTCAATCATGTTAGTTTGAATATATACATTGGGATGATGGGTGATTATATATATGTAAAGGTGCATATTCATGTAAGTGTCGAGTGGTCATTGTCAAAGGCGGTAGGTTTTGAGGTAGGATCCCTATGTACAAACTTTTGAATTGAATTCCTTGATTTATTTTGTGTTTATAAAGGGTGTTTTCATTATTATATAATTTCTATATTCCATTAAAAAAATTTGGGTCCTTAAAAAGATTTGATTTCACATTTTACCTAAATTTCAATATGAGATTTCTTTTTTTAAGAATGTTTATGACCCTATTTGAAATATAGATCATTTTAAATTCCCAATCGGTTTTTTAAATATGAAGTTTGTGGAATAAAAATTGATTTCCCAAATAACTAAGGTTTATTTCTAAAAATATAAAGGTTGGTTGTCACTTTGATATGCTTCACCAAAATAAAAAACCCACCTTAAGAAATCCTCCTTATATTTGAAATTTGATGTGTGCTAAATGTGTGATATGTACTATATTCCCGATAATGGAACTTGTGATTTGTTATGTATTTTGGAAAGTTAAAGGGGTAGTTCCTAAAAGGGGTTCAGGAGTGAGAAAGTGGATAGTGATTTTAGTGAAATTTATGTGATATGTATAAATATGCTAGCTTGATAAAAACTCACCTCCATTTGGGTATGGAACATGGGAATCCTAGAAACTTAGATAGGTGGACTAAGGACTAGTAAGTTGGGAAAGGCTTAAGGGCTTCAACCTAGTCTCCCCGAAAGGGTTATACTAAAACACTAACTAAACATATGATGATATTGTGGGTACTTAAAGAACTTTTGTTTCATCCTCTCCAGAAAATTGTGTATGAGGGTAGTTATTATTAAGGTTCGGATACCAAGGGTATAAGGATCCTAGGACCCCAACTAACCAAGCTACTTAGAGATTTCCCACAGTTTTTTCTCCCATCTATACCTATTTTTAATAGTATAGTTTTTAAATTATCTTTTATTGGTTTCTTTTTCAAGTCTAAATTAATAAAAAACAAGTTTACTTTCCCCTATTTGGTAGTATTTGATGATATTCTCTTTATTATTCTACTTTTACTGAGTCTCTCACTATATTATATCTTCTCTTATTATAAATGGTTTATATTAAAATACCTCATTATTTTAAAAATGGTTTTTGAAATTAAAGATAAAATGGTTTAAATAATCATTATCTAGTTACTCGTTTTGAATGGAAATAAAAATTCCAATTTTATATTTATATTTTCAAACAAGCATGGTTTGGAATTAATTTTTAATGGTAAGGCGTAGTGAATTTTTTATCCTTTGGCATAACTATTGGGAATTTTAATTCCCATGCCTATATTCTCTATCATTTTTCAGTTTTAGTTTCTTCCCAGTTTTGGCCACTCATGGAGCGAGCATAGTTTCGTGGTTCATGGTGACCGACAGGTCACATGGAGGTACTTCTAGATTTATTTATTTCTACTTCTAGTGATTATTTTATTATTATTTTTAATGTTTATTTGACTCTCATTTATGGGATAAATAATTTTGAATTGAATTATATTTTATTCTCATAAATAGTTTTCAGCCCAAAAGGATCAGGAACGTCACACAAGGCTTGCCACAGACTGACTCTGGTGCCTATTTTGAGGTTGACCTGGGTTGGTTTGTGACATGAGAAATCCTTCACAAAGCATTGGTAAAATCCAACCAAACCAAGAAAACTATGGATCGCAGTCATAGAGGTTGGTCTGGGTCAATGTTTAATAACTTTAATTTTTTATAGATCCATTAATATACCCTCAATTTGAATTTTATGACCCAAAAATGAAACTTTTTTTATCTAAAATTCACAATTGGTAAATTTTTCATAAAACTTATCCTTCCTTAGTTACTTTAGTATAATAACTGGGTATATTCATGCTCTTCCTTGCTCTTTGAATATATAAAAATATCATCAATAAAGACTACCACAAATTGATCAAGGTAATATCTAAAAACTCTATTCATTAAATCCATAAAGATAGCGAGGGAATTATTATGACCAACTGGAATCACTATAAATTCAATGTTCATACCTTAAAAGGAATATTTTCATGGGTATGTATTACCTTTTGACCCTCAACTAATAGTATCCAAATCGAATATCAATATTGTAAAAATATTGATCGCCTTGTAATTGATCAAACAAATCATCAATATGAGGTAGAGGATACATATTCTTGATTTTCTTCTTATTCAATTCCCAATAATCAATGAAGAGTTTTGTTGATCCATATTTATTCTTAACAAAAAGAAACATTGAACGCCATGGTGATTCACTTGGGAAAATTAATCCCTTATCAAGATTCTCCTAGAGTAACTTCTTTAATTCATGTAACTCAATTGGGTTCATTCTATAACGAGTTTTTGAAATAGGTATATAACTAGGTATGAGTTTTACTAAAAACTCAACTTCACAATTTAGAGGAGGATTAATAAATTTTTCTACAAATACATCAACAAACTCTCATATAATAGGAATATCTATGATGTTGAGTTTCTCTCAACCATCTGAGATAAACACCCCTTTTTAAAAGAAATCAAGATCCATATAAAGGATTTAATTTCTATTAGAAGCACATATTTATTGTCTCATAAATATAAAATCATAGATCGATTTGGAATATTAAACTTGGCTTACCTTGGAAATTGATGTGGGATTTATATAAATAAATTCAATCCATGACTAAGATAGCATCAAATTCAAAGATATTTCACTACGGGAAAAACCGTTATTTATGACGGGTTATTTGTGACGGGAATAAATCCTGTCACAAATAGTCCGTCAAAGAGGTTATTTGCGATGGGTTGGTCAACCCGTCGCAAATAACCAATTATTTGCGATGGGAATAGGCCCCCGTCGCAAAAACTTACACGCGGATTCGCGCGGTTTAGGCGCTAAACCGTGCGAAAGGGTATTTACGACGAGTCTTGTCACAAATATCCGGCAGTGGTAACAAACTATTTATGACGGGATGTTGTCCCATCACAAATAGTGTGTCGGCAGGTCACTTTTTGCGACAGGGCGTGTCGCAAATAACCTTTTAATCGCCAACCGTAATTAATGTGGTCGAAGGTATTTGCGACGGGACCCGTCGCAAACAATACTATTAGTGACGGGATTCTCATTGTTAATAGTCTCGTCGCAACTAATCTAACCTATATATACCCACCTCTGTTTTTTCTTCTCTCCGCCTAAATGTCTTCTTCCTCTACTTCTGTAAACTCTAATTTTAGAGTGAAAATTTTTTAGAGTTAACTTTTTTTTACAAAGAAGTTTTGAAGTCGCCTACAATTATAAGAGATCAAGTTTAAAGGTATTTATGTTTTATTTAATATAGTATTTATTTCATTACTTTATATTAATTGTAATTATCGCTGATTAGTTGTAATTAAGTTAGATTTAAATTGTTTTGTCATCAGTATTTATTTGTAATAATAAAATTAAATTATTAGTACTAATTCTTAGTAATTAGTAATAATTAATAATTATTAACGATAATTAGTAATGTATATAAATTATTAGCGGTAATTAGTAATTAGTTGCTATATTTTGCAGTAATTAATAGTAATTAACACTAATTATTAAAAATTAGAAATAAATAGTAATAATTAGAAAAAAAATAGTAATAAATATTAACAATTAGTAATAAATAGTATTAATTAGTAATAATTACTAATAAATAGTAATAAATACTAATAAATACTAATAAATACTAATAAATACTAATAAATACTAATAAATACTAATAAATACTAATAATTAGTAATAAATACTAACAATTTGTATTAAATACTAATTATTAGTAACAAATACTAATAAATAGTAATAAATACTAATAAATACTAATAAATACTAATAAATAGTAATAAATACTAATAAATAGTAAAAAATACTAACAAATACTAATAATTTGTAATAATTACTAATAAATAGTAATAAATAATAATAAATACTAATAAATACTAATAAATACTAATAAATAGTAATAAATACTAATAAATAAAAATAAATAGAAATAAATAGAAATAAATTGTAATAAATTGTAATAAATAGAAATAAATAGTAATAAATAGAAATAAATACTAATAAAAAGAAATAAATACTAATAAATACTAATAAATACTAATAAATAGTAATAAATACTAATAAATACTAATAAATACTAATAAATACTAATAAATAGTAATGGATAGTAATAAATACTAATAAATAGTAATATTTAGTAATAATTAGTAATAATTAGTAATAATTAGTAATAATTAGTAATAATTATTAATAATTAGTAATAAATACTAATAATTAGTAATAAATACTAATAATTAGTAATAAATACTAATAAATACTAATAAATACTAATAAATATTAGTAAATAGTAATAATTAGTAATAATTAGTAATCATTAGTAATAATTAGTAATAATTAGTAATAATTAGTAATAATTAGTAATAATTAGCAATAATTAGTAATAATTAGTAATAAATCGTAATAATTAGTAATAAATAGTAATAAATAGTAATAATTAGTAATAATTAGTAATAATTAGTAATAATTAGTAATAAATATTAATAAATAGTAATAAATAATACTAATTAGTAATAATTAGTAATAATTAGTAATAAATAGTAATAATTAGTAATAATAAGTAATAATTAGTAATTAATAGTAATAATTAGTAATAATTAGTAATAATTAGTAATAATTAGTAATAATTAGTAATAATTAGTAATTTTTAATTAGTAATAATTTTTAATAATTAGTAATAATTAGTAATAATTAGTAATAAATACTAATAATTAGTAACAAATACTAATAAATACTAATAAATACTAATAAACACTAATAAATACTAATAAATTGTAATAAATCGTAATAAATAGTAATAAATGGTAATAATTAGTAATTATTTGTAATAATTAGTAATAATTGTTAATAATTAGTAGTAATTAGTAATAATTAGTAATAATTAGTAATAATTAGTAATAATTAGTAACTCTACTACAAATATAGCTTTTATCAGCGCTAAAAATGGCCTTTAACAGCGCTAGAAAAGTGCTATAAATGCCGGTGAAGATAAAGGGGGGTCCCCTTTATCAGTGCTCCAAAAAGAACTGATAAAGACCCCTTTTATCATCGCTTTTTTAAAAGCACTAATAAAAGATAAAAAAAAATTAAAAAAAATTAAAAAAATCCTACCAATCGGGGGGGATTTTATAGAGTTTGATCCCCCCTTTTACAGCGCTTTTTCCCCCTCTAGCACCCCACACGCACCCCTCTACCCTTTATCAGTGCTAGCCCCAGATTAACCCATGCGCGCGCGTCCCTGCTTCCACCCGGATTTGATCTCGAGACCTCCCCCCTACGCACCTGAAGCCTTTGCTACTCCCCTATATTGATTTTTTCTCCTATTAGTGATATATCTATTTATTTATATATATATATATTTAGTTATATTTATTCGTATAGTAATATATATTTATATTAATATATATATATATATATATAGTTATATGAATATAAATATATAGTTATATGAATATAAATATATAGTTATATTAATATATATATAGTTATAGTGATATTAGTATATATATTTATATTTATATCAATATATATATATAGTTATATTAATATATATATATATAGTTATATTAATATATAGGTATATAAATATTCATATATCTGTATTTTAAATAAAATGGATATTAGTTATTATTTAGATAAAGCTAATATATTTTATATGTAAATATATTTTATTATTTATATTTATAATTAAATTTTTAGGTGTGAATATATAAAAAAATATGTACATATAGATATATATTTGATTATTAATAGCAGTGAAATATAAAAAACGATAAAATTTCAAAGAAATAATATCAATATGAATGTAATACCTTGGAAAAATTCACTCCCCAGCAAAAAAATCCAACAATACCCCCTTAAACGAGGCTGAAAATCCACAAAATGTTAAAAAATCGGGGTACCCTGACTAAAAACTCGGTTTTGGAGGCCTTATGGGCCTTTTATGGCCTCTAAAAAACCTTGAACATAGTCCCCATAGGTCATAGAGACGTAGATATCATCGCAGGCTTCGATTTGATATGTGGTAGAGCTCAAACGGACACTCGGATCAAAAGTTATGGTCGTTTGAAGTTCGAGTTGCATTTTCAATATATTTTTTATCTTTTTTTTTAGTCTTCAAATTGTTATTAAATGACTATTACTCCATAATAATTATCAAATTATTAATTAAAAATATTTTTTTAGTTTTTTTATAAGTCATTTTCACTAAATATCTTATATATTAAGTGTAACTGTATATTTATACTTATCTAAAATATATTTAAAATTATATTTAAAAAATATAATTTATATTTATATCAATATAACTATATCTATCTATTTAAATATTAATATATAGTTTTTAATGAATTTTTTTTGGAAGTCTACCCTTTATCAGCACTCTTTTTAAAATTGCTGATAAAGACCCCCCTTTATCAGCGCTACTAAAAAAAGCGCTGATAAAGGGGTACCCTTTAACAGTGCAAAAAAAATGCGATGTTAAAGGGGGTACCTTTATCAGTGCTAAAAAAAGCGCTGATAAAGGGGTACTTTTATCAACGCTTTTTTTAGCGCTGATAATGGTACCCCCCCCCCCTTTATCAGCACTTTTTTCGTTAGCGCTGATAAAGGGTGGCGCCGGGAATGCCCAGTTTTGTGGTAGTGTAATAATTAGTAATAAATAGTAATAATTAGTAATAAATAGTAATAAATAGTAATAAATAGTAAAAATAGTAATAAATAGTAATAAATAGTAATAAATAATAATAAATACTAATAAATACTAATAATTTGTAATAATTTATAATAATTAGTAATAATTAAGAATAAATAGGAATAATTAGAAATAAATAGCAATAAATAGTAATAATTAGAAATAAATGGAAATAAATAGTAATAATTAGCAATAATTAGCAATAATTAGCAATAATTAGCAATAATTGGCAATAATTTTCAATAATTAGTAATAATTAGCAATAATTAGCAATAAATAGCAATAAATAGAAATAAATAACAACAAATAGCAATAAATAGCAATAAATAACAATAATTAGAAATAATTAGAAATAATTAGAAATAATTTTTAATAATTAGCAATAATTATCAATAAATAGAAATAAATTACAATAAATAGCAATAATTAGCAATAATTAGCAATAATTAGCAATAAATAGCAATAATTAGCAATAATTAGCAATAAATAGAAAAAATTAGAAATAATTAGAAATAATTAGAAATAATTAGCAATAATTAGTAATAATTACCAATAATTACCAATAATTTGCAATAATTAGAAATAATTATAAATAAAATCAATTGTAATAAATTGTAATAACTTGGAATAATTTTCAGTGGATTGACGACACTCTTTTGGCTCGATGACTCTTCTCCTTTCAACTCTCACTGACTCAAAAAATTATTAAAAGTATACTTCTACGTATGATTATCCAATCTCGTATGCACGAGTTTGAATATGCATTCATAGGTCCACATTTTTCATAATGTTTTCAGGTGGTGACAATTGCAAGAAGAAGATTCATCGATGAAAAGGGGGTTCTTTTGTCTGATGACTCATTTACTTACATATTTTTCACACTCAAATCACAAAGAGGAATCTGCTCGAGGGTATGCTTATGCATTATTGTATGCACGATAATGAATAAGCATACCTCTGAGCAGATTCTTTGTTGTGATTTCAGTGTGAGAAAGTTGCAAGTAAATGAGATGTCAGACAAAAGAGTAGTCATCAATCCACTGGAAATTGTATCACCCATAATTAATGGTAATTATTAAGAAGTAGTTGTAATTATTTATCTTCTTTTTTTGGATAGTGTTTTTCAAATTTCAAATTATTCAAAAACAATAATGATTTTATATTTTTTAGAAAAATATGGAATAAGGAATTCGACAACAGCCATTATTAGATGACTGCGCTTGGATAAATCAGCGCAGAAATCCAAATTGCTCTAGTTTAAATCCTGTATATATTGGGGGTGTTGAAGCTTTCTTATCATTTGCATCATCAAAACCAGAATTTGTTTCAGAAGACACAATTAAGTGTCCATGTAAAAAGGTGCTCTGAGATTGTTTAACACATTTGATAAGGTTGGGGAAATCTCTTGCGGTTTGGTTTTCAACCAAATTATGTTTTTTAGTATCAAAACGGTGAACACAATTCTAGATAAGATACTAATAAGTTGATTTTGGATCAATCACTATTTCAAAATTTAGTACGTAATGTTTCAGGTCCATATATTCAACAAACTCAAACTCAGAATGTTGTTGATTTAACTCATGAGTTGGAACCATTCGAATTTTATGAGTTGTTGAGGTCTACTGAGGATTCATTATATCCTAGTTGCATGATAAGAAAATTAAAAGTGGTTAAAAAATTTATGGCTATTAAATCAGATAATAAAATGTCAAAAAACTATTTTGATCAGATATTTTTTTTGGTTAAAACACTATTACCTGAAAGAAATGTGTTGCCTATAAATTGCTATGAGAGAAAGAGGATGGTTTGTAATCTATGCCTTAATTATTAAAATATTCATGCATGTAAAAATTATTGCATCGTATATTCTAGTGAAAATTAGGCATTGGATAGTTGTCCAACATGTGGAAAATTGAGGTATAAAGAAGCTCAATCGGGGACGTTTGGATCGATTCCTGTGAAATAGTTGAGATATTTTCCCCTTACACCTAGGTTGCAGAATTTTTTTATGTCTCAAAACACAGCTTCAATGGTTTCAGGGCACAAAACCAAGATTTCAACCAATAAAAGCTTGAATCATCCATCTTATGGTGATTCAGGGAAACATTTTGACCAATTGCATCCGTCTTTTTCTTTAGAATCCCAAAACGTGTGATTGGGTCTTTCTACTGATGGTTTCTATCTGTTTGGTTCTTATGGTAGTCAATATTCATGTTAAAATGTCTTTATAATTCCTTACAATTTACCTCCATGGATGTTGATGAATGATCCCTATATCTTTTTAACCTTATTAATCCTAGGACATTCGAAAAAGAATATTGATGTTTATTTGAAACCATTGATTTATGAGTTAAATTCATTGCAGAGTAATAGTGTTAGTACATATGATGTTGCTGCGAAACAAAATTTCATATTCAAAACTGCATTGATTTGGATGATTAGTGACTTCCCAACATATGGCATGTTATCTGGTTAGAGTACACATTGTCTGAAATTATGTTCATACTGTATGAAAGATAACAAAGCCTTTATGCTCGTCAATGGAAAAAAAGCTTGCTATTTTTACTGTCATCGCATATTTCTTTTAACCGATCAAACTTTTCGTATAAACAAATCTCATTTAATAAAAGGAACAATTGAAAGGGATGAACCTCAAAAAATGATCGCAGGTACAGAGTTAAAATTAGTTGTATTTTCATTACCTCCCATCACATTTGGGCCAACAGTAAACCAACAAGAAATTCATGGCTTTGCGAAAGAGTATAATTGGATAAAACGGAAAATTTTTGGGATCTTCCATATTGGTCTAATTTATTAGTCCACCACATGTTGGATGTCATGCATATTGAGAAGAACTATTCTAATAATTTATTTCATACAGTTTTGGATACACCAGGTAAGAACAAAGATAATGTAAATATATAATTAGATCTTTCCCAAATATTCAGATGATCGGAACTTGAACTGTTTCAAAATATCAGATCATAAAGGTTAATGAAGCCAAAATCAGCTTATACACTATCTAAAGAGAGTCTCTTATTATTTTTTCTATGGATTTTAGATTAGAGACTTTCAGAAGTATATGCTTCCAATTTGGGAATATGTGTTAAGAATTCTCATATTACCAGATTAAAAAGTCTTGATTGTCATGTTATAATGAAAAGAATTATACCAATTAGATTCATAGTTTTTTTGAATTTTATGATTTTGGATTTGATAACCGACATATCATATTTTTTTGAGACATTTTTGCAGAAAAAATAGAGTATGATTCACTAAGTAAACTGGAAGAAGATGTTGTTGTCATTATATATAAACTGGAAAAAATCTTCCCGCTGGATTTCTTTGACTCAATGGAACATATGATATTAAATTTTCCACATGAAGCTAAATATGGAGGTCTAGTACAGTTTCTATGGATATACCCATTCGAGAGATGCATGTAGAAATTGAATAAAAAAGTATGTAACAAAGCATCGGTTGAAGGCTCAATTGATGAAGCTTATTTTCAAGAGGAATTTTTTTTCTGCTATCATTATTTTAAATCTGAATATCCTTCAAAACACAACCACATTGGATGGAATGATGGGAATTTGGATGATGAAATGGAAAATTAATTATCAGTTTTTAATCATTCATATCTTGGATTTGGTGGATTTCATAAACGATGGCTTTCAGATGATAAACATCAAATAGATCATACATATGTTCTTCTCAACTATAAAGAAATAACATCACTTGTATTGTGAGTGCTCCAATCACTTATTCTATAATTTATATTATAGTAAGTAAACTTATTTTATTTTTTGATTATATGATAATAATATCAAGAAACAGCTTCCCCAAATTACAGCAGCTTCTCTTGCAGAACGCCGATAGAAAAAAAATATCAATGATTTCAAAAACTGGTAAGATAAATTATTGATGGTTTAACATATCAATTTAGTTTATTATTTATTATATTGATAATTGTTTTACAAATTTTTAGGCTTCTCAACATGGTGATAAAATTGATAAGCGACTGTGTATATTGTGTAACCCACCATCCAAAATGGTTAAATCTTAAAATTCATATGTGGTGAATGGTTTTCGATTTCATACACGTGCCTATAGGGAATAAAAAAACAATAAACAGTGGAGTTTTCTTTAGAGGATCGCATCATAGAGAAACTAAAGTTGAATTTTACGGCATGTTGGAAGAAATTATTGAACTGTGTTATCTAGGGAAAAATTATATAAAAATGTTTAAATGTTGGGGGTTAGATACTGAGAGAGGCTTGCATGTTCATCTAATTCATGGAATCATCGATATTAAATATTAAAGTCTTCTTATAGTAAATGAACCATTTTTACTGGATCAACATACACATAAAATATATTATGCAAAGTACTGTGCTGCTTCAAGAGACCTTATTGATTGGTGGAGCATAATAAAAATGAAATCTCGGGAAAATAATTTTACTCAAAATAAATGTGGTCTGGATAAAGTACACAGAATTAAAATTTTTTAAGAGACTAATCAAAATCCATCCTTTTCACGAAGATACATGAATATCGATGATGACACCCCACAATTAAGGGTCGATGGTGATGATGATGTTAATGATGATGCAAATGAATTTGAAATGACAAGATATGATGAAACTAAAACTCATATGGATATTGATGATGCTGATGATGAATAAGAAGACATTGACATTGTCAGATATGAAGATGATGATGAGGGTGAACATTGACATGGTTAAATGATGGTTATAATCATAACTAATATATATCTATATGTAATAGTTATTTTCAAATATCTGCTAACAATAATCATTTTGTGTTTCAGATGGACCCTAATCTATTTCATTATTTAGAGGAGGCTAATCTACCTTTGGATGATAAGTATTTGGGATCATCTGACCCTCAGGCTATTGGAAGTTCAGGGGGTACATGGAGGGGGCGTAGTCTTTCATGACTTATGATTCCTGCCCCTATCCCCGATCATAATCCACATCTTGGTTTTGATCAATGCACACGGAAGTATAATAACCTGTGTATTTTAGATAGCTTTCATTAATTTATTTATATTCTAATTGTTTGATTATTTTTAATTTTTCACATTTTTGTGCATGTAGCTGTTGGAAAGTGGAGCGCTATCTTGCACAATTATTTTTCTTAGTCATGGATCACATGGGAACAGATTCCCATTGATGTCTAGCTTGTAATGTTTAATCATTGTTCGGTACGTAAAAAATAATATTTATTTATAAATTTATTTCATTAATAACCTGATATTATAAATTATTTTTAGGTTTTATTATCCCATAGATGATAGCATACATGGCACTATCCATGAGGCATTGGAGGTGTCTATGTGTGAGTATTTCTGTCAGTTTTTGCACAATTTGAGAAGGACAGCCATTAATAAATCATGAGTGACAGTATTTGATGATTCATGTAGATCCCACCGACCAGAGTACATTTCATCTCATGTTTGGGATGGATTATGTTCACACTGGTTGAGTGGTGGATTTTAGAGTGGATCTTCATTAAGCCGGTAGAACTGGGGAAGATAGGAGGTGACACATCGAGCTGGTAGCCGTATATTAACTGCGCATAGAGAGCATCTGGTAAGTATCTTTTTTTAAATATTTTATATAACATTACATATAAATAGTTTCTTTTATATTCATTTAGATAGTTGAGAATCCAGATATTATGGAGTACGATGTTTATCGGAGGATGTGCAGTGATCCATCCACTGGAGAGATTAGAGGTGATCGCCAATGTCAGATTGTGGTCAGTATTATTTTTTTTTTCAATTTGAAAATTAACTCCTTTAATTTCAAATTGAAACTAAAGGAGTCATATGAGGCTGCAACCTCTCAGACATGGGCTGGGAGTCAGGCTGAGATGGCTGATCAGACTAGTTCCCACCATTTAGATGAGGCATCATGGATGCAGGCAACCCAGTATGCCTTTGAGATGGGCCGAGTAGTTGGTATCATCTCTAATTTAACTCCTGGGCCTTATTATGGTACTACTGTGATATCGGCGTCCAACTCGAGAGGAGCTTGTGGATAGATATCATCTTCTGTCTCATAGTATCAGGAGTAGTTGCGATCTCAAACTAAGCTTATAGAGAGTTTACAGAAGCATTAGGAAGAGATGTGTCAGCAGCAGCAGGAGCATGAGGAGGACATGCGTCGATGGCAGCCGCAGCAGCAGCACGAGGAGGACATGCATCTATGGCAGCAGCAGCAGCACGATCAAATGGAGTACATGTTTCATCTAACTTGTAGTTTAGGGATAGAGTTTCCTCCACCATCTCCTCAAGCTCCTCTAGAAGACTATCCCCCCAATGATTTTTTTATTCTGTAAAAAACATTTGAATTGAACATTTGTTGTAATATGAACTATTTACAGTTTTTTTCTTTTATATTGGTGCAAATATTGCATTTTTTTATATTTAATATTTTATTATTTTATTATTTATTATTAGTATTATATTTTTTAATATTTTTTTATTTCACTAATAATATTATTATTATTATTTTATGATTTTATTTATATTTTTTTCCAAATATTGAGATTTTTTAATAATATTAATATAATTTTTTTCATTAATCATAATTTTATTATTATTTTTATTATATTATGTATTTTCAAATATTGAGAATTTTAATATTATTTTTTTTATTTTAATAATATTAATATTATTTTTTTATTTTATTAAGTATTTGTGACAGAACCTTTTGTGATAGGGGGCCCGTTGCAAATAGATTATATATATATATTTTAAAAGTTTTTGCAACAGGTTTATTTACCATCGCAATAACATTGTTGCGACGGGCCCATCGTAACAGGTTTATAACATATAAGCTATTCGTGATGGGTCGGTGTCCCGTTGCAAAAGGTTTTTGCGACGGGTCCATTGAGAAAGGTTCTTGTATATATAATATATTTACTGAGACATCTAATTGAGATGGGCCTGCTTCTCATCGTAACCAGTATTTTTTGTGATGGGCATGTCGCAAAAAATACTAGTTGCAATGCCATTTTCTGCGACGAGCTATTTGCGATAGGACCCCATCATAAAAGGGTTTTTGTGACGGGCTACCATCACAAATAACTCCTCGCAAAAGGCCAAAATTCCAGTAGTGTTTGAATGAAGCACATTACCACAAACTTCAATTGAATAAGAATCGTAGACTTGAGATTTGATAATAATACCATTAGGGGTTTTTGGTAATAATTCAGAATCTAATTGTTGAGGTAGTATTGTGATACGCTTAGAAAATTATTTAGATATAAAAGAGTGGGTAGATCCATAATCAAATAATACATTTTCCATTATATAATGGATTTTAAGTGTACCTTTCACCACTTCCTTATCAACATCAGTAATAGTGATCACATGTGATTTAGATTTGTCGTTGGGCTTAAGAGGATGTTTAAATTGATCATCATCATTAACTATTATATCTGAGCACTCATAATCATAATGATCATACTCCTTGTATTCCAAACATTAGAATGTGGATGGTTCATTCTATGGTGCTTTTTATCTATCATTAGCTAAATTCTTGTTCCCATCACTTTGGAATTTGATTTCCTAATGACCTTCTTTTCCACAGGTAAAACATTTACCAAACCCCTTAAGAAAATTTTATCTATATTTCTTTCCACACTTAAAGTATAAAGGAAAGACTATCTTCTTCTCTCCATGATTTTTATTATTATAATTTTCTTTGAATTTCATATTTTCATAGCAAACCCATGATATTTATGGGTAACTATAATCTCCATATCCACCTTGATAGCACATAAAATGATTTCTTAAAATATACTAAAGTATCTTATAGATAACTCCCTTCAGATAATTAATTTTAATCCATTGAAGAATTGATTGATCTTATTTTCATGTTGGAAGATAATATGGGAAACATACCTGACAAGACTTGTAAAATTATCCTCATATGTACTAATGGATTCATCAGCCTTATGCTTTAGCTCATGGAATTCCTTATCCATTTTTGTATGAAAAATATGAGGAAAGTACTTATTGAAAAATAATATATTAATGTAATGAATATTTATTTTCTTTGTAAAACTTTTTAATATTATAAGGAATATTTTTTAATCCAAGCACTAAGACGGTGCTAGATTTTGGGGGTCGAAGAGCCTTGGTGTTGGTATAATAAAAATAATAAATATATTAAATCATGTACATGTATTTTTTCTGAATTAATATAATAACTCCCAAATAAAGTCTTGGAAGTGAAATATGAGGCTTCCATAAAATCTGTAATGTGTGTAGAGTGGGTCTATTTGGTCTCTAGAAAGGACCATGGCGGCGACGATGGGATCTGGCTCTGGTCTACAGTGAGGTCTTTTCTGAGGTGGTGTTCGGGAGATCGTCATCGCGGTGTGGGTTTTATTTTGTCTTTGATTTTATGATCCTATGATTTTGGTTGATTGGTTGTTTATGTGGGTTGTGATCTGCGGTGGGTTAGCGTTTCAATTTTCTCTCATGGCGTCGTCGGTTGCGGCAGCAGCATGGAAGTGATGCTACGGGAACCCCATGTCATTGGTGAGGTTTTGAACTACTTTGATCTACATTTTTGGATTTGGATTGATGGAGTCTAGCATGCGGTTGTAGATCAGTTTTGGTTTTCTTTGAATTATGATGTATCACAGAGGATTGGAGTTGAAATTCTGAAGATTTGGAAGTGGTTTTTTGAATTTGTTTGTGTGGAGGCATTGAAGTCGGAAGGCTGGTTGGTGGCGATGACTGCGACTATGTTTCATATTAGGAAATGTTGGAAGTGTTTGTGTGGTTGGATTGTTTTCGAAGGTGGGAAGGTTGTGCAACTGGAATTGGATACATGGAACGAGATCCAGATGAGGATCCAGGGATGGCGGTCTATCTTTGCAGTGGTTATCATATTTGGCTGTTTGAGAGGGTATAGCATCTACCATCATATTCGGCCTATGCTTTGACACAGGACACTTTCTTGTCGAACATCCTTGCAATGGTGGAGTGCTTCATCATGACCAAATACTGGGGAGTGGAAGATTCTTGTTGTCATTCTGGTTTTACTCCTTTTTCCTTCGGGTGTGATTAGTTCTATGTCCATGAAGTCTATTTGGGTTTCCCCCTTCTTCCCTTAAAAGGGGGATTTATCATATAATAAAAAATTTGAAGGCCTTCGGTCCATTGGATGGTTGATTGTGGTTGATGATTTATCTTCGAAGTTATTCGAGATAGATATTTTTTATTTATTCTTGAAAACCCCTTCTATGTTCATCGTATTTTTCATCAACAAATTAAACCCAACCCAAAAAATGGCTAACATTTTTTTCTCTCTTTTAGTGTTTTGTGACTTTTTCCCTCTTTTCTTCATGTGTTCATCATTGGTATTTATTTTTTCTAAAGTTTCAAAAAATACCTAGAAATTGATCATTGTGTAATTGATATTTGGTGCAATGGATCATTTCCATGGTAATAGATTTGGGATCAAAATAACAAATGAGGCATGATGTGGTGTGGTAGATGATTGGACATGGATCATATTCTGGATCAAGGGTTTCTATATGTGGTTTGGTAATGTAGTGGTACGACATGATGGGAGTTGTTTCCCAAGAATATTGGGTGGGTGAAATCTAGCCACCAGTGATCAATCAGGTTTTGTCAACACTAAATCCATGTTTTTTAATGGATTTCACAATTATATCATAGGAAGTGGTGGCATAGGTGAAGATTCGTGAGAGTTTATGGTATTCTTGAAAATCCTAATATATAGAGCATGTAGTCCAAAGAAAACATGTCGTGTGACCCCATTGCTTTAGTGGATAGGATTTTGTAGAAACTAAATATCACAAGTGATTTGTTCCACCCACACAATATGTTATCTGATGTTGGTGGCTCAATAACTACCCCAGTTGTACATAGTAACAAGCACGATTAGGTACACATGCATGACCAAAGTACATAGCCATGTGCCCAAGGTACATGAGCATGACTAGAGTACACATGCATGGCCAAAGTACATGGGAATGGGACCAAAGTACAAGGGCATGGGCTTAGAGTAAAAGGGCATGGGCTAGAGGACATAGTCAGACCCCGTCTAGCCAAAACATGTTGTGTACTCCCATTACACGCAATATACTTCTGTAAGGGAAATTTTGGTCCTTTTATCTTCAGTATTGAAAAATATCAATATTTTACATTCCCTTGGTCCATTCTTATGAGGGTATTTTGAGGTATCATATCTCGATCATATGATGAGGGATACCCTATACATTTTATTCAGACATATATTAATGTATCCCTCAATATAGACCAAGGAGTGATCCTATATTATTCCACCCTATGTTGGGTCATGACTCCCATTATTAACCTTCTGGGCGAGTTATCCCCATCCTAGTGGTTTACTCAAGTAGGGTCAGGAATCCCCCATATTCCCTAGGTGAGATCCCTTATATGTTTAACAATATCTAGAGTTCCTATGAGTAATTATTCTTAGTGATACCTGATGATCCTGACCTATTAGATGAGCACCATCAGAGTTAGTAGACTCAATGAGTGATTTCTCTTGGATGAGTTTTACCTTAAATCCATAATCAGAATCCAAGTATAGAATTATGGTTGTGAACTTAATATTTAACTTAGATTCTATCTTGAGTATATATGGGTTATCATTGTCAAGTATCATATTCTAATTGACATATCTTTACATTGATGAGATTACTTCTCACTTTATGTTTTATGTTTGGAGATTTGGGGTGTCATGTTAGGTATTATTATACTCACCCATGTATGGGATTTTCTCGCACATGTCATTTCCTATGAAAATAACATACCTTATGATGGAGTCTTTTTACGACTGGGAGTAGGTGGTGTATATTTTATCTAGATGGGATGGTTGGTTCCAAGAGTTGAATTTGATAGTAGTCCCCTCCTTATTTAGCTGGTTGGAATCTTTTACAGTTTTGGGGGGCTTGTATTTTTCCCTTTAGGTTTTCATGTACTTGTGTCATACTCTAATGTGGGATTTATATGTGAGCATGAATTATTGTTTTTAGTTTTATCTTTATTTTACTAAATTATTTTGTTTATTTGAGATGTGTGTGTGTGTTTAGGTACCTTATTTTAATGCCTCTCATGTGTGTTTTATGCCTACTCTGCGCTAGTCATTAGCCCCTAGCCTATTAGAGGTGGGCTTGGGGTGTCACACTTGATTCGTTGTCAGCCAGGTGGGCCCCAGTTGGTTAGTTCATGATAGAGTGGTGTTATAGGGATAAGTTTTTTCTAATACCTAAGTTTAGAGATATTCTAGCTATGAGGTTTAGTTTTGGAATTTGGTAAATAGTGCTAAATTATATCAAATTTAGTTCTCGGGCTAGGGAACCTATATTGGTGTGGCAGATGGTGTATTCAGTCACTAAGGCTCTAATAACCTATTTGTAGACTCAAAACATTGAGTCACTATTTACAAATAAAATATAAATTCATGCTTCATATAGGAATGGTTATTGGTTTTCATTTCCTTATTGAGTCATCTTCCCATATATTCTAATTAACCATGGTATGTCTTGTCTCTTTCATGATGCCTCTATATTGATAGACAATCAAGATTCCACACTAGGATCATGAGGATGATCTTTCTAGTGATTTGGCCTTAGTATAGGTACCTTTATAGGAGATTCTAGCTCTGAGTGTTTTTTTATTCTTTCCTCCACCCATTGATTATATAGTAGTCACGGCAGTTCCATCAGATGATGTGCATAGTCTAATCACACTTCATGAGTTTAATATATAAATACTAATCAAGTTTTGAGGCAAGATGGACCCTTATACACCAAAGTATGGTATTTATCTGGTTGGGAACATTTTCTTCCATGTTAGGAAACCTCCTAATCAAATTTTGGTCCAAACAGGGAGCCTTCTACATGGGTTTGTAGGGTGATGGTGGAGTATGGTGACTTAGACGCATGATGAGGCATCTCTTTATTAGATATAATTTTAGAATCTCTTCAAGGAGTAACTATACCCAACTACATTGATAGTATCACACATATATGAGATTATAGAGATCTATAAAATGTAGTATGTATATAGAAGAGTATTCATCGAGGCTCACTAACCTCTCACGATACTCCATAGATTTGGTTTGATATGCATTCTTATGAGAACAGACCTTTGAGAAAGACCATTTTTGAGATATCAAAGATATATTGATATCCCTTTTCATTCATACGTATTTTGGAGTTCTTGAGTAAGCCTTTGTGGTGTAGATATTCTTGACAGAGTAGTTGCTGACAATTGGAGTTGGTAGTGGGCACCCTAGAGTTAAGACCCCGGTAGTTGGTAGCCTATTGTAGAATCAAGGATATAGGTGTGCTATGAATTTCTAGATATAATATTAGGATATAGGGTCTTCTCTTTATGGCTCTTAGGATGGATTCATTCATCAAAGTGAGAGGTGGTGCTACTCTTATAGTGGTTGGGGACATATCATGTCAGATTTTCTAACCCATCATGTGTCAGAAAGGAAAATGGTCGATGGGCATCCTAGATAGAGGTAGTGACTAGATAAATGAGGTTTGCATGGATATATGCATGGTAGAGGATCTTTGAGAGTGGCATGAGGTGGATGACATTTTGAGTTTTTTCCACCACCACCCTCAAGTGGTCCAGACTAGGCTTAGGGAGCTGTTAGTGAAGGATGAGGACAAATACATGTAGTAGAGGCCTACAAACCAATGGTAATATGGATTATTAAAGGTATGGTCTATCTATTCTATAATTTATATATAGTAATGGTAGACCAAGTGAAAGCCACTATTTTCTTTCCATATCCCTTATTCATGACTTAGTGATTGTGGTTGATCCTTTAGCTTAACCCTTGCATTTAGAGACTCCTACATAAGGAGATCTGGTTATCACACACTTATAATGATAGTGTGACCTGAATCTTAGAGGAGAGATATTATTATGGTATGTCTTTATGTCCATGATGAGGCCTTATGATTTAATCTTATGTATGGACTAGATATCCATATTTCATACACGTATTGGTTATTTCATGTGGAGGATGTGGTGTGTCCAAGTTGATGGGATGAGGTCTTACATTATCGGTGAGAAGGAGACCTGACCAGAGTATGATGGACTCATACAAAGGAGGATAAATCTTATTCATTGTCATTTTTCTAGTATTACCCTTGTATTAGTGGATGTTACGAGATACCGGTTTCCTATAATGGTGTTAGAGTATGAGGAAATCTTACCTAAAGAAATTTTGGGATTACCTCCCCACTAAGAGATTTATTTCAACATATAATTTAAAACATGGAATACCCTGACATATGTTATAGTATATCAGATGGATTCTATATAGTTTCAAGAACTTAAGTTTTAGTTAGAGGACTTGAAGATTAAGGGATTTTTCAAACCCAACATATCCCCCCATATATCACTAGTTTTATTCTATAAGAAGGAAGAAAAGTGCTTGAGGTTATGCATGGATTATCATCGCCTATATTTGGTGATCATCAAGAATAATTATCCACTTCATAGAATCAGTTGCCTTTTTTTCAAGGAAAATTTAAATGAAATGTACCCAAAGGACATACTCATAGAAGGCTACTATAATCAATGACCTCTTTGAATAATTGAAAGGGGCAAGGTGTTTCTTGAAGATTGACCTCATGTTGGGCTATCTCTATCTCTAAGCTTGGGATGATGATATACTAAACATGATATTTTAATGTTTATATGGTCGCTATGAGTACTTGGTGATGCCTTTTGGGGCGAAGAATTCCCCAAAAGTGTTTATGGGACTCATGAAATAGATATTTTATCCTTTCTTGGACCTGTTAATGGTAGTATTTATCGATGGAATCATATTGTACTTTGAATCTAATGAGAATTAAATGAGAAACATGATAATGGTTCTAAATATACTCCATGTGTACCATCTTTATGGGAAGCTCTTGAAGTATCAATTCTGGATTCAAGAGATCCACTCCCTGGGATATGTCATCTCATAAGAGAGAGTGGTAGTGGACCTAGTAAAGTTTGAGGTAGTTTTAGCTAGGAACCACCCAGAAGTGTGACTAAGGTGAGGAGTTTTCTTAGGTCAGTAGGCTACTGTCAAAGATTCATGCCCAATTTATCTAAAATATCAACACCCTTGACTACTTTGACTCAAAAGGGGAATCATTTCATGTGGTAAAATAAGTGTCAATATTATTTTCTGAAGTTATAGTAAATATTGTTGAGTGCCCCCATATTGAGACTACTAGAGGAGGTTTTTGAGTATGTGGTGTTCTTTGATTCCTCCAGAACTAGTATTGGATGAGTTCTGATGCTAAGGAAAATAGTGATTGCTTATGGGTCCTAAAAGATGAGACTCCATGAATAGAAATACATGAACCATGATCTTGAGCTGTAATTAGTGGTATTTTTTCTAAATATGTTGTGACACTACCTTATGGGTGACTAGTTTATCATCTATTCTAACCTCAAGAGTATAAACTATATCTTTTCACATAAAGATATTCACTTGATATAGGGGATATAGATAAAGTTCCTCTAGGATTACAAATTTGAGATAGTATATACTCTCATAAAGTGGAACATGGTGGTATATTCTCTTAGTAAGAGATCATGTTCATAGTTATTGAGTGATTCCCTAGATAATTTGACTTCGTTGAGGTTTTTCTTACTAGGAAAGGATTGTTAATCTTACCTATAGTCGATGGTTGTTACCCCTATGCTTCATTAGCATGTTTGGGAGTCACATTTTGGATATATAAATTATGAGGCTTTTTATGTTTAGATATCTATCGAACATTCTCTTAATATATTTTCTAAATGTGGGGAACACACCATCCTTTTTTAGGAAGGATGATGGTACTAGTCATGCTATGAGAGGAGGTGATGAGGGGGTTTTATACATCCCCTTTATAGGTGAATCCAAAAGTGTAAAAGATATACAAAGACCTTCAGCGTCAATTTTGGTGCCCAGGGATGAAGAGGTGTATAATAGAGTGTATCATGATGCCTTACTTGTCAACACGTGAAGTTTTACCACCATGTTTGGTTCAACACCTTGATATTCCAGAGTGGAAGTGGGAGGAATAACCATGAAATTTATAATGGGACTTCCATGATCAACTAGAGGAAACAATTATTTTTGGGTGATCATATACTATCTCACCAAGTTATTCCACTTCCTAGCCATCTGAGAGTAGATTTCAATAGAAAGATTGTGATATATTTATGTGCAGGTGATAGTCCAGCATCATAGAATTTCCTTGAAGATCATTTCATACAATGATGCTTGCTTCAAATCATGGTTATGGAGAGGAATATAGGATTCTTTTGGGACTTAGTTCAGTTTAAACATGGAATTTTACCCCCATACAAATGGACAGACTGATATGAACATCCAGGATCTGGAGGAAATGCTTAGGGCGTAAATGTTGGTCTTTGGCCATAGTTGGGAGGATCACCTACCCTTGGGGTAGTTTTTATACAACAATAGTTACCACCCCACCATTAGTATCGAACCATTCAAGGACTTTTACAAGAGACACTTCTTGTCACCAATGTATTAGAATAATCTAAGGGATCCAGCACTCATGGGCCTAGAGTTGGTGTGTGAAATAATAGAGAAGGTGAAGATCATCAAGGAGTGGATGAGAACTGCCCAAATCCATTATAAGTTTTATATGGATAGAAAATTGAATCATATGGAGTTCTATGATGGAGAACATGTGTTCTTGAAGGTATCACATAGGCAATGATTATAGATATTTGGTTGGGGAAGAAATTTATCTCTGATATTCTTTGGCCCTTTCTAGATACAACGTAGAGTTAGAGAGGTGGTGTACCACTTATCCCAACCACCGAAGTTAGACCAGGTACATGATGCCTTTAATGTATTGTAGTTGAGTAGGTATGGGCACAAATAATCACATGTTATCAACTAGGGTGAGCTGGACATTGATGATAGAGAAACCTACATAGAGTACCCGGTAGAGATCAAGGATTAGTAGGATAAGATCCTTTGTGGGTGAGCGATTCCTTTGGTTTGTGTATGATGATAGCATGGGAATCTTCAGAGGATCACCTAGGAGTGGGATAACAATATTTGATCCCAATACCCTCATATTTTTAGAATATTTTTTACTTTTTGGGACAAAATTTTATAAGGTGGGGAGAATTTAACCACTCTTTTTTTCTTATAAGACTTTAGAATATTATAAGCAATATTTTTGGATCCAGGAGCTGATATGGTGTGAATTTATAGAGGGTGAAGAGCCACAATATTGATATAATAAAAATAATAAATATATTATGTCATTCATATAGTTTTTATGAATTAATCGATTAACCATAAAATGGAATCTCATATGGGAAAACTAAGGCCTCCATTAAATCCAGAATGTGGGTTTTACAACCTCAAAATTTTAATTATTACTCACTAATGAAATTATGTTAGGTTACTCTTTGAATATTTATTGTTTAGGATAAAACATCTAATAAGACATCTACCTTAATCTATTAAGTGATATTAAGTTACATATCTTTCCTAAAACAATATTAATCTTTCATATAATCATATATTTAGGTATGTATATACCGTAATCATATATTATATAAAATATTATTTTACCAAAACCGTTATAATATCTAAGATATTAAACCATAGTGAAAACATATATTATTCTATAAAATAACACTATCTTTAACCCTCATATAGTATTAATCTCCAGGTCATAAGATCACACCCTAGAAAATATATACAACAATCTTAAAAATGCAATGAACTTCACAAAAAATATCATGAATCAATTATCAAACCCAATATTACCAATAATTTTTAACTTAATGTTTCAAAATAAATTAACCATTTATTATATAAACATCAATTTTATCTTAAAACTAAGAGTTATCCATCCCTAAATCATTTATTCTTAAATAGTTATCCCTAAAAAAAATAATCATATCAAAAAATAACTTTTCATGGTTATTAGTGCCATTTAATATATGTTTACAAACATTTAAAGAAAAACTACTGAATTATAATAATTATATTTTTCACACAATCCTTATAACTATTAAGATATACCATAATATCATCAATTCTTATCACTCAGTGATTAAAATAGTTAATAATATCAATATATAAATTCAGTTAAGATATCAACCCCATTGCATTATGTAAGACTATGAAATCATATTTTTAATCATAACAGACATATACTAATATTCTCAGCCAGTTAACTATTCTCTCTTATTCAGTTATAATACATAATGGTTTCAAGATACATACCTTTCCTAACTTCATCTTCATGATCGTGTTTCAACCAAATACTAAAACCAAAATGGTTATGATATTATACAAAATATGAATATGAAAAAATCAATCAGAATATATCTTCCCCTATGGCACCTAGATTTTTAAAATATTATAATTTCAATTCAACCTATGATTCTATTTGTTAAACCCTTGGTTATCCATGGTCATTTTTCTAATTAGGTTCTCTAACATAATTTTTTAACATCATACTCAAATCCTTAATAATGGTTGCAAAGAGAATATTATTAACCAAATCATATCTATTAGGAGTGTCAAACTGGGTGTGCAGTTATGCCTCTTTTTTATTCACTAGGTGAATATTGTGTTAAGTCTCAGTTCACATTTTTCAGGTTTTTTACCCCTAGGAACATCTATGTCAAAGTTTGTATCCACTTTTAGTATCCATATTGGGACGTAATTACTAGGAGTACCACACAATTCCTACTTTACCAAAATTTCTGGTTATTGTCATATATTTAAACTTATCCCTTAGTCTTATCCCAGTTTTATCACTAAAATTATCTTATATTAATCCCTATAATATTTAATATTACCTCAACTAACCAAATGGGTTACCTATAACTTTGAAATTATGAACAACCTTATCTTATCAACTCTTAAATCATCCTCAACTAATATCCTAACCTTTATAGTTACCTAAAACCTCCTTTGATACAAAATATGATTTTATACACCCATACACCTAGAAAATGGTGTGAATAAATACCTTCTTTATGTATGATCTTTGAAATGAACCGAAGTAGCCCAATTTTAACTATCAATAATTACAATATAACCCAAAAAAAATATAGAGTCACATACATTCAAAGGGACTTTTAGGTTTAGTGATTTAGAGAGTGAGGGAAAAATTACTAACAAATCCTACATATATGTCATCAAATGAACATTTTTTCCATTATATAAGAACCTACTCAATTCATAATAAGTCTTCAACATCTCCCACGAAATTATCCATATGAGAAATTCTATTATACATATCATGTGTAATAAATTTCTTCATAACCTGGGGAAATGAAAACATAAGAAGGGGTGAGATCAAATTCTCAATAAGGATGCACATAATAAATAATAATAAAATATCATAAGTGAGCATAAGATGAACATAAATAATATAGTAGGAAAATAAAATCAAAATAATGTCATAATCAAACAAAACTATGAGAATAGAATTTCTGAGATTGACATGTCAATAAATAAATGCATGGATAATAATAAAAGGTTTCTTAGTGGTGAAATACATAATGTCGAATAGACCCTAATCTAAAACATAATTCTTTTAGACATAATGATTTTACCACCATGTCCCTATGTTTAGGAAATATTATATTTTGGGAAGGCATAGACTATAATACCCAAGCTAGTTTGTCTCATTAGACCTATCGATGCATCGAGGGATATTATGGGCTCCACCCTTCACTAATTAAGTCAAATTAATTTATAATATAACAGAATTTATAATATATAAATGACCAATATTCATTAATAATCAATAAAAATATGTATTGGAATAAAAAATTTATAAATTTTCATTATTTACCCAATCATTAAATAGAATATATTTATATATAAGCATACCTCACACTAACATCGCATAGAGTATGGGGTATATAGTTAAGTTAATAATTTCCCCAATTAGTTGACATATTTAGTTTAGGATAACATCTTTAAATCAAAGGAAGGAAATTTATAGTGTTCATAAAGGAAAGGTGTTAGAAGAAAAATTATGCCTGTAACAGAGGATGATTTGGAAAGATAAAGGTAAAAATGGATTTATTTGAGTTTAATCCCCCCAAAATAAAATATTATTATTGTATTTAAAAGGTAATAAATTACCAATATATACACCAAAAATGGTAAAAAAAATGGTGAATATGAATCAGATCTCAATAAAGCAAAAGTGTGATGAAAAAAAACTTACAGTAATGGTAATATGATATGTAATATTAAACATCTCTCATTGAATTGAAAATAGAGACAAGTAACACTTATAGATTTAGAAATATTTGAATCAAAAAACCTTAAAGGATATAATTTAAAATAAAACATTAAATAAAATGTATAATGATATTATCATGATACAAAAAATTAAAGTTTAATTATATACACCATTCCAAGGAAAATATAAAATTTAATAAGAAATATATCTCAAGGGATTGAAAACAAAGATAGGAAACCCTTACATGTAACATAATCAGTGAAGTAAGACTCATTTGATAATGAGATTATAAGGAAGAATTATAGAACCCAAGAAATGAAGGATGAAATAAAATACAAATTATTTATTAGGTATAATAAATAATTTTGTAATAATAGAGTTTCACTAAGAATTTTTGTGACTCAGTGGAAGAAAATTGAGTAAGCACAAATCCTTACCTTAATTCCTACTTAGTAAAAATGCACTCTAATCTCTTGTATAAACAAATAAATATATTAATAAACCATTTTAGAAAAAAATTATTATAAACATAATTTTATAAAATTTATTTATAATTATTATATACTTTTATATTAGTTAGTTATTATTTATTTTTAATATTGGATATGAGTAATCTTGATCATTTTGAACTATTTTCCTAATAACATTATTGTTCTTCCTTATTTTTCCAAATTTAATCCTTCCTATATCATAAAAGGTAGTTTAATGTATGTTTTATAATTATTAATAATGATATAATTTCATTTTATGGGTGTTTTAGTTTTGATCCTTAAAGATGAAATCGAAGATGAGCATGTTTTGGTGCTTTTTCACAAACGAACGTTGGTATATTAATTAATATGATTAAAATTAATTTTATCATTCCCAAACCAAAATAAAATATTTATTTTATTATTTATATATTATTATTAATTATGTTCTCATATTCATCTATGGTAATATTTTATATTACTATTCAAGTATGTGGTTAGACCGACCCAAACATGGATATACCATAATTAATGGATGATTATGATTATGAAATTGGTTTAATTTGGGAATAAATTAATTATTATAGAATCATAATGATATTATTTATTAATTTTTAATGTGGGTAATTATATTTAAATATTTTTTAATAAATAAGAAAAAAACAAGATCTAAAATGAGATATGTTACTTCATGGAGACGGTAGTCTGCACAACACACTATTAACATTTTCATTCCTTAAATAATGATTTGTAAATAAGGTGGATCATAATTTCAATAATAAAATTATATTATATATGTCACATTCATTCTTTAATTTCACCCTTTTAAATAGTTAAAATAGGTGGTGGTTTAAAATATAATTCATCGCTTCGTAGAGACGGTAGTCTGCACAACGCATGAATGGCTATTTTTTTATTAATAGAAAAGGGGAAAGGTAGTAAATAGTTATTAACCTAGAATAATAACATTAATTATAAAAAAAATAAAAATTAATTATATAGTAATTATATAATTATATTTGGGTATGTAATAATGAAAAGAAAAAAAGTTATGAAAAAAGTATTGTTGTTGAGGACTTTGTCTTTCCCTTGCAAGACTCCATGAAAATAGTGGTATTAGGAAAATATCTTATGGATAGAGGATTAATGAAAAGGAATATGATTATAGTATAAGGAAAAGAAGTATATTTTCAAGAGTAAACCAAATTTTTAGAGTGTTCTTGATGGTGTGGTGAGAAGACTTTTTATAAGTGGTGAGAAAGACATTTTTGTCAATATTTCAACTTAATTAAAATACAGCACATGTTTCACATGTCAATAAGACTAAAAAATGGATAATAATGGAGTGGGGGACAATATAAGACTGATATTACCTCAACCACTCATTTTAAAACATGTTTTAAGCATGTTTCTAAGTCCTTTACTCTAATAATTTTTACATTTATCATTTTTAGTTTTATCATAGTAACTTTTTTTTACCTAAGTAATTTAATTTTAATGCCTAAAAATAAAATTGACCTTATTAAATAATTTTTAAAAAATTATTCCAAATAAAAAACCATTTTAATAGATAAAATCTATATTTTAATAAAATTAATTTTTAACATTAGTGCATGTAATGTGTAAAAAACTATTTTCAGAGAAAGTGTATTTTAAAATTAAAATTTGTATATAAGATAAAATTATCAATTTTTTAATTTAATGATGTAAATTAGTTTATTAAAAAAATATTCAATTAGATTTTAAATTAAGAAAAAACTAAATTTTACCAAAATAATATTTAATTAAAAGAAAAGACCAAAACAATTTATATTGGAGAATATTACTTAAGTTCATAAAATATTAACATTCAAAATGGTAATTTAAATTTTAAATAAAAACAAAAAAATATAATGATAACTGTTTTCATAAGAAAATAACATTTTAAAACAATATTAACTATTAATATTCTTATTTATTATCAATTACTAATCAAATTTTTGTTGATATATTATTCATATAAAAAATATTTTTTATCCGTAATATATTTATTTACTTAAAAGAAATCAATTTTTAGAAAGGTTTCATTTTAATGAATAAATCGGTCTTATTATTTAATCAGTTATACTAATTTAATTTATCAATGTATTGGCTTGAATAATGATGTTTGTTTTTATGTATAAATATATTCCACAATTTGGTTACATCTATTTTTACCGACCAATTCTATTACTACATTTTAATGGTTATATACAGTTTCATAGATTTTTGTGATTCTTTGTTTTATGTATCAAACGTTATTGAACATATCAGGTCTTAAAGGAATGTATTATTTCAAATCTCCTAGTTTTATACTCTAACCCCTTAAATAAATTGTTTCCTCTAAATGTTAATTTTTTCGCACTAATGAAAGTAGGTTAAGGTGTTCTTAACATATTTATCATCCATAATATAACTTCTAAAATGAAATCTACTTTACTCTCTTAAGACAGATTAAGTTACTTATCTTTACTGAGACAACATTAATCTTTTATACAATCATATACTCATGTATGTATATACCTTAATTATACATTCTCCAAAATATACCTTTCCCAAAACCATCTGAATCTGTAAGACATTAAACTATTGTGAACCCATATATTACTCCATAAATTGACACTATATTTAACCCTTAAACTATATTAATCTCTAGGTTATAAGATCATACACTAGCCAATATATTCTAAAATCCCAAAAAATGTAATGAACTTCACCAAAAATATCAGGAATCAATTATCAAATATAATATTACTAATATTGTATAACTTAATATTTCAAAAATAATCAAACATTTTTTATCTCAACATCAACCATATATTAAACTTAAGAGTTGTTTGTACCACGGTCATGTTTTCTTCAATAGTTATCCCCAAAAAAATAACATAATCCTAGAATCACATTTTAGGGTTATTGATATAATTTTATATGTGTTTCCAAACCTTTAATGAAAAATTGATAAAGAACAATCATTATATGTTTCACATAAACCTCATAAATTTTAAAATATACAAGAATATAATCGATAAATATCGCTCACTAGTGAAAATAGATAAGAGTATCAAGATTTAATTTCTCTTAAGATATCAACCCTACCACATTAGATAAGACTAGGAAACTCATATTTTTCATCAAAACAGGTGCATACAAATATTCTCAACCATTTTAGTACGCTCCCTTATTCAGTAATATGACATAGTGGTTACTCAATAGATACCTTTCTCAGTTTTATCTTCATGATATGTTCAACTAAATACTAAAATCAAAATTATTATGATGATATATAAAATATTAATATAAAAACATCAATCAAAATATTTATTCCCTATAACACCTTTGTTTTTAACATATGATAGTTTTGATTTAAGCTAAAAATATCTTTGTTCAATCCTTGATTATCCATATTCATTTTACTATTTGGTTCTCTAACCTAATTAGTTAACATCATACTCAAATCCCTCATAATGTTTTATAAATAAAATATGATTAACCAAATAATATCAATAAAAAGTGTCAAAATAGGTGTTCATGCCTCTTTTTCAAACACGAGGTGACAATTGAGTTAATGCTAAATCTATCATTTTTAGAGTAATTACCCTTAGGTACATTTATGTCAAATCCTACACACACCCATAGTATCCAGATAGGGATTTAATTGTTATAAGAAACACGCAATATCTACTTTTCCAAAATTTTGGGATGTTATCCAACATTTAGACTCATACCTTGGTCTTATCCTAGTATTTTCACTAAATGTTTCTTATCATAATCCCTAAAATATCAAATATTACCTCAACTAACCTAAATGGTTACTTGTACAATTTAAATTATGATAAACCTTAACTTATCAACCTCTAAATTATCCTAAACTAGAATCCTAACCTCTAAAGTTATCTTAAACCTCTTTTGATACCATTTGTGACACCCCAGACCAATACTCTAGGATCTAGGGTGAATAAATTAATTCTTTATATACTAGAAATGAAATGAAGTGTACCAATTTTAACTATCAATAATTAAGATAGAATTAAAAAATATTGAGTCACATACATTTGAAGGACCTTTTAGGTTTAGAGTTATATAGAGTTATTAAAAACTTTTAACTAACAAATAACATGTATATCTCTTAAAATGAAACTTTTTCCACTATATAATAAACTAATTAATCTAAATAACTTCTTAATATCTCCCAAAAAAGTATCCACACATTTTATTTTGTTAGACATATCATGTGTAATGAATTTATTTATAACCTGGGAAATGGAAACATAATAAGGGGTGAGATTAAACACTATGTAAGGGTAAACATAATTGATAACAATCAAAGATCATAAGTGATCATAAGATGATTATAAATAATATGGTATAAATAGATAATAAAAATAATTCCATAATCAAAAGAAACTATGATTATAACATATCCATGGTTTAAATATCAATAAATAAATGCATGTATAACAATAATTTTTTCCTTAGAGATGAAATGTATAATGTAGGAAAAGTAATCTCATGCTCTATGCTAAGATATCATTATCATAGACAAGATCCTACCATAAAGTCCCTATGTTTAGGAAATATTTTGTTCTGATGAATTATATTCTTAGATGCTTAAGCTTATGAATATTAAATCAAATATTGAACTTTAGAGAAAAAAGGTATTTTCTATCATTTATGAAGAAGTTTCTAGATGGAAAAGGAGTTGTAAGATCTTAAAAATATCCCTAGTGATTTATTTGATATTTATATCTTCAACAAGGAGGTGGATATCTCCTCCAATCTGAATAAAAAAATTTCTCTAAAGGAGGCATCACTCAAGTATAACCTTAGGATTAAATGGTTAAAATAAGTAGATATAAATACTTATTTTTTTCAATAAACTATATAAAACTAATAAATCTTCAAATCCTTTCACTTATTTAAATAATGGGAATGACCTCATCACTGGAAGGATAGATATTAGCACTCATGTATTGTACTATTTTTAGGAGCTTTTTAATATTGGGTATCCTATTAATTATATTGATTTTAGGCATGTTATACCTGATTTTTTTAATCACAATGACAACATAATTCTCACTAGGTATCCTAATTTGGTTGAGGTTAAGGTTTCCACTTTTTATCTTAATATAGGAAGTGATTTATGCTTATATATATTCACTAATCCTTTCTTTCAGGAATACTATGAAATTTTTCAAGGGGATCTCACTAAAATTATTTATGTTTTCTTTAGGAATGAAATTATCCCAAGGGTATAATTTTCAGTTTATTTTACTCTTTCCCAACCATGAGGCTAATTATAACATTAATACCTTTAGGCATGTTTCCTTAACCAATTTAATTTAAAAAATATTCAACATTATTCCTTCCATCAGACATTATGCAATCATTAACAAGGTGTTTTATCCCAATAAATATGGATTTGTTCATGGTAGTAGAATTAAATAATGTGTTCTAACTTCTTCTGAGATCATGAATCTATAGAGGTGGTATGTAAAGGAAGGAATCATTTCTCTTAAACTTGATTTCAAGAAGGATTTTGATTCCTTCAATTGGGACTTTATAATAGTGTTTTCCAAATATTTGGATTTAGTAGTCTCTTCATTGATATGATTTTGACCTTATTTAAATATATAAAGATTTATATTCTCCTCAGTAGAATACTTGAAGAATATTTCTCTTATTAAATTGGAATTAGATAGGGATATCCCTTATCTACTATTCTATTCAGCATTGCTAAAGATTATTTAATTATATTCCTTCTAGATTTGGTGCATCATGGAAATATAAAAGAAATATGAGCTGGGAGAGGGTTAAAGGAACCATCAAATTTATTTTATAAAAACTAATTAATTCTTTTCCTATAGAGAAAAGGGAAAAATATAGGTTATGAAAAAGATTCTTGATCATTATGGATCCATTTCTAATCAGCATATAAGCTAGGATAAATCTTTAATTATCTTCTGTTGTAACTTCAACAATCAAAGAAGGATGGACTTTAAACAATGTTTAGAAATTTGTGAGGGTATTTTTTCATTTAATTATCGAGTAATTCCATTTTTTGGGTAGGCCTAAATATTTATACTTTATAGAAATAATTAATTATGTGAAGGTCTAGATCAGTTATTAAAAAGGGAGGCCTTTATCTCTTACTAAGAGAATTTTTCTTATCAAACGATTTTATATCCTCAAGTTAGTTAATTAATTTATGGTCTATAAATGGATTTGATTAATAATCAATAGTTTTAATCAATGTATCTGGAACTTAGTATGGAGTGGTTGTATATTTGAAAATAAATTCATCGTTGTCAAATGAAAATAGGTAGAAAATCATTACAAGAGGGGTCATGGGAATTAAAAAAATCTTCTCTTCAATGATTCACTGTGTGATCAATTTCTTTCAAGGATACTGACTTTAAATTCTATTATCTTCTTAACGTAAAGATCTATTAATAGGCCCAGTTTTTTAAAGCAACGTTATCTCTTTTCTTCAATTTTTCCTTGCATCAAAAGAACTTATATGGAAGTTATAATGCATAGTAATTGTCATGTATCCATTACATTAGGTCTCATGTTTTAGAACGAAAAATGGCATGGGAATCCCATGTCTGATTATTCTCAATACCTAGTTCAGGATTTATATGTAAACATCAATCAGAATATATTTTAGCCACTATATTAATTTTTTCACCTTTAAGGGAGGCTATTTACTCCTATAATTTCATTCTAAATAAAAATTCTCAGTTTTAGATTCCTAGTATTTATGGGGTCCTCACTTGTAGTATATTTTACATCTTCTATAAGATTAGGATAATAAGAAAACTGTTTGGCCTGAATCCCAATATTAAACTATGGATTATCCATCCTGTTACACTCTACATTTTAGGGTTATTTACCAGAAAATCCCAATGGATATCTATATTATGAAGTCTGGGATTAACCTTTGATCCATGTTCATTGTCTTCAAGGTGGAAAATATTATATTGATCATGTTTTCCTTAAATTAACTTTTTATAGAGCTATTTTTTTATTATTATATCCATGTTTAGAGCTAAGCCTCTTAATTTTAACATTGTTAATGGATTCTTTATAGTTTTATCATGCATAATAGATCATCTCAACTACTAAATTTATTTTACATTACAGTTGATTAAGTTTTTAATATTATATGGTGGAACTAGAACTCAATAATACATGAGGGTAAAACCATTGGGATGCACATTTTTATGAGAAAAATTCATACTATTGTGTGAGTGGATTCTTCCATGAATATTGGTTTTTTCAGGAACTTTATTAATGAAATTTTAGTACTTGATAGGCTGAGTATATGAGGAAACTATAAAATCTATAAAGGATACATATCTGTGATTTGGTATCCACCCATTGTAGATAGTATCTGGGTTAATATGAATGGTCCATATATAAGGAATCAAAATGTGGTTCCATTTCATTCTTATCCAAAACTGTGGGATGGATGGTGCCTATGAAGTAGAGTTATAAGGGTTATTTTGGAAATCTGGATTGCTAGGTTCAATAATTGGATGAATATTTGGTTTGGAAATGGATTCCTATTTTATTATTCATGTGATTAAGCTTCACTCCTCTTCCCCTTTATGGAGACCCATAGTGGATTAGATGAACTGTATGGAGTATTGTAATAAAATCAATTTTGTAGTGTCATGCATTTTCAGGTAGGGAAATGTCATTGTAGATTTTATTTCTAATATTTTTTTTGGTTTAGTTAAATGTAACAGGTATATGGATATTCTAGAGTTTATTGAGAGTTTTTAAAATTTGTAAGGCTTCTTATCATTTTTTATAAATTTGTATCCTTATAGTATCACTTTGGGGAAGACTCTTATTAATAAATGGAATATATTTCTATGTAAGCATCCCCTAAAATAACACCATATAGAGAAATGGTTGTATTATTAAGTTAACATTTTCCCCAATCAATTTATGTATGCAATATAGGTGAAATCCCTTTAATCGAAGGAAGTAAATACAAAGTGCTCACAAATGAATGGAATTGAAAGAAAAATCAAGTTGTGACATAAGATGATTTGGAAAGACAAAGAAAATGATATATTTTCAAGAGTTTAATAACCCAAAATAAAATAGTATAGGGGGGCTTATAAATTAATCCATGACCAATATATACACCACAAAATGGAAAAAAGTGGTGAATATGAATAATATCTCAATGAAACAAAATTGAGATATAAAAACTCTTAATGTAACACCCCAAGGTTTCATAGTACATTATCTCTTTAAAATAAATCAATAGCTTGCACCTCACATAACACTGAGTTCGAGCGCACGACGACTTATCAAACTAGTTGTTCAAAAGCAGTTATGAATAGTATTAACTGAATTTTGAATTTTATATATTCCATATAATTTTAACATCCATATTATGTTTTTCTTAGACATAATATAATAACAAACTCATTTTTTCAGAGAAAGCAAGTATTTTTCAAAAAAATGCAATTTTACCACCTTTTAATGGAGACCCTTTCTCAATACAATATTTTACACTTTTATATGTTCAATTTGAAAAAATAAAATTCTTATTTAGAATTGGGACATAAAAATTTAGTTTCAATAAATTTTTGGGATTTTTCTGAAAAACTTCAATTTTTGATGAATAGTAAAACCACTTAGTAGTAGTTAAAAAAACTGACTTTTTCATTTAAATGAAATTTTACCACTTCTGTGAATTTAATTTCCAAAATCCTACATACGTGGTTGTTATTAGTAAGTAAAATGTGTTTCAATAAGATGAAAATAATTTTTGGTGAATAGTAACTTTTGACTTTTATTTATCGCGTTTAAAGGTAAATAGGGTAATTCAAGGTAAAAAGAATATTATAATAATACAAAATTACCTTAACACTTTTCCTAACCTTATTGGATGACTCATGGCCAAACATTTTTATCCTTGGGTCGATTTTGGGACCCCATGGATCCACTTAAAAGTGATAATGTCACTTTATTTTAATTAAATTAAAGTAAGAAAAAAATGACATTAAACAAAAATCTTTTAGTATATCAATTTTTAGATATAGTTATATAAGTCATATTTTAGACTATAAATATTCATTGTAAATATAAAAATATTTCCAAAATTATGGTATTTTTTTATAATTTTTATACATCAAATAAATTAAATTATTTATGACACAATAATGATGCAGTATTCACCACATTAATAAATGATTTAAATAAACAAGATTATAAATATTAAAAAAATATCCAAAACCTGTCCAATTATTATTGTATGATTTTTTTTTGAACATGAGTCATCTTATCTCCAACTTTAATGAGTTTTGGACCTTTTGAAACTGAAGATAAGTTTATAATAAAATAACATTTTCAAACTTTCCAAAAGAGCCCCTACTCTACCATATAAAAGGACACAACTTCTAACACATTCCTCAAACCTCTCAAGACACTTGTCTCATACAATCCCTACCCAAATAAGCTCTCAAGATCCCTATGTTCCACCTAGAAGCCTTACCTTAGACAGAAGTCACTTCAAGAAGTCATTTTTGTTCAAACTAAAGGGATTTACCCAAATTAAAGGTAATGGTTTCTATTAACTTCTTTTCTTTTCTTTTACTTCTCCAACCCATAAACTCTTTTTATTCATTTATTTTATAAAAAAAATATCCTCTATATACTAGGATGTTTTTATGAGAAGGATTTGAACTAAACTTACGCACACCTCTATCTAATGGGTAAAGAACACATTGTTTCTGTGGATGAAAAACTAACACCTCACGAAATGATGATTGTTCAATTATCTCCTACAGCCTATCATGGTGGCCATTAAGATGGAACTGTATTTATATATGATATATATTATTTTTATGTTTTCTTTATACTTCTGTATTTTCCATTTATAGCATACCTTTATGGTTTCCATTATGGGTAAACGCGATAATTTCATTTTAGGAAGTGCGGACTACCGCCCCCTCAAAGTTATATGACTCGTTAATGCCTTATGTGGGACATATAAAGGATGGAGTTAATTATATTATATATTATATTATACTATAGTTATAATATACCGATGTATAATTATGTTTTAATTCTATTAAAATACAAAATAGAAATAAAAGTAGTGTTAATGTGTACGTACGGCTTACCATCTCCATGAACGGTGCATTTCATTTCTTATCACCAAATATTATGTACTATTATAAATACATATATATATACTAGATATATAATATATATATATATATATTATATATAAATCATTTATATCATTCTGTAGATAATGTACTTTTGACCACATGGACAAATTGAAATTATAACAAGTTCATTTTTGACTCAAGTTCTGAACATCAATAAAATATCCAATATAAACTCAAACAATTAACTAATTGTTATATCATGGTAACAAGTGATATAAAAGGAATAATAAACTTGAAAAAATGTTCTTAATAAATTATAAATTAACTTAATTTTATTATTCATGAAGAACAAGGAACATACAAGACAAGTCAGACTTGAGGTAAGGGGTTTCTTATCTCACTTTTAATTCCATGATATTTCCATTGTTCACCACTTATTTATTGCATGTGGTGTATTATGTACTTCCATTTGATATATATTATAATTATTCTATTTATATTCTTGGTATTATGAGATTCAATTTGTGGTTATTAACTTTTTCTCATATAACTCGATTTATTACAACATGGTTTTCATCTCACTTTTTATTCTCGTGAGATTCATGCTATATTGTCATTATTTCCTTTTGTGTGGTGTATGTACTACCCATGATTTTATTATTTGTGTAATATACTTTAATTTATGGGTATTTACATCTTCATTGGATGATACTTCTTTCATTGGGTTTATGTTTCGTAAGTTACCAAATCGGTAAGGAAATTTCAAATTTCAATTTCCACTCATTGGGATTTACGCATACTTCATTGATTACATTGCTCCAAGATTATGTTTGAAATCACAATTTATTTACTTAGGTAGTAATTTCCACTCAACTTTGTGTGTATATAATTTTGATACACATAATAACTCCATTGATAAATTCTCAAGTCATTGATATAAACTTGATAAGAGTAATTTTAACACAATTTATATTCATTGAGTTAAACATCCAAGTCATTGGTGTTGTTTTTACAAGAATATGTGTTCATGTACTTTGATTGATTTACATTTAATATCCAATCATATTGAGTGTATTTATATTTTTCACACATAATTATGTCATTGATTTATCCTTAACCTAAGGATATGGTCTTTATAAATAAATTCATCTCAACTTACATTCCATTGAGACTTCTTTGTTGTTATGCGCAAATTCACTTTTATTTGGTGTATATATATTGTACTTTGACATAGTATATCATGAATCCCTTTATTTTCATGATATTATAAATTTTTTATTACCTCAATTATTTTTATTCAAGTGTCTCTCATTTGGTTTGAAACTCTAACTAAAATATCATTTTAAATGTTTTAAAAATTTATTCTTCTAAATATTTATCATTAATGTCCATGTTTTAAAAAGGGGTTTAAGGTTTTATTTATATGGAAATTAATGTTTTAAAATTTAAAGTCCTTTTAAAAGTTTCAAATTAATATGGGACACTTTGATTCAAAAATCTATTTTAAACAGCTTCTTGATAAATAGTGAGACTTTTAAATGTTTTCATGAAAAAGGGATATTTATCTCAATGATTTTTACTGATCATTTTCAACTACGTCAACATCCTTTATGGGATATTTTTCTTGATCAGGTTATATTTTTTATGATAAAAATATTTCATACTGTATTGAATGTTTTGTGATATGTTTGACTGTGGATGTGTTATTTTTATACCATTCATGGTTTATGGGAAAAGTATTGACATTTTTTATGCTAGTTTTAATACGAATGTTTATGTTATGTTTAAACCTTTTAATATGAGGAATAAATTGGACTTAGTAAGTGACTGGTGGAGCCCTCTTTATCTCCTCGATGCATCGGTAGGTCTCATGAGACACACTAGTGTCTTGGCACAACGCCTTGACAAAATCTTATTTGTAGTCTTGGCACGAGGCCTTGACTGAGTGGTTATGATATCCGGCATTATGCATTCCATCATTATGAGATTAGCTATTGATATTTCATGTGGTTATTCAACTAGTAGAATACCCTTGACTATGTTTTATTATGGAATTATTTACTCATCTAATATTCCTGCCATAAAGTGTTCATGTTTATTATTTGTAAAGGAATGTGTTTTCAATTATTCACCATGACTAATGTTTATGTTATCTTTCACTTTATTTCTTACTCTTACTAAGAATTTGATCTCACCCCTTTCTTATGTTTCATTTTCCCATGATATGAAGAAGTTAGTTATGAGTGACTTGCAGGCATTATCTTAGAAGGTTAGATGTTTCTAATGGAATAAATTAGTGTTGTTTTTCTTTTAAAGTTGTAATGTTGAACTTATGTATGTATCTTGTTTCCAATACTACTAAACTGATCTTTCCTTTGGGACTTGATTCCTTGTAATCATTCCAATGTATTAAAATAATGCACTGGCTCCTAGATTCAGGTGTCATGGAATTACAGTTGGTATCAGATAAAGTTTAGTACAAACTATGGAAACTAGATTTAGATAAACTCTGATTGGAGCACATTACCCTAAGATATACTTTGAGGATTAGTATAGAAGAATTTCATTGAATTTGGGTAATGTATATATTTTGTGTATTTTCTACGCAATACATCCTTGTCTGGATACGAGCAGGTAGAGGCGGCTCTAGTACAGATTTACCTAGGAGTGAAAAATCTGACAAAGAGTTTCGAGCTTGACCTGGGGTATCCTAGTACACGACAATGGGCCTTGCTGCACTCTTGGTTATGAAACTCTTGGGGAATATGCTTAGGATAATTTATATTTTCTTTACAAACCGATTTGATGGATTTTAATATAAGATGAGAATAAATGACCTTGGTTAATCCTAAGGTGTTTCAAATTAAAAATATGGTGTCATGATATTCTCTAAATGATTTTATGACAATTATTACTCACATAATACTTTCTGGTTTTAGTCAATGGTTGTATTCCAAGGAATTCATAGTAACTTTGAGCATGATGTAAAAGGTGGGAATAGTGGTAGAAATGAGCAACAAAATGGAATTTTGATAGGCGTAAAAAATATCATGTTCATGTCGAATCAGTTTTCCAAAAATATCATCAACAACATATATATTAGCCAAATCCCGGACTCAACAAAGAAGAGAAATGCGATGAATGATAAGAACTCCAGCAGTGGAGACCATGGAGAAAAGAAACATCAATTTCCATCATGCAGGAAATGTGGAAGAAGACACCCAGGAATGTGTCTCAATGAAACAAAGAAATTCTTTATGTGTGGGAAAGAAGGACATAAAGTTAATAATTGTCGAGGAACAATGAAGAGTAATGTGGTTGAAAATAAAAACGGTCCAAATAATCCATTTATAGTCATTTGTCATAAATTTAGGGGACCTGGACATTACCCAAGTGAATGCCCCGTTCTATAGGATATCCTCTTGGTCAAAGAAGAAGTTATGTGGAAATAAATGGTTGGTGAAATGTTTAAAAGTATTAGTACTATTTGTTGATGGGATTACTTTGGAATAATTTTCTCTTGTATGTGTAAACCTGCAGTTTTTCATGTGAAAATGATATTTGAGTAAGAATTATCATTTATCTGGTGGATATAGTTATAAATAACCAATTGGATTTATATGATCCTTGAATTTGAGGAAATTACAAGTTATTAAATTTTGGGATGAAAATGTGAGGTATGAGATAACATTTGTGGTTAAATTATGTTATGGTTATTTTGAGGAATTTACCTCATTTTGGTAATGTAATAAAATATAGTTTTTGAAAAAGGACAACATGCAGACTGTGTGACAACCCATCACGTCGGAAAAAGCTGTGGGAATCGAACCCACTACTAGAGTGTGACTGGGATTTATCACCTACCACTAGACTACGTGAAGTCCCTGGTTAGTGTGACTAATTATTTTTAGTTAAATTATTTTATTAATTTGATTTGTGACATTATGTATTATCAAATGTATATCCTTAGTTTAGGAAAATTATTTAGTGAATAAGTGAAAAATGATATTTTGGAAGACGTTCGCTCTGTTGGGAACACTATATGCCTAAGGAAAATAGAACACTATGGGATTTCATTTGACGAGTAATGGTGGATATTTTTCAATGTTTTTATTGTAGATTTATATATATTTGGGTTTTTTATGGAAATTATTAACCTGTCATAGATAATATATGATTAGGTTAATTACTTTTAAGTATGTGACTTTAAGAGTAGACGATGTTATTTTGAGATATAATTTAACGTGGAAGACTACATAATCAAATTCTTCTAAGTTTTGGGTTTCAATCTTAGTTAGGATTATATAGAAATATTTTAAGTACAATTGTTCATAGAAGGGTATTTTTTGAACTTTGGGTATTGTTTGTTTAAATTTTGGAGATTAAGAGTAGTATTTCTTTCTATAAAGGATTTTCCTTTTTGGGGATCATATGATCATGTACTAACCATTTTGGTATTGGTTAATGTTTAATGAAAAGGGAAATATATAGTTAATTCTTTTTGGATTATGTGATTCTCTATAAGTTGATTGTAGCACTTCAGGTGTAACCAAGTCATCTTTAATACTCATTGTTTGGAGAAAAGATGAGTTTGTGGTAGAAATTTATTAATGGATGAAACTCTACTTGTAAAGTAAGTATATCTCCTTATACTCTTAGTAAATCTCATAAATAAATTCATCATAATTATGAAAAGTAACTTAAAACAAAAAAAAATTAATTTTCCTACTGGGTAATCAAAGACCTTTCAACCCATCACAAGTTTACGGCTTTCAGATCGTTAACTTCTCTTAATAATATTCTCGGTCACTCTCCATCAGAAATTGATGATTATTTTTCTCTTCCATATACATGTTTTCCTACATATAACCCTAGTATGTGTTATTTTTGGTAACCTTCATACTTACCTTTATTTATTTTAAAATAGAGGCCTCAATAATCCATTTTTGATGTGGGATTTCAACTATGATATTTTGAAATGTCAAAACCCAATTTTTCAATCCCAAGATTAAATTGTGAGGACACAATTAATTGAATTAGGGGAGAATGTAACATCCCAAGGTTTCATAGTATATTATCTCTTTAAATTAATTCAATATCTTTCACCTCACACAACACCGAGTTCGAGCGCATGATGACTTACAAAACTAGTCGTTCAAAAGCATTTACAAATAGTATTAACTGAATTTTGAATTTTATATATTCCATATAATTTTAACATCGATATTATGTGTTTATTAGACATAATATAAGAACAAATTCATTTTTTAGATAAAGGAAGTGTTTTTCAAAAAAAAATGCAATTTTACCGCCTTTTAATGGAGAACCCTTTTTAAATCCAATATTTGACACTTTTATATATTCAATTTGACAAAATAAAATTCTTATTTAGAATAGGGACATAAAAATATAGTGTCAATATTTTTTTGGTATTTTTCTGAGAAACTTCAATTTTTGATGAATAGTAAAACCACTTAGTAGTAGTTAAAAAAACTGACTTTTTCATTTAAATGAAATTTTACCGCTTCTATGAATTGAATTTTGAAAATCCAACATACATGGTTGTTATTATTAAGTAAAATTTGGTTCAATAAGACGAAAATAAATTTTGGTGAATAGTAAATTTTGACTTTTATTTACCGCGGTTAAAGGTAAATAGGGTAATTCAAGGAAAAAAGAATTTTATAATAATAAAAAGTTACCTTAACACTTGTCTTGACCTTATTGGATGAGTTATGTCCAACTATGGGAATCATTGGGTGGATTTTGGGATCCCATGGAGCTACTTAAAAGTGATAATGACACTTTATTTTTAATTAACTTAAAGTAAAGACAAAAATGACATTAAACATATATCTTTTAGTATATCAATTTTTACATGGGGTTATATAAGTCATATTTTCGACTATAAATATTCATTGTAAAGATAAAAATATTTCCTCCATTAAGGTTTTTTTATAATTTTTATACATCAAATAAATTAAATTATTTATGACACAATAATGATGTAGTATTCACGTCATTAATAAATGATTTAAATAAATAAGATTATTACTTTTAAACAAATATCCAAAACCTATCCAATTCTTATTGGATGATTTTATTTCGAACATGAGTCATCATATATTCAAATTTAATGAGTTTTTGGGCCTTTTTAAACTTAATATAATTTTATAATAAAATAACATTTTCAAACATTCCAAAAGAGCCCCTCCTCTCCCTTATAAAAGGACACCACTTCTAACTCATTCCTCAAACATATCAAGCCCCTTGGATCATCAAAAACATTCCCAAATAATCTCTCAATATCCCTCTCTTCTACCTAGAAGCCTTATCTTAGGCATAAGTCACTTCAAGAACTCCTTTTGGTTCAAACCAATGGGAATTACCGAAATTAAAGGTAATGGTTTCTCTTAACTTCTTTTCTTTTATTTTACTTCTAAAATCCCTAAACTCTTTTTATTCCTTTATTTTATAACAAAACTAGTATCCTAAATATACTAGGATGTTTTTATGATAAGTATTCAAACTACACTTACACACACCTCCATCTAATGGGTAAATAACACATTGTTTCTGTGGATGGAAAACTAATGCCTCACGAAACGATGATTGTTCAATTATATCCTACCGCATCTCATGGTGGCCATTAAGATGGGAATATATTTATATATGATATATATTATGTTTATGTTTTCTTTATGTTTCTGTATTTTCCATTTATATCATACCTTTATGGTTTCCATTATGGGTAAACGCGATAATTTCATTTGAGGAAGTGCGGACTACTACCCCTCAAAGTGATATGACATGTTAATTCCTTATGTGGGACGCATAGAGGATGGAGTTAATTATATTATATATGATATTATAATTTAATTATAATATACATATGTATCATTATTCTTTAATTCCATTAAAAAACAAAATAGAAATGAAAGTAGCATTCATGCGTACGTACGGCTTGCCGTCTCTATGAACGGTGCATTTCATTTATTATCTCCAAATGTTATGTACTATTATAAATACATATATATACATAATATAATATATATATATATATATGATATATAAATTATGTATATCATTCTATAGATAATGGACTTTTTACCACATGGACAAATTGTAATTATAACAAGTTTATTTTTTACCCAAGTTCCGAACATCGATAAAATATCCAATATGAACTCAAATAATTAAATAATTGTTATAGAAAGTTAACAAGTGATATAAAAGGAATAATAAACTTTAAAAAATGTTCTTAATCAAGTATAAATTAACTTAATTTTATTATTGGGGAAGAACAAGGAACATACAAGACAAGTCGTACTTGAGGTAAGGGGTTTCTTATCTCACTTTTAATTCCATGAGATTTCTGTTGTTCGCCACTTATTTACTACATGTGGTGTATTTTGTAATTTCATTTGATATATATTATCATGATTATATTTATATTAATGGTATTATGTGATTCATTTTGTGGTTATTAACTTTTGTTCATACGACTCGATTGATTACAACATGGTTTTCATCTCACTTCTTATTCCCGTGAGATTCATGCTATATTGCCACTATTTCCTTTTGTGTGGTGTATATACTACCCATGATTGTATTATTTGTGTAATATACTTTAATTTATTGTTATCTAAATCTTCATTGTATGATAATTCTTTCATGGGGTCTAGGTTTCGTAAGTTACCAAATCGGTAAGGAAATTTGAAATTTCAATTTCCACTCATTGGTCTTTATGTATACTTCATTGATTACATTACTCCAAGATTATGTGTGAAATCACTTTTTATTTACTTATGTAGTAATTTCCACTCCCCTTTTTGTGTATATACTTTTGATACACATAATCAATCCATTGATAAATTCTCAACTCATCAATATAAACTTGATAAGAGTAATTTTAACTCAATTTCTATTCATTGAGTTAAACATCCAAGTCATTGGTGTTGTTTTTACAAGAATATGTTTGAATGTACTCTGATTGATTTACACTGAATATCCAATCATATTTATTGTATTTATATTTGTCACAAATAATTATCTCATTGATTTATCCTTAACCTAAGGATATGGTCTTTAAAAAAGAATTCATTTCAACTTACATTCCATTGAGACTTCTTTGTTGTTATGTGCCAATTCACTTTTATTTAGGGTATATACTGTAATTTGAAATACTATATCATGAATCCATTTATTCTCATGATATTATAAAGTTTTGATTAACTCAATTATTTTTATTCAAGCGTCTCTCATTTGGTTAGAATCTCTATCTAAAATATCATTTTAAATGTTTTAAAATTTTATTCTTCTAAATCTTTCTCATTAATGTCCCTATTTTAAAAATGGTTTTAAGGTTTTATTTATATGGACATTAATGTTTTAAATTTTAAATTACTTTTATATGTTTCAAAGTCGTATGGGAAACTTTGATTCAAAAAACTATTTTAAACAGCTTCTTCATAAATAGTGATACTTTTAAATGTTTTCATAAAAAAGGGATATTTCTCTCAAAGATTTTTACTGATCATTTTTAAATACGTCAACATCCCTTATGAGATATTATTCTTGATCAAGGTTGATTTATTATGATACAAATCTTTCATATTGTATTGAAGGTTTTGTGATATGTTTGACTGTGGATGTGTTATTTTTGTACCATTCATGGTTTATAGATAAAGTATTGACATTTCATATGCTAGTTTTGATACGAATTTTTATGTTATGTTTAAACCTTTTCATATGAGGAATGAATTGGACTTAGTAAGTGACGGGTGGAGCCCGTTATAGCTCCTCGTTGCATCAGTAGGTCTCATGAGACAAACTAGTGTCTTGTCACAAGGCCTTGACAAAATCTTATTTTTAGTCTTGGCATGAGGCCTTGAATATGTGGTTATGATGTCTAGAATTATTAATTCTATAATTATGGGATTATCTATTGATATTTCATGTGGTTATTCGACTAGTAGAATACTCATGACTATGTTTTATTATGGAATTATTTACTCATCTCATATTCCTACCATAAAGTGTTCATATTTATTATTTGTAAAGGCTTATGTTTTCAATTATTCACCATGCCTAATGTTTATTTTATCTTCCACTGTATTTCTTGCACTTATTGAGCATTTGAGTTCACCCCTTTATTATGTTTCATTTTCCCAGGATATGAAGAAGTTCGTTATGAGTGACTTCCAGCCATAATCTAAGAATCTTGTATGTTTCTAATGGAATAAATTAGTGTTGTTTTTCTTTTCAAGTTGTAATATTGAACTTATGTATGCATCTTGTTTCCAAGACTACTAAACTGATCGGTAATTCAGGACTTGATTCCTTTTAATCATGCCAATGTATTAAAATAATGTATCGACTCCTATATTCTGGGGTCAGGGCGTTAAACTTAAGGTAATGGTATCATTAGAATAAAAATGACTTGAGAGGGATACCGTGAAATTAAAATATAATGAAATGAAAGATATTCATTATAATTGAAGGTAATAGGGAATTTAATGTTGTACCCCACACTCTTTGATTTTCATGATCACAATCACTTTCATATTTGTCTAACATTGTTTTTAAGTGTTGTGGATGATAGGCAAAAGATTGCCAAAGGAATGGCCCAAGAAAGCATCTCAAGTGGACTGAAATTCAGTACACCGGCCAACCGGTGTGATAGCACCGGCCAGCCGGTGGACCTGGCAGAGGCATTGCCCACTGCCAGGCTCCACCGGCCAACCGGTGGCCTCAGCACCGGCCAGCCGGTGGTACCCTCTCCAAACAGTGCCAGCTACTGTCTTGCCACCGGCCAGCCGGTGGCTCTGGCACCGGTCAGCCGGTGGCCCCTGGACAGGAATCCTATGCCTTTTTGCACACACCGGCCAGCCGGTGGGACTGTACCGGCCAGCCGGTGGATCCAGTCAAACTAGCCGTTGGAGCTTTGACCAGGCTGCTCCACTTGCCTCCCAACGGCTCCGAAAGCCTTTCCAACGGCTCCAAAGGCCTCCAACGGTCATATGAGGGTTCCCCCTCTATAAATAAAGGACCTTGAAGCCCCGGAACAATTTCCGGACCATAATTAAGCATTGTGAAGCCAACGAACACAATTCTCCTCATTTGGCAAACCTCCAGCGGATTGCTCCAAGGGAACCACAACTGCTCCAATCCAATTCCACATCCAAGGAGCACCACCATAGAAGCTTGGGAGTGCACGTCTTCAACTCCATCTATCCAATTGGCGCCCAAGGCTTCTCAACAATACGGTTTTTATTGTTTTATTCATTTTGAGCTTTAATTTTGGGTTTGTGCCTACAAACCCCAACACCTTTTCTCTTCCCCCTTTCTTTTGGGTTCTCACACCACCATTAAGGTGTGAAGAGGTTATTCAAGCCTTTCCTTTTAAAAGGCTTGAGTTTTCGGTGAGCTAGCCTTCACCCGTTAAAAAGGCTAGTGGGTTCTTGCTATTCCATTGAAAGCAAGTGGGTTCTTGCTTAACCACTAAAAGCAAGCTGTAATAGGTCCTAGTGCTACCTCAAAGCCTAGTGGGTTTCTTGCTAAAACCATTGAAAAGCAAGTGGTAGGAATCTCTCAACGGTTGAGTTGGGAGCGGAGACGTAGGCCGGGTTTTGGCCGAACTCCGTTAACAATTTCTTGTGTGATTGCCTCTTTTTATTTCCGCTGCATTCTTTACTTTGATTTTAAATTGTTAATCATTTTTTAAAAGGCAATTCACCCCCCCTCTTGCCATCCTTCTCGTTTGTTCCGACCCAACAATTGGTATCAGAGGACGTATTTGAATAATTCCCTAAACCGGTTTCAAATTTAAAGATCCTATTTTTTTTTATGGCTTCTACCGCTTCTTCCTCTCAATCCCCCGAAGGACATTCTTTGGATCGTGCTCCATTCTTTGATGGAGCCGATTATGGTTTTTGGAAAACCCGCATGACCACATTTCTTAAAAGCATTATCTATCCTATTTTTATAATTGTCATGCATGGTTATACTCTCTCTAGTAAAGATGAATCTCAATGGACCCCCGTAGACATTGCAAATTTCGAGCTTGATGGCAAATCCATGAATGCTCTACATTGTGGGTTAGATCGTAATGTTTTTGATTGTATTTCTTCTTGCACATCTTCTCATGACATTTGGAAATTGTTAGAACTAACCTATGAAGTTACTAGCGAGGCTCCAAAGCAAGAATCCGATCAAAAGCGAGAACCCGAAAAAAAGCAAGAACCCGACGAAAAGATCAAGCCCGTTTTCCCACCTCACAAGAAAAGGGCCAAGAAGAAAAAGAAGAAGGCTTCAAAGGCAACATGGAGTGATAGCTCCACCTCTTCATTCTCCTCCTTCTCCTCGAGCGACCAAGGTAAAAAATGCCTAATGGCAAATCATGAGGTATCATCTTCCGACTCTTCTTCCTCGTCTTCTAGTTCTTCAAATTCATTGAATCATTTATCATATGAAGAACTCCAACATGCTAGAGATCAATTAGAAAATGGTTTTCATAAACTTTCTTCAAAATTTGTCTCTTTAAAAAAGAATTTCAAAAAACTTTCCTCCGAAAAAGAATAACTTCTCAAAGAGAAGGAGGAACTCACCCTTAAAATCCAAAATTTCCCAAATATTGATTCTATGGAATCAACCATCAAAGACCTAAGGGAGACCCTAGCTAAGTTCACCCAAGGGGAACAAAATTTGAACAATCTCCTAGGTTCCCAACGAATATCCCGAACCACCCAAGGGCTAGGCTACACCAATATAGCTTCCTCCTCCCATGCACCCACTGTTTTTGTAAGGGGTAGCTCTAGTTTTAAATTTTGCAACTATTGTAAAAAACCCGGGCACCTTATTTATGAATGTAATTGTAAAAACGCCCGGTACGGTCAACCCAAATCTTTTTACTTTTCGGACGAATTTTATAGGAGAAGACCTGCTATGAGACAAGTATGGATTGAAAAATCCCTTCTAGCGAGTCTCTCCGGGCCTAAGATAGTTTCCTTTCCCCGGTGATTCATTGTTTCTATTTAGGGGGAGAACTTTCTAAATTGTTTTCAAACTTTGTTTAAAACTTTCAATTTCAAATTAAGCCCTTTTGATTTAAATTTCAAAATTTTCGATTCCAACTTTCAATTTCAACACTTGGTTTCAAATTTTCATTCAAAATTTTCATTTCAATTTTGATTCAAAACTTTCAATTCAAACTGTTATTCATATTTTGATTCAAATCTTTCAATTTCCAAAATTTCAATTGATTTTCAAATCCCATCTCTTGTTTTTCAAAATTTTCCCTCAATCAAGTTTGATGCCCCATTCTATTTTGATAATCACAAAGGGGGAGAAATTTCTTGATTGATTGGGGGAGAATTTTTTTCTCTCATGCTTAGTATTTATTTTCAATTTATCATTTAGGCATGCCTTTCATTTAAGTTTTTACATTGCTTTGATAAGTGATTGTGATCATCAAAATAGGGGGATATTGTTGTACCCCACACTCTTTGATTTTTATGATCACAATCACTTTCATATTTGTCTAACATTGTTTTTAAGTGTTGTGGATGATAGGCAAAAGATTGCCAAAGGAATGGCCCAAGAAAGCATCTCAAGTGGACTGAAATTCAGTCCACCGGCCAACCGGTGTGATAGCACCGGCCAGCCGGTGGACCTGGCAGAGGCATTGCCCACTGTCAGGCTCCACCGGCCAACCGGTGGCCTCAGCACCGGCCCGCCGGTGGTACCCTCTCCAAACAGTGCCAGCTACTGTCTTGCCACCGGCCAGCCGGTGGCTCTGGCACCGGTCAGCCGGTGGCCCCTGGACAGGAATCCTATGCCTTTTTGCACACACCGGCCAGCCGGTGGGACTGTACCGGCCAGCCGGTGGATCCAGTCAAACTAGCCGTTGGAGCTTTGACCAGGCTGCTCCACTTGCCTCCCAACGGCTCCGAAAGCCTTTCCAACGGCTCCAAAGGCCTCCAACGGTCATATGAGGGTTCCCCCTCTATAAATAAAGGACCTTGAAGCCCCGGAACAATTGTCGGACCATAATTAAGCATTGTGAAGCCAACGAACACAATTCTCCTCATTTGGCAAACCTCCGGCGGATTGCTCCAAGGGAACCACAACTGCTCCAATCCAATTCCACATCCAAGGAGCACCACCATAGAAGCTTGGGAGTTCACGTCTTCAACTCCATCTATCCAATTGGCGCCCAAGGCTTCTCAACAATACGGTTTTTATTGTTTTATTCATTTTGAGCTTTAATTTTGGGTTTGTGCCTACAAACCCCAACACCTTTTCTCTTCCCCCTTTCTTTTGGGTTCTCACACCACCATTAAGGTGTGAAGAGGTTAGTCAAGCCTTTCCTTTTAAAAGGCTTGAGTTTTCGGTGAGCTAACCTTCACCCGTTAAAAAGGCTAGTGGGTTCTTTCTATTCCATTGAAAGCAAGTGGGTTCTTGCTTAACCACTAAAAGCAAGCTGTAATAGGTCCTAGTGCTACCTCAAAGCCTAGTGGGTTTCTTGCTAAAACCATTGAAAAGCAAGCGGTAGAAATCTCTCAACGGTTGAGTTGGGAGCGGAGACGTAGGCCGGGTTTTGGCCGAACTCCGTTAACAATTTCTTGTGTGATTGCCTCTTTTTATTTCCGCTGCATTCTTTACTTTGATTTTAAATTGTTAATCATTTTTTAAAAGGAAATTCACCCCCCCTCTTGCCATCCTTCTCGTTTGTTCCGACCCAACATTTAATACACTATATAAAATAAAATATTGTGTCTAATTTCAAACATGTCTCATGGAATTGAAAATGGAGACAAGTAACACTTACGGTTTTAGAAACGTTCGATTCAAAACCCCTTGAAGGATATAACTTCAAATGGAACATTAAATACCATGAATAATGAGATTATAATGATACAAAATATTAAACTGAGGTAGTGTAAAAACCTATTTCAATATGATCATTTAAAATGTAAAGAGAATTTGAATTTTGAATTTGTGGATGAGTCAGCTTTTGAATCAGGGTTCAAAGTTAAATTTTGTGGTTTGGAACCCCTGAAAAGAATATTTTTGGATGAGGAATAAGGATCATGAGTTTTACCAAAGGTCTAGGAGGTCCTTATGAGGGGTTGATATGGTTTTTGTTTCCTTGGATATAGGAAACCATTGGCTGGATAATGGTAGTAGAAATCCTTTAATGCAAAGTCAATTGACCATCTGGTGGTAGTGTCTGTCCATTTGATGGCAGTAGATAGCATCCTTGTAGACTGTTGTGACCATTGGTAAGCTGGTGATTTTATGGCGGCTAACTAATGGGCCCACCAGCTTGCTAATGAGGCTTGTTTGGGGAATTTTTAACTATGGTATCCCTATATTTTGGTGTCAGGGTTCTCAAGATTTAACCGAGAAAGAATCTCGAGAATGGTCATTTCTTGGATTATTTTACCTCCCCCTTTCTCTCTTTTATCCCTCTTTTATAGGGGATGAATTCGGGTGTTTTTTGCTGTTTAATCAATTTAATATTGTTTACTTTATTTTTTATTGTATTCCACTTAACTACCCTCTATTTTCCTTTTGTTTTATCTAGTTTTTAATGTTGTTTCCACCAGTGCATGGTGGAATAAACAAAGGGTGATGGTTCTTTCACTCTAATCACAAATAGGGATCCCCAGGACAATGTTTTCATGCATTCATGAGAGTTTTTGGTTGAGTTGTTTTTCTCAGTGATTTTAATTGAGAAATTAAATTTAATTAAATTAAATTGCCTTTGGATTTGGTTTCATGTGATAGGGATTTCACCAAGATTAGTATTTTGGGTGTGTGAAGGGCCTTGTATGGGTGGTTGGTCATGGTTTTGATGTGATGGTGGTGCTTGGTGGGTCTTCTAATGATTATTATGCATTGGTTAAAATTAAATAATTATTTATAATTTCTTATAAATAATTATTTGTGTATTTTGGCATGAGTTGGGAGATTAAGGTGCAGAGATGGGATTTTTTTATCAAGGGTGAGGCTAGATAGTCTTGGACAAGTCTTGGAACCTATTTTTAGCCCTTGGAAATGTTTGTAAAGTGTAAAATAAAGATATTTGGTCTTGGGTACGTTCCATATGGCTTTATGGTATTGTTTTATGTAGTATATGATGTGTGACTTCTCTGATTTAAGTGAATCCCTTTTTGTTCAATGGTTATATAATTTAAGTTGAATGTTTAAATTAAATCAAATGGCTATTTAATTTAAATTGAATGTTTAAATTGAATAAAAAAATTATAAGTGAAATGAATTAATTCCAAGGGACATAAAAAACCCTTGTGTGTTATCTTGTGGCATCAGTTGCTGATAGTCATGGTCAGGACTATGAAACAACTGGTGCCCTCAAAACCTCCTGAAAGGTGAGGTCGGACCAACTGATCTTTTTTATCCCATTCATAGGGGATTATGACACCTCCAAGTTGGAGGTGATGGTGGACTATATATCCCACACTTTGTAGGCCTTTGAGACCCAATTATATTCTTTGAGATGCTCGGGTTTTTCAAGACAATGATGGTATGAGTGACCATATTCTATTGGATGTGGCCAGGCCTATGTGGACAGAACATAGGCAGATCAATATTGGGTTAAGTGGTTGGATTTACTCTATGTGACATTGATAATAGAGATGGACCACTGACCGTCACTTGACCATTACTGATTTAGTGAGACCCTATAAATACATTGAGGTCAGGTTATACTATTGAATACATTGAGGGATGTGATGTCCTGGTGCCTTGAGTAATGACATGAGATCATGATTGAGACCAAAGACCCACATGAGGTTGCCTCAATTATACTAAGACTGAGGGGACCCATTTGGTGCATCGTTGACACACCGACCCTAAGTGGGTATATGTGAGATGGTATCGGGTTTCACCATGGAACTCATACCATACTGGTGAGTCTGAGGGGATGTGAATAGTGATGATGGTCGTGGGTGTTCAGGTAGACCTAGTGTTTCTTATTTTATGGAATGAACCCTTAGAGTGGATTTGATATAATTTTACTTCCATGATTAGAGCCAGTATGGATGGGCTGCCATGTTTGGAGTTGGTTACTGATAGGATGTTTAACAGATGTAGAGATTGGTGATTAAATGTTCCTTGGATTAGGAACTTGGTATATGATAGGGGATTCCATATATTTTATCCCATATGATAGGGTTGTATCATGCATTATATCTGGAGTCATGAGGATATTATAAGGGATACCAAGGATTTGGATCATAGATGATAGGTTTGTTGTGGGTTTCATCTCTGGAGTCATAAGAATATGATAGGGGATTCCACGGATTTGGATCTCAATTGATAGGGTTTTTGGGGTTTTATCCCTAGATTAATGAGGATATGATAAAGGTTGTCACATATTTAGAGCCTAGATCATAGGACTATCATGGGATGGGTCCCTGGAGATGTGAGGTTTGGTTAGGGAATCCATGGATATAAAGACTACATGTTATGTAGGAGGAATGGACATTACGACATGTTTAGATACACCTTAGAACTGGAAAAATAAGGTATGGTAGATCGAGGTGATGAACCTAAGGATCAATAGTAATTTAATTTATTTTCAACAGTTATATTTTATTTCATTTGATCATGTTATGTTTACATATCACGCATATGTTGGTTAATATGGGACAATGTTGGTGGTTCCCTACTGAGTTATGTACTCACACCCTACTCAAGTCATCATTTCACATGGGTTCTTGAGTAGACTTTCACTTGATTTTAGGCATGAGTTTGGGATGTGGCTTGTGATAGCATGTTTGGGAAAGACTTTCCAGATGATGTTAGAGTTTGGGATGAGATTTGGCTAGGGATTTCATGGATTTATCATCTTTTATTTTATTTTATTTTAGTGTGTATGTGTAACCAGCTCAATGGGTATTCATTGTATGTATGGAATGTCTATTCAAGCCTTTACATAATTTCATGTAGTATTGTTAAATGTTTATTCATTCTACGTACTATGATTATATACTGTTTTGGATGATGTTTGGTGATTTTTTATTATTATTCACTCTGATATGGGGGTACATTCTCTCCACCATACCATCTTAAACCCACACTACTAGTCGTCAACCTCTGGTGTATGGGGAGGAATTCCTTGGGTCATTGGGTGAATTGGTATGGTTATTATTCATGGAGTGAACTGAGTCAGGATGTTACAAACTGGTATTAGAGCCCATTTTATTTTTATCATAATACTTCAAGATTTGGTATACTGGAGATCTAGGAATGTGTCGAAGCATGTGATATATATTGGGATGGTGTGTAATGACCTGGAATTTTATCAATGGAATTTCCCTTCTGATTGTATAATTTTGTCAAAATTAGTAACATAATATTATATAATACACATTCACCACATGATAAAACCAACATAATTTTATTATATGAATTTTAACATTACATTTAAAAAATAAATATGGACATAGGAATTCAAAATACTACAATGGGATAAAAAAATATAAAATAAGATAACTAAAATATGAAAATTTAGATCAGCTCGATCCACCAAAGTAATTACAATCACAAAAAAAACTATACAAATGTAGTAGAATATTAGTAATGTGATATTAGCATGGAAAATTAAAATATATATAACCTTGAGAGAATATATAACTGAATCAAAAATTAATGAAATATAATTTATTTATAGGAAGTATAGAATCCATATGACCATTACAAATATGACCATTGGAATAGTAATCTAACCATTTGAATAGTAATATGATCATTAGGAATAGTAACATAACCATTAGAATAGTATCCTCACCTATGTAAGTCTAAAATAATATTTTTTTATCTTATAAAATGAAAATATAACAAATTTATATCATTATACAAGTTAATAATGTTTTAAAATGATAAAGTAAGTGTTTATATTTTTGTAAAACATACATGTTTTATTTTCATTTTTATAATAAAGTTATGGATTTAAATAAAGTTTATTCTCTTAAAATGGTTTTATAAATTAATAGTATGTTATATTATAAAGAAAATATAATTTTATAAGAGCTTAAAGTATTTTTTCAATGGGTCGGAAATATGATCATAATATTAAAAATGGTATTTTTCAAAACAAATAAGGATTTTATTTAAAAATTAAATGTATAATATTTATAAAAAAAATTCCTAAAATTTATTTAATTTTTGGAATCTAAAGGATGAAAAATGGTTGAATTAAATTTTGGGTATTTTTTTAAAATAGTTGCATTTTTGGTGAATAGTGAAATACGGTAAAATATAGTATTTTACATTATAAGTTAAATGCGTGATTTATTACATATGGGATGATTTAATCACCCATTATCTCAAACTCACATACACAATTTACTATATATATTAATAAGATTCATCAATATTGGAAGCCTTGAGCCAAAATAATAAACTAATGAATATAATACTCAAAAACACCCCTCTCATCCCCTTATAAATACCACCCCTCACTGCCCATTATCACATATTATAAGCCTTTTAGATTGGAAAATTCTGAACAATTATATAAAAAAATGCACTCCCCTACATCCTAGTTCTTTTTTTCTCACCAAATATAATTTCAAGGATCCTTAAGGGGTATTCTAAAACGAGATAACCAAATGAAGTGGTAAAATTATTGACAAAACTTATTTCAATTTTATTCTTCTTCCACCACTCCTATATGTTATACATCCACCTAAACATATTAAAATCAATTTGAAAAATATAATTATATGTTATTATTATGATTTAATATCCATATTCAACCCTCACCTCAATTGGTTCTTAAATGAAAAGTGTGTTCACGATATGGTTCGTTCACCGCGTCCATGAAAAACGCACTTCATTTTTCTACAACGCCTTCAAGACTGGTCATAAAAATATTATTATAGTTAAATAATATTATAATAAGTATATTATAACTTATTTAGTGTTATTTAATTAATTAATAATCATTTAATTAAATAAAATTAATTAAGTTCATGATGGTTGGAAAAAACACCTAAATGAACTAACCATATAACATTAATGATTTTACTAAATGAATCATCCCTATGTAAGAATGAAAAGGGATATTTGTAACTATTTAAATATATATAAGGAAATTCATATGATTTATTTCACTTCTGGAGCTTTATTTCCATTTGGCATGAACTCCAATGATTATCCATAAATGATTCAACCTTGTAACCATGAAATGAATGCCCTTGTAACAACGAAATTAAACATTATATCTCATTTAAATGGTTGTAAATGATCATAAGATAATTATATTAAATAAAATATAGGTTTAAAATGTTATTAATTAAGTAATTAATTAATCTAATTTATTATTTAGGGCTTTAAGTACAAGTGCAGAATGAATATGGACCTAAGATGAGGGATCTCTCTGAACCACCCTATTTTCTTTGGGTTATGATCATTATCTATATAAATCAATTTATATCTTTATTTGATGATATTAGATGCCTCTATATTATTTATATATTTATAATACATATATACCTATATTATTCTTCCTTCCTTTGATGAGTTTATATATGACTTAAGTTCATTTCTAAAATGTGTTCTTTAAAATCAAGGAGAAATTTTAAATACCTCAATCCTTTTATTTAACACTATTTTAAATTATTTATTATAATTCATGATTTAATTAAATAAATGAATATTTTAAGGATAAAAATTCTGTTATACCACTAGTTTTCAAAGAAAACACCATGTTAACTCTTTCTTCAAAAGTCTTTAACTGATTCCTTAGAATGGCATTTTGAAAGTTCATTTCTATACCCAAATCTCTACCCTTTCTCATAATGTTTTTTAAATAAACATAAAATTTGATACCTATTATTATTTATTAACATATTAATGTCTAAAATATTTAATTTCTTATTTTCTTTGTTATATTTATGAAAATTTCTTTGATTATAACATAAGGAAATATTATAAAACACATTTATTTTCATGGGTAATTATTTTTTTTATGCCCTACATTTGATTTAAATTTGTGTAACACATAAGAATATAAATATTATGATGGGTGAACCCAAATAGTTATCCAATTAATTGGGAAATGCTTGTGTCTCATGAGATTATAAGTCTTGGATTTGGGAGTAAGCCTAATCCATGATTGGACTTTGTCCACTATGTGATGTTTTCTTGGTAGTTATCCTTGAATTAAGCTTATGTCATGCTTCATGACATTTCCAAATTCCTATAATGACATGATATTATGAATCCATGTTATTTATTTAATGATCCTGTATTATTTTTCATGATCCTTTTCTTTTATGATATCATGTTATGTATTTTGACTCATATGTTATTCTTCTTAATCATGTTTATTCCCTTACTATGATTTTTAGATCACCCATTTTATTTATGTATTCTATAAGTTATATTATGTATTTTTAATATATCAAAGGTATTTAGGATCTTATTGTGTATATTAATATACATAGTTTTTATTTTAGTTTCATCTTGATATTTTATATACCTAGTCTTCCAAATAAATTAGTCCTGATGATCTTTGGATTGTGTTTATTGGATATCTATATTAAAAATTATATAATAATATATATATATAAGGATTTTGTTGCTATAGTTGGTATCATATAAATTTCTAGTAATTTTTTGGTATTAATACTAGAATAATTTAGTGATAACCCTAGGTATAAGTCTAAGTATAGAAAAATATCCTAAAATTTTGGTGAAGCATAGAGTGAGTAGTTTTCAAGAAATTGAATCCATGTATGGATGCTATAAGTGTATGTGGCTCAAGAATATATTTATCCAAGGTTAATAACCCTAAAAGGGATCTTTGGTTGTTAAACCAACCTATACCCAGTGTTTTACATTGAGTCCTTATTGCACACATGGTTTGAAACTCCTAAGGGATATGATTTTTGAAATTCACAAACTCTTTATAAACCATTATGAAGGGATTGAATATATTGTTTGGTTATAAAACTTAGTAGTTAAATTACAACAGATTACCAACATTTAAACCTTGAAACTCATAAGTTAGGATATACATTTCATTTATAAGGTATTTCTTCTAAGTCCACATTTTTTCTTTTATATGATTTTCAGTTTGAGTATTCATATCCCTAACCTTATTTTAGTTTTTTGTAAATGATTAGAACCATAATAAAATAGAGAGAGGTGTGCTTAATAACCATTCATGAACATAAATATGTTATATGATTATAGTTCAAACATTATTTCATATCTTAAAATTTTATTATAACTATTCAAACACTACCTCAAAACATTGAGGTTGAGTTATCTATGAGAATTGAAAAATGGGAAATCATTGCATCTCAAGTTTATAACTCCTCACCAGTTAATGTTTTTTGGAAAAACCTATTATAAAATATTATCCGACATCCTTTAGTGTATTTTAGTGATGTATTGGTCATGGATTTATTTCCCTTATATAAATCCAAGATCAACTGTCAAGAGAGGGATATCACTCTTCACATCCTAGGTCATCCTCTAATTCTTTACAAGTGTATGGTGGAGGGTGAATCTCTTTTGGAATCTTCATATCAGGCATGGATATTATTTTCCTATGATAAATAACATCTATCTCATATGATTAATATAAAGGAGAGAATCATGCTTGAATATATACCTATTATGAGGGACTATATATATGTATTTATTTAATATTTGCCTCATCTTCCTCCTAAATTGGAGGTTGAGTTCTAAATTGAACTTATACCTGGATGTTTACTTATATAAAATACTCTATATAGAATAGAAACCAATAAGTTATAGGAACTAAAGAATCTGTTACAAGGTAATATGTACAAGGGTTTTATACACCCGAGTGCTTCATCATGGGGTGCAACAGTTCTCTTTATCATGAAGAATGATGGGTCAATGTGCCTCTATATTTATTTTTGTTAACTCAAAAAAAATCACGATAAATAAAAATTATTTCCTATCATGGATTGATTACTTATTAGATTAACTACATGTAGCATAAGTTTTATATTTGGCTAGGATATCACTAATTAAAGGTAAATAAGGTGGAAATTCTAAAAATTTCCTTTTGAATAAGGTATAGACACTATGGGTTTATAGTGACACCCTTTGGACTCATTAATTTTCTATAACTATTCATGGACATAATGAATACAGTCTATAGATATTACTTTGAAAAAAATGGTAGTCTCTATAGATGAAATTATAATATACTCCAAGATTAAGGATGAGCATGAGGAACATTTTATTTTTTTGATAAAGACTTTGAGAAAGGATAAGTTATATTCAAAGTACAGTAAATATGATTTTTGGATAGAGGAAGTATCATTATTGGAGCATGTTATCACTATAAAAAGAATATTGTTGGACCCTTATTAGAAAAATGAGATTTAGGAATGTACTAGACCAACATCTATAATTAATATTCATAGTTTTCATTGAGTATTTGGGTATTAATAATGATTTGTGGGAGACTTCTTGTGATTTTCAAACCTTCTAACCAAGATAAAATGAAAGGGAGTAAAGTTTTCTTGGTAAAATTAATGTGAATATAGGTTCAAGGAATTAAAAAGGAGGCTTATCATTTCACTAGAACATACGCTAACCATAAGTTGGGAACTTCTCATGGTATACAGTGATGCTTCAGGGAAGGGATTGTGTTGTTTACTGATGAAAAATGATTAATTAATAGACTATAAATCAAGGTTATTGAAAATTAATGAGAAGAACTACCCAAAACATGATATTTAGTTGGTTTTAGTGATATTTATAATAAATATTTATTGGTATTATCGCTATGGGGATAAGTGAGAAATATATACAGATCATAAGAGCCTTAAGTATATATTCACATAGAGGGATCTTAATATGTACCAGTGAAGATGGTTAAAACTGATTAAGGATTATGACTAATAAATCCACTAACATCATGGGAAAGAGAATAAAGTGGTATATGATCAAAGTAGAAAGTATCTGGTGACCTTATTGATGATAATAATTCATAATGATCTAATCTTCTTATACTTGGGAATCATAAAGGAAGGAACATCATTGTTCCTTTATCAAATTATTTCTCAACCATCCCTTTTAGAGAAGATAAATTATACTTAAAGGGAATATGTTGAAATATAGAAAAATGTAAAATATATAAGAAATGGTAAATCTTTAGTTTATAAAATGGTGATGAAGGATTTGTAATATTTGGGTCACAACTATGTGTACTATCAAATCCTCAGTTAAAGAAGGAACTATTGAATAATCCACATAACTTGACCTTCTACATCCACCCAAGGAGGATAAATATGTATAGAGATCTCCAAGAGAACCATTGGAGGGAAAATATTAAGAAGGGGATCATATAATAAACATCAAAGTGTCTAGTATGTTATAAAGTAAAGTTATATAGGAAAAAGTCAAAGGGTATGATGCAACCATTACCTATACCTACATGGAAATGGGAGAACATAACCATGGACTTTGTTATGGGTATTCTGTATACATACATGGGAAATAATTATATATGGTTTGTGTTGTACCGTATTACAAAGACTACTCATTTCATTGTTATTTAATAGTACTTATCACTCAATCAACTTACAACGATATACATCAGACAAGTAGTGAGGCTGCATGGAACACCAGTATCAATTATATCTTATCAATATCTAAGGTTTTCATCCTAGTTTTGGAAGAGTCTCCAACATGATTTAAAAATTTATTTGAACTATAGTATGGATTATCATCCCCAAACTGATGGAAAATATGAACAAATTGTCTAGACACTTGAGCTCATGTTGAGATCATGCTCGATGGTCTTTAAAGGATGATGGAATCAGTATATTCCTCTGTTCGAGTTCTCATGCAATAATAGATTTCATATAAGCATCCAAATGGATCCATATGAATCAATTTATGGGAAGAGATGTAGAAAACCTATTTATTGGGATGAATCTGGATAATAAAAGTTGATGGTACCTTAAATGGTCAAGGAAATGCTATATTAGGTCAAGACCATTCATTAGCACACTAGGAAATCTCAGAGTAAAAAAAAGAGCTATGTTGATGACCATCAGAGAAACCTAGAGTTTGATGTTGGAGAAAAGTGCTCCATTTCATATATCCATGTAACTGAGTCATGAGATTTTGGAATAATTCAAAGCTAAGTCACAGGTACATCAGCTCCTTTGAGATTCTTGATTTCATCGGAGTTGTAGCCTATAGACTAGCACTTCCACCAATCCTATCTCAAGTACATGACCTATTCCACATATCCCTTTTGAGTATGTACATATGAGATCCCTCATATGTACTAAATTTAAAATTTCTATATCTATAAAATGATCTCTCTTCTGAGGAGAATCCAATGAAAATCTTGGACTATAGATACAAATTCCTACACAATAATACAACTTACCTAGTCAAAGTAGTATAGAAAAACCATAAATATGAGGAGACGACCTGGGAACCAGAGGAAATGGTAAAGCAAAAGTACCCTTGTCTATTTTCATCCAAATGGTAAAAAAGAAATTTTGAGGAAGAAATTTCTTGAGGGAGGAGAATGTAATAACCCATAATTTTATCAATGTTATTTATCTTCTAATTATATAATTGTGTTATATTTAGTAATATAATATTATATAATGTAAACGCACCACATGACACAACAAACAAAATTTTATTTTATGAATTTTAAAATTAAATTTAGAGAATAAATATGGCCATAATAATTGAAAATATTAGAATGGGATAAAAAATAGAAAATAAGATAACCAAAATATGGAAAATTAGATCTCCTCAACCATCCAGAATAATTGCACTCATGAAAAATACTATAGAAATGAAAAAAAATGTTATTAATTCAATATTCATCTTGAAAATTATAATATATATAATATTGAGAGAATATATTATTGAATGAATAATGGATGAAATATAATGTATTTATAATAAGTAGGGAATCTATATGACTGTTACAAATCTAACCGTTGAAGTATTAATCTGACCATTAGAAAAAATATGATCATTAGAAATATTAACCTAATCATTAGAATGGTATCCTCACCTATGTATATTTAAAATAATATATTTTTATCTTATAAAATGAAAATATGACATATTTATATTATGATACAAGTAAATAAATTTTTTAAAATGATAAAATAATTTTTTGTATTTTTGTAAAACATATATGTTTTATTTTAATTTTTATAATAAATATAGGTATTTATAATAAAATTTATTTTTATAAAATGGTTTTATAAATTAATATTATTTTCTATTATAATGATAATATAATTTTATGATACCTTAAGTAATTTTTTAAAGGGTCATAAAAATGATCATAATATTAAAATCTATATTTTCCTAAATAAATAAGGATTTTATTTAAAAAATAAATTTTGTAGATTTATAAAATTATTTTAAAAAATGTATTTCATTTTTGGAACATACATGATGTAAAATGGTTAGGGTAATTTTTTTATTTTTTAAATTTTTTTGATTTTTTAGTGAATAGTGAAATGCTGTAAAATACGGTATTTAACATTATAAGTTAAATACATGATTTATTATATATGATATTATGTAATAACCCATTAGTTCGAACTCACATAAACCATTTACTATATATAGTCACAAGATTTATCACTGATGTGCCTAAAAGAATTAGTTTCCTCTACTTAAAAGGGGGTTGAATCAGTAGATGGTAGTTTTTATAAGTTATTTTCAATATAAATAAACCTTTTCACCTTTTTAGAGTCTAATCCAGTCAAAAAATAAATATCTCAGCCTCACGTAATCATAGAGAAAATAAAAATACAAGGAATGCGCAATTTTTACAAGTTTCGAATCCAATGTGGAATCATACTCCTTTTCATGGTTGGTTACCCTCCCCAAACATGGATTCTTTTCGCTAAAAACACAAGTAAGTTCCAATTACAATAATTCATGTGGCATTACACCACACATGTTAGGATTCATATCCAACAACATACATTCATGTTGTAGTAAAAATAAGATGAATACAAGATGAAGAATATCACCAAATAAACTAGGTTTCTCTAGAAACAAAAGGTAAAGATATACTACCATAAGCCTCTAGGATAAGAAAGATAGAATATCCCATAGTTTAGACTTTAATTACACTGCACAAATATTCTTAAACTCAAATCCAAAATCCTAAAGAAATGAGATTCATTATATGTTGTGCGCTGAAAATCCAACCTCGACTATAGACACTTCTTCTTCTCCCTTTTATCACACATAAACCTGCTCACAATCACAACAAATTATTTTAAAATTTTCATAGTTAATGTTTCCATATTTTAACTATAGAACCCCCATGATCATCAGTAGTAGGATCATCCCATTTAAAATGGTCAATTTATTCTTGATTTATCTCTTGTTAACGATCATGTGAATTATTTTTCAAATAATTATTTAAATCCCTTAAAGACTTGTAATTAATTATTCCAAGTGATATATAAATATGTGTGATCTTATAAATCTCATTAAATATCACTTCTTAAAAAATATCTTAGATTTACATGTCTGCATGCAATCATCTATGTCATAATCGGCTACATGGTTCACTTCATCTACATCACAAACAACTACGTGGTTCTACACTCGGCTACATAGCAATCATATATGTGGTTCTAATCAACTACATAGTAATCGGTTATGTAATTCTATAGAATATACACCTACATGAGTCATATATGCAGATCTGCACTTGTTTACACTGAAATTGACTATGTCATTCTCATCGACTATATAGAAATTGACTATTTTTATCACTTTGGCTACATGATTTTGTCCAAAATTCCTATCTGATTTTACTATGTGAAAAGAAATCTACATACTAAAAACACTTATATGAATCTGGGAAATTCTGTATTTCACTTAAACTCACTTAGAACCTCTTTAGTCGATATAAAGCCAACTAGAAAATATCAAAAACGCTTTCTATAATTATAAAAATCTCTCTAATGATATATATCCATAAAAACTAGATCAAGAACCATCACAATTAGTGAGAACCTAAAAATATAGTTTCCAAAAATACAATAACCCAAACTCACCAATAGCCATCGTATCTTTAACCATCATCAAACAAAGGCACAAATCCATGAGGCTCTTCAATCTCCCTCTTTGGATTTATTAATGATAATCTAAAACCACATGACCTACCATGCTTAAACACATGAATCATAAAATCATATCCAATATCAAATAGATGTGTCTTGACACCACATTATATGATAAGGTAGTGTTTTTAATAAATTTTCATCCCTTGGTAACAAACATGTTTGGGATGAGTGGTTCAAATGATTCTACTTCTCAAACTCCCCCCACCACGTACTCTACACTCCCCCTTAAACATGGACTTCCTAAAACTTTTTAAATAAAATCCAAAGGACTAATGTGGTCCTTGTGAAAACAAAAACTCAAGTTCCTTGGGAATTATGGGAATGTAATTTCAGCCTTAACTCCAAAAATCACTCACATGGCATATATTTTGTAAATATATATGCAAGATAATCCTTTTTAATAATAAATAAAAGTTTTATTTCACCAAAATCCACATTTTATTTGATAAAATGATATAGAATTTCAATATGTTTAGACTAAGAGTGTTGAATTGAATTTTTTGAAAGATCAATATTACTTTGATTGTCACAAAGAATATTTAGCGGTCTTTGAACATCGTCCCACAAATCTAAGAGTTGAACATATATCTATAAATCCAATGTAACTACATGAGTAATCACTACATACTCTTATTTAAATATACATAGGGTCATTAAAATTTGATTCTTACTATACCAGCTAACATGTCCATTATAAAAAAACACTCCACCTGATGTGGATCTATGATCAGTATTGTCACCTTCTCAATTTACATCAGTGTGACCAAGAAATTATAGATCCATATTTCATTTGTATAGAAATACATAATTAATTATAACTTTTACATACCTCAGAATTATTTTAATTTCAATCATGTGTGACTCCTTCAATTCACTTTGATACCTTTCACACAAAGTCATCACATAGGCAATGTCGGGTGTGGTTGTTGTGAGATGCAAAAGGTTAATAATAATACTTCTAATTTTTTTTTGATTGACCTTGCTGCCTTGTTTATTTTTACTCATATTTATTCCAACTAAAATATGTGTAGAAACCTATTTTGAATCTTACATTCCAAAACATTCTCAATATTTCTTTAGTACAATTTTCTGGTTAAATAAAGACAAAATCTAAATTATGGTCAATTTGCAACCCTGTAAAATAGTTTAGTTCCCCCAGTATAGACATCTCAAACTAATTCTAAATATTTTTTGTAAATTACCCATATAATAAACTATTATTAAAATAATAACTATGTTAGATACATATACAATCAACATCATTATTCCTATGAAATCATTCTTCAAGTACACGTTGTTATCAAAAATGCCTTTGAAAACCCCATTTTTCTCAAACAGTCATCAAGTTTAGAATACTAGGCCCTTGGATCCTGTTTTAATCCTGACAACACTTTATTCAATATACAAACCATTATTATATAATTTTCAATAATTAAACCTTATTTTTGTTCAATAAATAGTTCTTCAAGGTATTTATTCAGGAATGCAATCTTTGCATCCATTTTATATGCCCTATATTGATTATAAGCTGCCATATCCAGGAACATTCTAATTATATAAAGTCTAGTAAATAATATCAAAATAATATTCAAATTATATGCATCCCATTTGATAATATCCTTTGAAAACAAGTCTATCTTTGTTCCATGTCACTTCACCTTTCTCATTCATTTTGTTCCTGAAAACCCATTTTGTACCAATAACATTTTTATTTCTCAATCTTGGAACGAGTTCCTAGGTAAATTTATTCTCAATTTTATTGAGTTATTTATTCATATATTTCACCCATTAATCATTTTCAATATCCTTATACACCATTCTATGATCAACCTATGATGAAAGAGTCATTTGGTTCTCCACTCTTAGCCTCCTTCTGTTCTAAACTGGTGTATTTTGATTTTAAATGATATTCTTAGTTTCTAAATGTTTCTTTAACCTATAAAACTGATTTTTTTCACCATTATCCAATTATTCATCATCTTTATAACATTATGAATTATCATCAATAGTTTATTTAATGATTTCAGTAACATTTTCAACCATTATTTCATAAATATGCTCATTTTATTATATAAGAAACTCAAAATTTTCTTGAATTTTATAACTTTTTTCCCATATTTTCATCAATTTCACATCCAAACACTCATAACTTTTATGAAATATATTATTCCATCATTTTTATCCATTAAAATTACATAAATATCCCATAAATACTCCATCATAATCCTTTTCTTAAAACATTCCCAACCTGATTCCTTTGATTTTAATATAAAAAAGAATTCTGAAGACCTTGAAATATTTCTCTATGGGATTATTTTGGAACCACATGTCATAGGGTGTATCATGTGTGTCAGGTCTCAAAATAAATATGTTTTGAATATGAACCATAGTACACACTTATTCTCTCTAGAATAATTTTTGAAACATTATTATTAGCCAACATTGTTCTACCCATTTCCACAATACTCTTATTCTTCCTCTCTATAACACCATTCTGTTACGGTGTATAAGGTAATCCATATTGATGTTTCATTCCTTGTTTTCCAAGTTAGATTTCAAACTCATCACTTGTGTATTATTTCCCATTATCAGATCTTAGTTTTTTGATACACAAACCAAGATCTTTTACAATGTACTATTTTATATTTTAAACATCCATATAGCCTTAGACTTGTGCTTAATGAAAATAAAATTAGTCATATGAGTGAATTCATATATGAAATTAATGATTTAAATATCACCTTGGGTATAATTTTGGATCATGGCCCCGTAAAGATCTATGTGGACTAATTCCAATGGTCTTAGAGAATTAATATCTACCTTCTTGTGAGTCTTCTGGGTTATATTTCCCTTCTAACATGTTCCATAGATTCCATCTTGATCTATTTTCAGCTTGGGTAAATATCTTACCACTTCATGATTCACAATATTTCTTAGTATTATTTTTCCAAGATTCCTAAGTATTTTATGACATAACATGTTCTCATATTTCATTCTTAGGTAACATGTATTGGAAGGATCTCCAATTATAAATAAATTTCCATTTTTTCTACATCCTTGAAAAATAGTTCTTATATAACTTGTGCTTTTAATTATGTATATATTTATCATGAATTTTACATCATTACCGTAATCAAAAAGTTGGATAACACTTAAAAGGTTTTGTTTTATCCCATTAACATAAATAATATCACCTGATTCCAAATTATCATTCTCAATTTCATTTGTTCCAATACCTTTTATTTTCAAGAAACAGACATTACCAAATGTTACTAAACCTCCTTCATTTTTTCTCAATGTTATTCATAATTCTAGCTTCACCAATCATGTGGGAGTACAACCCACTATCAACTATCCATGCCTTCATCTTCTTACTTTTATTAAAATAAACTTCTTCCATGAATGAATTTTCTTCATTATACACTTGAACTGATTTCCCTTTATCTTTGAGAGATAACTAACTGGGTGAGCTTGTCATATATTTATTTTCTCTATGACCCTTTTGACCACACTTTCTACATAGTTATTCAAGACAATCAAAACTTTTTATGTTTTTATCTTATATCAAGTTTCCATCTACGTACTCTTTTAACCAGAAACTATTTCCTTCTCATTGAAAATGCTCCCCTAGCTTATTAGCTTCTACTGGGTAAATATAGGTTGTTTCAAAACATATAACCTTTATTTACTAACATACCATAATGCCAGAAATATCCCTAAAATATGATTTTTGTTTTAAAAAAAAACTAGAGTTGTCTCCTGACTTTTCTAGTCTTAATTTAACATCCATTGAACTATTTAGGTATGATTTCATCTATGGTTTTAAATAGAAGTGTCATTAAAGTTTCTTATTTCATTAGGTACTCTTGTAAGAAATTTCTCTACATTTTTCATGGTCTAAATTTGACGAGAATTAATATGTAAACCAATATTTTCAGTTCCAAAACTTTTATAAATATATTTTTCATATGAGGATTTTACTTATATTTTTTATCATCTTTAGAGGATTCTCCCTTAATTTCAATAAATATTTTAATGTCCTTATAAATCCTTTTCAATTCTTTCTAATCTTCAAGATACTTTGATTGTGTCATTTATAATTCTTCATCCTTCAAAGAATTTTTTTCTTCAATATCATTTATTATCTTATTGTACTCAATATTTTTTAACCTAATATTTTTATTTTCTTCTACAAGAGCTATCTATTTTTAACTACTCTCCTTTTTCCTTAATTAGATTTTTTTCATCCTTTATTAACTTATTCTTTTATTTCTTGAGCATAGTGTTTTGATCATGGCATAACTCTAGATCCTTTTTAATTATTTATTCATAATCTGTCAGTTCTAAATTATCTTCATCACAAATCAATGAGTCAATGGTTTTATAAACATGATCCATAAAGTTTATAAATTTCTCATGTGTTTCTTCATCAAAAACACTTCATGGGATAAGATTAGGGTCATCTTCATTGGCTATAAAAATTTTTCTTTTGGTTATTTTAAGTATCTTCTTTATTCCACCTACCTTTTAAGAATATTTTGAATTTTTTCTCCACTTTTTTCCTTGAATTTTTTCAAAAAATTTAGATTTTTGATTTTCTCTTTTATTCCTTGGACAATTAATTACATATTTTCCAAGTCCATTACATTTAAAATATCTACCAAAGACTGTAACTTTATTATTTATATTTCCCTTATAAATAAAATCAATAAATTTTTGATATTCATATTCATTATCATAATCACTATAATCTATAACATCTTCATCATTATAAATTTTCAATTTTCTTATGTCTACAAAATCAATTTCATATTTCAATTTATTTTTGAAAATAAGAAGCTTTATAATTTCATAAGTAATGAGAATATTATGTAAATCATCAAGTGAAATATCTTCTCTATATTCAAAAGCTGAAATATTGGGATCAATTCTATCTAAAAAATTTCTCATCAACTTATTCACAATTGAGTAATATTCAATTTTATCACCAAATACTCAAATATTACTTACAATTTCATTTAATTGAGCAAATAAATCATCAACACATTTATCCTATTCCATTTTTCTGTCTTCAAGTTTTCTTCTCTGGATCTGTATCTTTTCCTATTTTACTTTTAGATTATCTTCATAACTACTCTCCAACTTGTCCCAGACTTCTTTTTTGGTTTATAGTCCTGTAAATTCTGTGTATAATTTCTCTAATAATAACATGATAATAGAATTTTGTTCTTTTAAATATACTTCCATATTTATCATATCATAAAATTCATCTAACCATTATTTATAAAGGGTGGAAATCCTACTGTGGGAACATCTCATACTTCTAGTCTGAGAGATAAAATAAATGGAAACATTAAATTCTTACAAATATGATAATTTTTTCCATTGAATATTAGTACACAACTACTGTTGACTGAATTTATATTATCCATTCTCAAATGTGATCTACTTGGATCATATAAATGAAACCTTCCTTTGATACCAATTAAAGTGCCTAGAAGGATCATATTTCTCCACTAATAATGGGAGGTTGAATCATTGGAGGGTGGTTTTTACAATTTATTTTCAATATAAATAAAATTATATGACTTTTTAGAGTACTATACACTAAAAATAGAAATATATCATCCTAAAATGATTATACAGGAAATAAAAATACAAGAAAAACATGATTTTTACAAGGTTCAGATCCAATGTGGAATCCTACTCTATATTGTGGCTAGTTACTCTCCCAAACCATAGATTATCTTAACTATAAGACAAGTGATTTCCAATTATAATCATTTTTGAGGAATCACATCACACATGTCAGGAGTCACACCCAACAATATAACTTCAAGCTATAATACAAATAAGATAAATATAAGATGAAGGAGACTACCAAATAAATGAGGTTTATATGAAAAAAAAGATAAATATACACTTCCATGAGCCACCAAAATAAACAACATAGAATAACCCATATTGTATAATTGAATTACACTACAAAAATATTCTCCGGTTCAAAACCAATCTCCTAAAACAACGAGATTCATTAGATGTTGAGCAGTGAAAATCCAAACTTGGATATAAATAATTATTCTTCTCTCTTTTTCTCACACAAAAACCTACTCACAATCACCACATATTATTTTCAAAATTTTAAATTCAATCAATCCATATTTGACTTATGAAAACTCCACAATATTTGGAAGTAGTATAATATCATTAAAATTAGTCAACTGATTCCTAATTTATCTCTCATTAAAACTCATTTAAATTCCTGTTCAAATATTCATTCAAATACCTTGAAGACTTTGGCTTCATTATTCCACGGGATATATAAATATTTGTGATCATAGAAATATCCTCAAATATCACTTCTTTAAAAACATATGAGATCTTCATGTCTTCATGTAATTGGCTATATGCTTCACTTCAGCTATATCGTAAATGACTACATGTATTTTCAAACATTTATATAGCAATCGTCTACATGGATCTCATGAACTATATAGAAATTGGATACATGATTCTATAGAATATTCACCTATGTGAGTTAGCTATGTGGATCTGTACTCAACTACATTGTAATCAGATACATCATTCTCATTGGCTATATAGTAATAAACTAGATCGTTCACTTCACCTATGTGATTATATGAAAAACACCTATATAGTATATTCGCATATGTGATTCATCTACATTAAAGGTTTGGATACATACTGAAAACACTTACATGAATCTAGTAAATTTTATATTTTAATAAAAACCACTTAGAAACTCTTTAACAAAAATACAACCAATCATCCAACCTCAAAAACACTTGATAGCCTCATGAAACTCTCTCTCGTAATATATATCCATACAAACTAGATCAATAATCATCATAATTAGTGAGAACCACAAAATCTGGTTATCAATAAATACAAAAAGTCTAAACACACCAACATTCATCATATATTTAAACATCCTCAAACAAAGCAAAAAATCCATGGGGTTCTTCAATCACTATTGGTATTCATGATCCAAAATAAATAATAATAATGAATATAATATTCAAAAACACCCATCTCCTCCACTTATAATTACCACCCCTCTCCACCCCTTCTCCTCACATATTCTATGCCTTATAGCTTTCCAAATTTCTACCCAATTCTATTTCCAATCCTCTCCCACAAATCCTAGTGACTCTAGTCTCACCAAATACCATTTTAAGGAGCCTTAAGGGGTGGCCTAATAGGAGACAACCGAAAGAAGATTCAAAATTCTTGACTAAACCTTTTTAAAATGTATTCTTCTTATACTACCCCCATATATTATTTTCCCACCTAAACATAGTAACATCAATATATTAAATATTTTTATACGTTATTATTATTGTGTAATATACATATTATACCCTAACCTTAGTTGGTTCTTAAATGAATTTTTTTTATAATATGGTTGGATCACCACCACCATGAACAGTGCACTTTTTTTTTATCCATCGCCTTCAAGGATGAATAAAAAAAATATTATCATTATAAATTAAGATAATAATAAGTATATTATAACTTATTTTATGTTTTATAATTAATTAATAATCATTTTATTAAATAAAACAAATCTAGTTCATGATGGTCAGTAAAACTGTCTAAATGAACTAACCGTATAACATTAACATTTTTACTAAATGAAACATCCCTATATTAAGACACATATAGATATTTGGGACTATTTAAACTTATGTAAGGACATTAATATAATTTAATTTAACTTCTATATTTTTAGTTCCATTTTACAAGAACTTCAATTGTTCTCCATAAGTGATCTAACCATGGAACCATGAAATGAATGCCCTCAGAACAACAAAATTAAACTTTATATATCATTTAAATGGTTATAAATGAGAATAATATAATTATATTAAATAAAATATAGATGTAAAATTTTATGAAATAATTAATTTATTTTATTTTATTTTAATATTTAGGATATTAAGTGCAAGTGCATAATTAATCTAAACCTAAGGTAAGGGATCTCTCTAAACAACCCTATTTTCTTTGGATTGTGACCTTTATCTCTATGAAATTAGTTTTCTCTATATTTTATGTTATTTAATGCCTATGAATTTTATATATTTTTCTCTTACATATATACCTATAATATTATCCCTTCCATTTATGGGGTTATACATGCCTTAAATTCATTTCTCAAATTCCTTCTTTAAAATCAAACCCGTTTAAAGGGAACCTTTCTATCATTTAATCCTTTTATATAATGCTATTTTAAATTATCTATTATCATTAATGATTTAATTAAATAAAGTAATATTTTAGGTATAAACATTATATTTTAATTGTTTTTTTCAAGTGAAATTCCATATTCACCCTTTCTTTAAAAGTATTTAACAGATCCCTAAAAACACTATTTTGAAAGTTCACTTTTATACCCAATTATCTACCCTTTCTCATGAAGTTTTTTTAAATGGACACAAAATATAAGACTTATTCTTATTTATTCAAATATAAACATAAAAAATATTTAATTCCTTCTTCCCATGTGAATGTTTATGAAATATACTTTTGATTGTGATATAAGGCAAGATTATGCAATACATTTCTAACCATAGGTAATTCTTATATTTATGCCTTAAATTTGATTTCCATTTGTTATGAACATAAGCATGTAAATGTTATGATGTGTGTTCCTAAATAAAAATATAATTCATTGGGTAATTCTTATGTTTCATGAGATGATATTTATGGTATTAGGGAGTAAACCTAATCCATGATGGGACTCTGTCCACCATGTGATGTTTTATTGGTAATTAGCCCTGATTTATTATTATGTCATGTTTCATATGTTTTCCAAATTTTTATGATGACATGATATTATGATTCATTATTCTTTATATCATCCTCACATATTATTATCCATGATCCTTGTCTTTTATGATATCATGTTATGTCTTTTGATGCATATGTTATGCTTCTTCATTATGTTTATTCCCTTACTAAGTTTTTTAGCTAACCCATTTTGTTTATATATTCCACATGTTATCCTATATAGTTTTAGGAGATAAAAGGTATTTAGGATATCATTATAGAGACTAAAATAAAGATATTTTAATTTATTTTAATCTTTATGTTATATATACCTAGTATTCTAAAGATGTTAGGCCTCTCGATCTTTGGTTCATGTTTATTGGATATTTATGTTAAAAATTGTGTAATAATATGTGTAAAAGGATTGGGTTACTGTATGGTGCATCAAGAGAACTTTTTCAGGTAATAATTCTAGGTTATCTTGGATGGTATTACTATTCAGGTATTCAATATTATTATTATATATGATTTTTTCTTTGATAAATACACAAGTGGTTTGGATTTGAAGACTTATTATAGTATTATGGCTATTGGATCATTGGAAAGAGGTCAATGTTTGAATTTTAACTCTTGGATTATAGATTCAAGAGGCATCCCATTCATCATATCATATATGTAGGATTTACATGAAATATATTCCTTATAGTGTGTTATTCTACTAATGACTAAGGATAGATTTTTTAAAGTGTCAATAAATTCTCATATGGAATTTTGCATATAAGTAATTGGTGGAACTCTACTCATCTGGGTTAAATTTTATATGGATTTCCTTCTTATGGAAAATCATGTGGATCTATGGTGATATGCTCATTACCAATGAGGATAACAAAACACCCCTCATCCATAGTAGGGTAGTGATCTTGGTGGGTCAATATATCACATGGTGCCTAAGATTTAGGCCCCTTATAGCTTGTGGTTGTTTAAGTTTAGTTATTTAAAGTGACCAGTAACAACCTATATGTTGTTTTATCATATAGATTGTAATATAATTATACTTAACCAATTTTTTGTGTGTTTTACTAGGTACATATCATCTATGAAGATTTTTTGTGTGTGTCTATGACTGGTAAGACATGATCATATAGGGAGAATTCTGATGTGCAGATTCTTCATAGAGTATTAGATCCCTAGAAGTGTATAAGTGTATTGTCATATTTGTGTCATGAGACTTTTGAGATAGGTGTCTGTATGACACCTCATGGGTTGTGACCTTGGTGAGAGACCTAACTGGTAGGTCTAGGTGGGAGACCAATAGGCCCTTAGTTTTCAAATGGACCCTAGTGGTTCGGTGTTTAGTGTGATCAATAGAAACTTGTGGAGGGGTTGTCTTGGGTTTTTTAGTCCTTTAAAGCTAATTAGTTCGGTTGTATTATCATAAATATATTGGTAAATGTGAGTTTTTACTGCATATGTGACCATACATGATGATGAATTTGGTTTCTAAGGAAACAACTAGGGTTCTTGGGTATTGAGACTAACTTCGATGGGAAGGAAAATTCAGGTGCATGACCCTATTAACTAGCGGGAGTGATTTTAGGAGTGTGGTTAGAGCACGGATGAACACTTCTGACTAGAATGGCTCCAGGTAGCATCTAATAATTTGGATGAGTTTAACACACTTTAGGTCAAGGATGGTCACCTATGGTGTTAGGGATATTCTTATTAGAAAGTGGTAATTTGATGGATCATGGAATATGTGAGGTTCCTATTTTAAGATATTAGTTCCCAAGGATCTATTTAATGTTGAGACTCGTGTTCCATGGATCATAGTCAACTTGGCCCTAATGTAACATGACTCATGGGATCATGATCTTGGTTTTTTTCCTAGGCTGTATGGGAGCATACGCCTATTGTGTTTTGGGGTTAGGGAAAAAACACACTAGTTATGAAAAATTTCTTTGATGTATGGAATCGGTGACATCCATGAGTGGGACAAGGGCCTATGGAAATTAATTATATGCTTATAGTTTTGGTGACTTGAATATTTGGGTGAAATAAAGGAAGTTCCCCAATGATGAGGTATTTTTTAGAAATGGATTTGGTTTCATGGAATGGTTGACCAGAGGTTCAACCTTAACATGCACTTCTAGAGAGATGTGGTGTCAAAGGTTAGTAGTAGGTGGGTGTGGATTGGGAGGAGCATAATTTTTGGTTGACTATGAAACTTGTGATTTGGTGCTCGGGTATGAGAAGATATGTATCGGAATGTTATTTTTTCTAGTGAGGTATGGGGTTTAGGTCATGGTGATCGAGAATTTTTCACTTCAGTGTGATGAAAATGATGATCCTAAGGTGGTGAGAGAGTTTTAAAATGTGATCATGTGACCCTCACCTAAGAAGGGTAATGTAAGTATGGAACTGGTTGTTGGATGGTCATTTTGGCATTTGGATATTGTTGGATAAATGGATCTAAGTATTATAGGATTTCGTAGTGAATTCTAAGCGTAGGTTCGAGTAAGGAATTGGGTGGAGTCTGAGTGTGGGAGTCAAGCTCGAGTTGGTTTGTAATTATCTATAGGTTTTGTATCAAAAATGTGTCAGTGCTGATGGTAAGCATGATGTGATATCTATTGACTTGTGATCCAAATGTGGAGTTACACTGTCAGCCATATGTGGACTTCAGTGGACATGTTTTAACGGTCAAGTGGTTTCTCCTAGAGTAGGAGCATTTGAATTGGGTATTTGATAATGTGTCTATGGGAGGATATGGGAATTTTGGGATAGATCATCCAGAGGAGCTCTAGCCACTATTCACGCATATAATCATATGTGGTCGGTTAGGAACCGGGTCAGTATCATCATTTTGGGACATGATAGGTGTGTTTGGAGAGTTGCCTAGGGATTTTAAAGGAAAATAAAACACAATTGGGTCTTAATAATATTTTATTGAGACTCATCCATTTTAAATCAAAATAGAGAATTGGGAATGGTTTTATTGTTTGTGATTAGGTATGGTTAATTGGGAACTTCCCCAGTTGTGTCATTGGAATGTCAAGATCATGTTTTGATAGAAAATTTCAAAGGTTGAAGCACTATGGTTTGGAATTTTCCTTCATGGTATAATCCCAATAGTGGGAATCACCATAGGTTTGATGATGATTTAGGTGATGACATGATTGTAACTTGAGTTAAACGAGATGGGGGGGGAACATGACTCAATTTTTTGATATTGGTCTTGAGAATTGTCTTGGGTTTTAGTGATATGGGAACCTCAAGTTGGAGGTTCATCCTTTGATGGGATTTGGGTGTCCAAGGATTTAATGGAGTTTTTTGAATAGTAATAAATTACTGAGGTGGGTTTGGATGTTCAATTGGATGCCCACTAATACTTCTCGAGGATAATAAGTAATAAGGTGGGGAGGTTGTAAAACCCTATGTTTGTACGGGCATTCAAAATTCAATAAGAATTTTAATTTTGAATTAGTGTACGGTTTAAATTTTGAATTAGGATTAAAATTTGAGTTTTTTGGGTTGGAACCCATCAAAAGCATGTTTTTGGATGATGAATAATGGTCGGGAGGTTTCATGTGGGCTCAAGGGGGCATCGGGAGGGGTTTTGGTGGTTGTTATAGACATTGTTATAGGAAACCATTGTTTGAATGGTGGAAGTAGAAATCCTTTCCTATAAAGGACACAGACCATCTGGTGGATTCCACTAGACATTTGGTGAAAACAGACAACATCCTTGTAGGTTGTTGTAACCATGGGTTAGCAGATGAGCCCAAGGCAGCTAGCCAGTAGCACCCGTCTACTAGCCGGCGAGGCCTGCTTTGGGGAATTTTTAATGGGGATTCGTCTTTTAGTGTAGGGTATCCCAATATTTAGCTAGGTAGGGGCTTGGTAATGGCCATTTCTTGGTAGATTTTCCCTCCCCCTTTCACTCATCTATCCCCCCTTCAATAGGGGATGACTTCATGTGTTTTGTAACGATGAATCAAGATAAAATCATATATTTTAGTTCCTTCTTGTCTCCCCTTTCACTTATATTTGTTTTCCTCTAGTTGTATCAAGTTTTTTTGTGTTGATTCCACCAGAACATGGTGTAATCGACTGAGGGTGATTAGGCTTTCACTCTACTTGTGAAGAGGGTGTCCCAAGACATGTCTTCACATCATCTAAAGTAGTTTTGGTATATGTTTGTTTCTCAGTGATTTTAATTTACAAATTCAATTTAATTAAGTTGAACTGAATTTGGATTTAGTATTGGGTGATATAAATTTCATCCAGATTGGTGATGTGGGTATGTGATGGATCTTCCATGGGTGTTTGGTCATAGTTTTGGCATGATTATGGTGCTCAATGAGTTTTATGGCGATTATGTTGTGTTGTTTAAAATTAAATAATTAATTGTAATTATTTATTTATGTCTTTTAGAGTAATTTAGGAGCTCAGGGTAAAAATACAGGCATGGTTGATCAAGGAAGAGGTTGGATGGTCTTGGATGATTCTTGGCAGCTACTATCGACCCTTGGAAATGTTTAGAAATCATAAAATTAAGGTATGTGGTATCGTTTAATTTCTCTATGGCTTTATAATTTTATTTTATGTGGTATTAAATATGTTGACTGGCCACTTTAGGATAGGCCCTTTTTGTTTGATGGTTATTTAATTTAATATGAATGTTTAAATTAAATCAAAGATTAATTTAATTCAAATGGAATTTTTAAATTAAATAAAAATTTCTAAGTGAAATGAATGAGTTCCAAGGGTCACGAAAAACCCATGGGTGCTAGTGTAACACCCCAAAACTCAAACCTCATATACTGATAAGTATATGTTTTCATTTTTTTTGAATTTCATAATAACCGAAAAAAACTTGTTTCTCATAAAAAAGTAATAATATGGTTTTAATTTATATTATAATGCAACTTAGTAAAACACACAAATGGACATAAGGATTTTTTTTACTTAAATAAGAACACTGTAGTTTTTACAATGTACCAAGATCACAAGAAACAATTCTAACCAAATATACCTACTAAAATCCTATCAAAACTATGGGAAGACCCCCATGTACAATAATGAGGCCCGATAAATAAAAGACATCCTTCGGATCAGTCAAAACGAAGAACATCACCACCATGATCATGAAAACTGCACTAAGCATCAGGGGTATAGCAAGAACCATCTTCTTCAATTTCCTTAAGCTTAAGACACCGTAATACAAGGTTTTATAAGGTAACAACCCGAAAGTTTCCTTGGTTGACCATTGAATTCCAACAACTATAATTATAGTTGTTGTCCTTATGGTGATTTAATAAAAAAATATTTAAGTACAACTTAGTTTTCCAAAAATTTACGAACTGGAAACTATAAGATAACTTCTGATTTTGGTGAAACATTTTGAATTACACTTAAGTGATTTTAAAATGTATTAAGAATTCAAAACACTTTAAAAATATTTCAATTATATTGTAAATATTTTCATTTCTTAAACAGTGTTGTAGACTATATTTAATTTCTAATAATTAAACTAAGTTTTTTATTAAACCAAGTTTTGAATTCTATAATACTACTATAAGAATTTCCAGTTTTCAAATTTAAAACTTTGTATGTTAAAGATTTAGTGTTTATAAATAATTTTAGAAATAATTTTAACTAAGAAAAAGTATAATTTGTATTCATTAAACTTATAATGTTTAACAAAAGTCTTGTTTAAAAAAAATATTTAAGCTATGTTTGAATGTAGTCTTTTATAAAACAAATTGGCCTGTTTGGGCTAGCCCTTTATAGTTGGGCCGAGGGAGGCAGCTCACACTAGGTGGTTGATCCTAGACCTCAACCCAAGCCAAGGCCAGCCCGAGCATGGGCATAGGTTCCCCAAAGGGCGCACGGGAGCAAGATCTCTTGATCACGCCACCGCGGGCGCAAGGCCGTGGAGAGGCATAGGTAGGCCGAGGCCTGTGAGGGGCGGGAGCCTATGTGTAAGGCTCCCTTGTGTGTGTGCTGTTATTTATGAGTTGAGCATCAGATCCTTGGGATTATAAAGAATTCTCGCACGCCTCCTCGATTCGATGTGGGACGTCGATTTTCAACTGGGATTGAATCCAGACCGTCAGATCTCGCCACGTGCAATCTGGGCCGTCGATTTCGATTCGGCGCTCGACTCCCAACAGCTGCGGTAAAATATATGCATTTTTATACTCCATAAGATCGAGAGAGATCTAATCGCAATCGTCTGTCTTTTTTTTAAAACACCACGTCTCCTTGAACTATTGGATCTCTTACGATCAAATCAAAATAATTCATCTTTTTTTAATCACGCAGTTACTCCTCCACCGTCTAATCTGCTTCGCGTTTAATCCTCACCATCCATTCTTTCTTCATTTTTCTTCTCCTACACCATCTTCTTCTTTTTTCCACCTACGCCAGGCCAATACCCTATTTTTCCTATTCTCTTCATTTTTCCGCAACCGTGACCCAGCTTTTCTCCTCTTTTCACACGTCTTCCACATAGACCGACTTCCCCAGTCTTTTAATAAGCCATTTTGGCCTCTAATTCCTTACAAATTTCATTAAAATAATCAGTATAGTATTGTTTTATAAAAAAAATGCACCCGAGACACACCCAAGAATTCCCCGTCTCTTCCACAACCCAAACCTCTAGCCCTCCAGCGAACTTCAGCTAATCCTCTTCAAGCTCTTATCCTCCTCAGACCAAGTAAGGGATAACATATGATATGTTTTCTTTTTTTAAAACTCTTATATTATTGTGAATATATGGATCTATATATATATACCTATATAAATTTATTTAGTTTCTTCTAAACTCTGATTCACATGGGATTTTCAAAACATATTTTTAGTATATAACACATACAAGGGGTTTATGCCCAAACATGAAAATACCCCTTGACCATTTTAAAGTTCCATGGATTATATAAATTTTTCCTAACCCATTTTGAAATTTTGAAATCTTATTCAGTTTCATCTCACAAACCACTTCAGGTTTATGAACTTTGATGAGTGATCTATTGTTTTCAAGAATTGTTTTCTTTTCGATATATGAAACAACATGCAAGGTTTCTAGTTTATCAAGTTTTTTTGTGTATTATTAAATATAATTCATGTACATGAGGATACGTGTAAAAGTATATATATATATATAAGTTTGGTAACAACTGTGTTTCAAAAAACCTATCCTTATTGGTTTTAAAGCATGATTATGAGAAATACAATGGTTAAAAGAATCTATTTAGTCTTGTTTGGGTTATGCAAGATCTCAAGCATACACCAGGTGTACATGTATAAGAATATATAATATTTTCCTTGAGTTTCAGATTCACATGAATGTATATATTTTGAACTTGATTTCTCAAGTAATTGGTATGATGGTTTTCATGTTTAGGTACAAATATACATCCATATATGAGAACTCATGTTTAATCGTTTCTTATATGCATAAACATTACTCAAGAAATAATCTATACCTTGTATTTCCCCAATTATCATAAGAGATGTTTCGGATCATTTATATTTTATGTTGTAATATTTTTAACAATTAAATTTTCTTGGATTAAATGAGTATCTCAATATAAAAACATGTAAACGTGGTTTTGGAATAAGTCGTATTCTTAATATTTTAATACTAATGTTGTTACTTCATTTGATATCCCATCATTTTATGTGAACTAATTCTTACTACATGTGTTGGGGTATGTTGTTTTAGTTCCTGCACGTCATTATTAAATCCAGAACTAACAAATCTAGTTCTTTTTCACTCAATGCATAATTAAATTAAAGTAAGTGAATGTATGCAAATGATTATGGATTAATAATGTAAGTTTTCTATGTAATATGAACACTATGAATATGAGACCATGCTAAAACATATGAGGAATGTATTGGACTTAAAATTATGTGATGGGTGCGCCCAGAATTATACAGCGCTCCAATGCATTGGGTAAAGTGAATAAGTCTCATGAGTTAAGTGAAATTATGTGTGAACATGATGCTAGATTTGTTCACAACTATGTGTGGTAATTGACCAAAATTATGTTGGGTTTCAACCCGTAAGGTCTTGGTGCAAGGCCTTGAAAAAGTCCAGCATTATACATTCCCTCATTATGTAATGGTAAATGATAAACCAAGGAATTGTTTGAAAAATATAATAACCCTTGTCTAAGGTTCTTCTATGATAATGGTAGTGAAGGCATAAAGAATAATTATATAAGTAAATGGCATGTTATACCAGGAATGAGTATCTAATTTTATGGTTATGTGAGTTTATTTGAAATAAAAATGATTCATGATGAACTTATGTTTATAACTATGATTTTGAAGTTGGAAATGATCAGATTATGAATAATGTACGTCTCATGTATTTCTTATATACACATGTGCACTCTGATTCATGTTTTATTTGAAGTCTTTATGTATGCATAATTATCTTGTATAAAAGGGGACTTTTGGGAAAAAAATTCAAATAACCTATGAAAATATTGGTAATGTTTTCCTCTTAAGAAAACGTTCTAAGATTTCTTTGAATATTGTTGTTTTAAAAGGGGGATTTCTTTCAGTGTTTTAAAAACCTTTACTAGGCATTTCTTTTCTCACCCTACATTTTTTATAAAAAAAATAAGGTTTAATTTTGAGAAAAGGAAGTATGATAGAAGTAGCTAGTTTCCCAGAACCCAAACTGAATTTGATTCTCTGGAAGGGACATGATGCATAATTTATTCAATGCATGTTTTTTTAAACTGAAAAATAATGTTCTGGAGGCACCGACATTGGGTGTTCTGGGGTGGGGTCCTCATAGTTGGTATCAGAGTATTCGGTTTGGATAACTCTGGAAAACTAGAACTGAAACAAAGAGAAATTCACTTAAGCATTAATAAATATGTGTTTTCTTAATTTTCAGATAGAAAATGAGGGTACTAATCTTTTGTCTCTTCTGATAGAAGCCCTAGAAAACATAATTTCAATATTCATTCATGAAAATTTTATAAACTATGCCCATATTTTAATGACATGTAAACACCTCTATGACGTATCCAACTCTCCTTGGGTACTTCAACTCCACCGAAGAGCGGGTTTGGATTACATCTTTATGATGCAAGCCCAATTTCCATCCTACGTGCAACGGGGAAGATACTACGACGTACTTTTTAGATGCTTCACCACAACGAATGGAACCCATTTCCTCATGCCCTTCCAAGAAGCTGCAGTGGCGGGAGACCTCTGTGCAGCGTATATGTGTCAAGTCTTGTCCTATGGACATTACGGACAAGTAATGGACTTTGACATCCTTGAATACGAAGCCTCTCATTAGATGTACATACATCAAGTGCATACTAATGTCTCTCAGCTATACACCCCACACACCAGACTCTGGAGACAACACAAGTGCACCCATGATATCGAACCCAACTGCTCGGGTTGCATATAGTTCAGGGAGATTGAAAGTTTTGAACTAGTTTTGGGGATTCGTGTATTAGGGAACTGGGGAAACCGTTAGCCCTTCCTTTTTATGAACCAGTGGTTATATGATAATATAATTTGTCATCTATACTTTCTTCTATATTTACTTTTTTTATACCCTTGGATGGATATCAATTATTGAACTTTTATAAAAAAATCAGATGGAAGGACGGACTCACGTCTTAACCCTCCCTACTGAGATACTAGAGACCATCTTGGTCAAAACCTTTGAACAAGGGTACCCAACCTTTAAAAATTTGTGAATAATGTGCAAGAAACTTTACGAAGTGTCAAATAGTCTAGACATTCTCCACTCCTATCAAGAGAATGATTACATATATCAGTGTATATCCATGGTCCAATTGGCTGAGTACAAGCGGAGGGGAAAATACCACGAAGGACTCTTTCTATGCTTTACTCTAGGTAGGAACTTCGTGGTTAGAGAGAGATTTCAAGAGGTTTATTTGGAGGGAAAACTTTTTTCATCTTACATGTACCAACTCCTCAATTTCAGCTTATCTGAAAACGCCTATGACTTAGATATCCTCAATCAAGATTCAGTCCGGTGAATTATTTGAGAGTCGGTCCATTTGGACATCTCCAAACTTTCAACCATTAAAGCATCTCTGTGGAGGCCCAAATGCACTATGAAAAAGTTCAACCCTTTTTACTCAAAATGTATCTGGGCCAGGGAAGTAGATGAGTTGAACATCAACCTGGGAATTCACTTGGCCTCACCAGAGGACCCTCACTGATGGAGATTGTGGTGAAGTTTGTAAGGGATTCTTTTATCATGGTAAGGAGAAAAGAATTGCGAGGATGCAATTCTTTGAAGAGGGAGATAATGTAACACCCTGAAACTCAAACCTCATGTATTGATACGTATATGTTTTCTTTTTTTTTGAATTTCATAATAACTGAACAAAACTTATTTCTAATGAAAAAGTAATAATATGGTTTTAATTTATATTAGAATGAAACTGAGTAAAACACACAAATGGACACAAGGCTTTTTTTATTTAAATAAGAACACCTTAGTGTTAACAATATACCAAGATCACAAGAAAAAATTATAACCAAATATACCTACTAAAAAGCCTATCAAAACTATGAGAATACCCCCAAGTACAACAATGAGGCCCGGTAAATAAAGGAGATCTTTCGAATTAGTCAAAATGAAGAACATCACCACTATGATCATGAAAACTATACTGAGCATCAGGGGTATAGCAAGAATCATCTTCTTTAATTTCCTTAAGCTTAAGACACCCTAAGACAGGGGTTTATAAGGCAATAACCCGACTATTGCCTTGGGTGACCGTTGAATTCCAACATTTATAATTATAGTCGTTGTCCTTGTGGTGATTTAACAAAAAAACATTTAAGTACAACTTAGTTTTCCAAAAATTTACAAGTTGTAAATTATAAGATAACTTCTGATTATGGTGAAACATTTTGAATTAAACTTAAGTGATTTTAAAATGTATTAAGAATTAAAAACACTTTACAAATATTTCAATTATATTGTAAATATTTTCATTTCTTAAATAGTGTTGTATACTGCGTTTAATTTCTTATAATTAAACGATGTTTTTGATTAAACCATGTTTTGAATTCTATAATACTAGTATAAGAATTTCCAGTTTTCAAATTTACAACTTTGTATGTTAAAGGTTTAGTGTTTATAAATAATTATAGAAATACTTTTAACTAAGAAAAAGTCTAATTTGTATTCATTAACGTTATAATGTTTAATAAAATTCATATTTAAAAAAAATCTTTAAGCCATGTTTGAATGTAGGCATTTATAAAAAATGGTCCTGCTAGGGCCAACCCTTTATAGCTGGGTCGAGGGAGGAAGCACACACTATGTGGTTGAGCCTAGCCCTCAACCCAAGCCAAGGCCAGCCCGAGCATGGGTATAGGTTCCCTGAAGGGTGCACGGGAGCAAGAGAGCTTGAGCGCACCACCGCGGGTGCAAGGCCACGGTGAGGCATAGGTAGGCCAAGGCCTGCGAGGGGCGGGAGCCCGTGTGTAAGGATCCATTCTATGTGTGTTGTGATTTTTGAGTTGAGCATCAAAGCCTTGGGCTTATAAGGAAGTCGTGCACGCCTCCTCAATTCAATGTGGGATGGAGATTTTCAACTGGGATTGAATCCAAGCCATCAAATCTCACAACATGCAATCTGGGCCATCGATTTTGATTCGACACTCGACTCCCAGCAGCCGTAGTAAAATATCCATGTTTTTATACACCTTCGGATCAGGAGAGATCTAATCACAACCATCCATGTGTTTTTTAAAACACCACGTTGCCCTGAACCATTGGATCTCTTACGATCAAATCAAAATCATTCATCTTTTTTAAAACATGTGGTCACTCCTCCAGTGTCTGATCTGCTCCACATTTAATCCTCACCATCCATTCTTTATTAATTTTTCTTCTCCTACACCATCTTCTTCCTTTTTCCGCCTGTGTCGGGCCAGTACCCTATTTTTCCTCTTCTCTTCGTTTTTTCACAACTGTGACCCAGCTGTTATCCTCTTTTCACGCGTCTTCCACATAGACCCACTTCCCCAGTCTTTTAATAATCCATTTTGGCCTTGTATTCCTTACAACTTGAATTAAAATAATCAGTATAGGATTGGTTTATAAAAAAAATACACTCGAGGCACACCCAAGCATTCCCCGGCTCTTCCACAACCCGAACCTCTAGCCCTCCAGCGAACTTCAGCTAACCCTCCTCAAGCTATTCTCCTTCTCGGACCAAGTAAGGTATAAAATATGCTATGTTTTCTTTTTGTAAAACTCTTATATTCTTGGGCATATATTTATCTATATATATATATACCTATATAAATGTATTTATTTTCTTCTAAACTTTAATTCACGTGGGATTTTCAAAATATATTTTGAGTAAATAACACATGCAAGGGGTTTATGTCCAAACATGAAAATCCCCCTTGACCATTTTAAAGTTTCATGGATTATATAAATTCTTACTAACCCATTTTTAAATTTCAAAATATTATACGGTTTCTTTTCACAAACCACTTCGAGTTTGAGAACTTTGATGAGTGATCTATTGTTTTCAAGAATTGTTTTCTTTTCGATATATGAAACAACATGCAAGGCTTCTGGTTTATCACGTTTTTTGTGTATTCTTAAATATAATTCATGTACATGAGGATTCATGTAAAAGTATATATATATATATATATATATATATATAAGTTTGATAACAAATTTTTTTCCACAAAACCTATCCTTATTGGTTTTGAAGCATGATTATGAGAAATACAATAGTTGCAAGAATCTATTTAGTCTTTTTTGGGTTATGCAAGATCTCAAGCATACACCTGGTGTACATATATAAGAATATATAATATTTTCTATGAATTTAAGATTCACATGAATGCATATATTTAGAACTTGATTTCTCAAGTAAGTGGTATGATGGTTTTCATGTTCAGGTATAAATATAGATTCATATATGAGAACACATGTTTAATCCTTTCTTCTATGCATAAACATTCCTCAAGAAATAATATATACCTTGTATTTCCCCAATTTTCACAAGAGATGTTTCGGATCATTTATAGTTTATGTTTTAATCTTTTTAACAATTAACTTTTCTTGGATTAAATGAGTATCTCAATATCAAAACTTGTAAATGTGGTTTTGGAATAAGTCACATTCTTAAGATTTTAATACAAATGTTGTTACTTAATTTGATATCCCATCATTCTATGTGAACTAATTCTTACTACATGTGTTGGGGTATGTTTTTTTAGTTCCCGCATGTCATTGTTAAAAATGGAACAAACAAATCTAGTTCTTTTGCACTGAATGCATAATTCAATTAAAGTTAATGTATGTAAATGATTATGGATTAAGAATGTAAGTTTTCTATGTAATATGAACACTAAAAAGATGAGACCATGCTAAGATGTATGAGGAATGTATTGGACTTAAAATGATGTGACGGGTGTGCCTGGAATTATACAGTGCTCCAATGCATTAGGTAAAGTGATGAAGTCTCGTGAGTTAAGTGAAATGATGTGTGAACATGATGTTAGCTTTTTTCACAACTATGTGTGGTAGTTGACCACAATTCTGTTGGGTTTCTACCCATATGTTCTTAGCACAAGGCCTTGACAAATTCCAGCATTATGCATTCTCTCATTATGTAATGGTAAATGATCAACCAAGGAATTGTTCGACAAATAGAATAACCCTTATCTAAGGATATTCTATGATAATGGTAATGAAGGCATAAAGAATAATTATATAAGAAAATGGCATGTTATACCAGGAATGGGTATCTAATGTTATGTTTATGTGAGTTTCTTTTAAATGAAAATGATTCAATATGAACTTATGTTTATAACTATTCTTTTGAAGTTGGAAATGATCAGATTATGAATCATGCACGTCTCATGCATTTATTATATACACATGTGCACTCTGATTCATGTTTTATTTGAAGTATTTATGTAAGCATAATTATCTTGTATAAAAGGGGTCTTTCGGAAAAATGTTTGCAAATAACCTATGAAAATATTGGTAATGTTTTCCTCATAAGAAAACGTTATAAGATTTCTTTGAAGATTATTGTTTTAAAAGTGAAATTTCTTTAAGTATTTTAAAAAGACTTAATGGGAATTTCTTTGATCACCCTACATTTTTTATAAAAAAAAATTCAAGTTTCAGTTTGAGAAAAGGAAGTATGACCGAAGTAGATGATTTCCTAGAACCCGAACTGAATTCGATCCTCTAGAAGGGACATGATGTGTAATTTATTCAGTGCATGTTTTTTTTAAACTAACACATCATTTTCTGGTGCCACCGACTCTAGGTGTTCTGGTGTGGGGTCCTCACAGCTAGCTTGTCACCTCATCCAATAATTATCAAGGTCGGTATAGTGAAACAATGAGTGGCCTCAAAATATCATGATATGTGAAGATGGACTAGCTGAGACCCTTTATCTCATTTATAGGGTTTTGTAACACCTCCAAGTTGGATATGAGGGTTGTGTAGAGATATCAGTCCATTTAATCCTTATAAGACCCTTTTTGTGCATCGAGATACTTGGTAATGTCAAGATGAGGATGGTATGAGTGACCCTCTTACATCTGATGTGACTAAACCAAGGTGGATAGACTATAGGTAGACCAATATTTTTTTGATCTGGTAGAATAACCCTGTGTGACCTTGAGAAATAATATGTATCATGATCTTTATCTTGACTATTTCCCATGTAGTGAGACCCCATTTACATAGATAGTTCATGCTACATTCTTTACAACGTTAGGGAATGTGACTTCCTGGTGCCTCGGGTGTTAACCTAATATTTTGACCCTGACTAAAGACCCACATAAAGGTACTATTGTTGTACTGAGACCAAGGGTACCTGGTGGGTTCCCATTACACTACTATAAAAAAGCCTTTAACAATGCTATAATTTTCCTTTAACAATGCTAAAAAAGCACTGATTACCTGAGCATGAATAAAATCCCTAAGCTTTTGTCATCGCTTTTATTTAGAGATGATAAAGGGGAATATTGTAGTGTAATCTAACAACACACTATAGCACCAGAAATAGGGCAGTATGTTGTAATAGCACACTGCAGCACCATAAATTATCAAAATCAGGTAAAAGTACATAATTTATATGAAATAAAATTTAAAACACAAATGCAATAAAAACACTATATTATATAGAAAAAGAACGCACATATTTAAAAGAAAAAACCACCCATGCTCAAGAAAAATTACATACCTATATAAGAAAAAAGATTCTTATGTTAGTAATAATATAAATAAATAAATTAAACATAAAGTGGTATTTTTTAGCTAAGCTTTGAGTCATACCAAGAACATTATGTATTAGATAAATTTGTGGTTGATTCTTACACGTCACACCATTTATTGTACATATTCAAGTATTATCTCTATGAAAATTAACTAAGTATAAGATAAAAATGATAAGGAAATTAATTAATTAATAGCATATAGAATGATAAGAAAATTATCTAGGTACATTTGCTTGGTTTTGGCGATGTGATGTGTGTTTTAAACTAAAATGAGACTTATATATTGAAAAGATGTTTTTGGAGTCATACCAGTCACGTTGTGCATCATATTGAGGAGTGGATGATTTCTACACATCCCAAATGACCTATAAATAATTTTTCTAAATTATCAAAACAATCTGAATGCATTTTCTTGGTTTTGAGTACATCACGTGTGTTTTTTACTAAAATGTCATTTTAAAATAGAAACATGCACTTTAAGTCATACCAATCACATTGAATTTCATATTGATATGAGAATGATTCCTACTTGTCATAAATAACTTATGAATTATTTTCCTAAATTACCATGGCAATTCAAGTGAATTTTCTTGGTTTTCAATGAGTGACACTTTTTGAACTAAAATGTCGATTTTAAACTGATAATGAATATTTTGAGTCATGTTGGGAATATAGTGTCTCAAATTTATGTTCAGATGATTCTTACAGATATAAAATGACTTATGGATCATTTTCTTAAAGTATCACAATAATACAAATGCGTTTTCTTAGTTTTGAGTATGTTAGTTGTCTTTTTTACTAAATTTAATGTCAATTTAAAATAAAAAAGACAGACTTTGAGTCATACTGGCCACATCATGTGTCATATTGAAGTTTATATGATTCCTAAACATCCCAAATGACTTATTTATTGTTTTCCTAATTTATAAAAACAATATGAAAGTTTTTTTTAGTTTTGATTGTGTCACTTATGTTTTTTACTAAAATTTCATTTTAAACTGTAAACGCGCACTTTGAATTATACCAATCACATCGTGTGTCAATTTGGAATGAGTTTAATTCCTACATTTCACAAATAAATTATGAATCATTTTCATAAATTAATAAGAAAATATTAGTGTGTTTTCCTAATTTTCATTGGGTGACACTTTTTAAACTAAAATATCAGTTTTAAACTAATAATGGACACTTTGAGTCATATCGAGAACATCATGTATTGGATTGAGGTGTTACTAATTCTAACACATAAAAAATAATTTATGGATCATTTTTATAAATTATAAAAACAATCCAAATGATATTTATTAGTTTTAAATATTTCAGTGGTCTTTTTTATTAAAATTAATTTCAAATTTAAATAAAAAGATGCACTTGGAGTTATACTCATCACACCATGCATTGGATTTAGGTGTGGATAATTCCTACATGTATCAAATAACTTATGAATAATTTTAATAAAGTATCAAAACAATACGAATGTGTTTTATTGTTTTTGAGTATGTCACTTGTATTTTTTACTAAAATTTCATTTTAAAATAGAAACACACATTTGAGATACCGGTCACATCATTTGTCAATTTGACATGAGACTATTTTCTACATGTTACAAATAAATTATGAATATTTTTTATAAATTATCAATACAATATAAGTTTGTTTTATTAGTTTTCATTGAGTGAAACTTTTTAAACTAAAATGTCAATTTTAAAATGATAACAGACACTTCGAGTCATGTCAGGCACATCGTGTATCAGATTGAGGTTCGTCTAATTCCTATAATCCAAAAATGACATACGGATAATTTTCATAAAGTATAAAAACAAGATGAATATTGTTTCTATGTTTTATGTATTTGATTTTTCTTTTGATCTAAAATGTAAATTATAAACTAAAAACATACAATCCAAGTCATATCGTCACACCGTGCATTAGATTGAGGTGAAGATAATTGAGTATGTGATGTGTTTTTTCCATAAATCGTCTGCACTAAGCTAGAAAAGAAATCAGTGTTTCATTTGTATGGAAGAAGAAGCCCCGTGTGGCCTGAAACACCTCATCCAAAAGCAACATGTTCTCTCTTTTCTGTCTTCTTGTAGATGATTGAAGGAAAAAATATGACTTCTCAAAATATCTATGAAAAAAATAATTGTTAGATAAAAATTATAAGGAAATTAACTTAAAAATAGAAGATAGAATGGGGACAAAGTTAACTAAATAAGTAGTAAGAATTAACCTTTTCATGATGGTTGTATACATTCTTGACCTATTTCCTTATTCTTCTTATCTCAGTTGCAGTACAATGTCAAATCTCTACTGAGCATGAGAAGCTTTGAACAAAACAACCCACCTCAAGAAAAATAATCCATATTTATAAGAAAATAATTCTTATGTTAATAATACTATAAGAAAATAAACTAAACATAAATATGAAACAATACATTAATAAAATTTAAATTTTAAACTAAAACCAAACAATTTGAGTCATACCAAGTACACCATGTATTTCTTTGAGGTATGGTTGATTCCACCATGTCTTTTTATCCTATGGTTCATTCAACACTTTGGTTCATCTAACAATATTGTAATTTTATGACCTGGTATGTTTAATTCATTGTATTATAAAAAGAAAATTTCATTATCATGAGTGAATCATCCTTGTTGAGTTCATGATCATAGTATAGGAGTGAATCATACTTATTGAATAATTCATTTATTCCTAGAAAACATTAAAAATTAGTATAAAACTATCATCATTCATTGATTGAACTAAAATAAATATTACATATGAGTTTTTATGGAACATAATAAAATCTATTTTTCCCTTTCACCATCATAGAGAGTACAAACTCTATGATAAACCTTTTAACTTATTTAATGGTAAAAACATCAGTGTGACCCACTATTTATTTTCATAAGACACTAAACTCCATTATAAATTTTTTACACCTTTTTGAGAGTATTAAACATTAGTATAGCCATTTATAGCGTCCAAATGACACTAAAATATAGTGCAACCATTATGTATTCTAGGATTGTGCTATAGATTAGTATATATTTTTCAATATTCTGGTTGATGATAAACTCTAACATAACATCATCATTATTATTTCATAAAAATGGTAATATCCCTATTCTCATGTATTTTTTATTTATAATGATGATGAGTTTTTTATTAATGAGCTTGTGAACATGGTTCATTTTACATAATAAATGTGTTCGTGTGTAATGAATGTTACTTTTATGGATTTCAAAGGCATTTGTGATATTATATCATGCATCTAATTGATGATTTAATAGTCCAAATAATTCCACCACCCACAAAAGTGAAACCACTATATTGTTCTTTTATGATCATTCACAATTCAACTGATGAAATTTTTTATTTCTTTATTTTTTTAGAGGTTTTGGATCAATCTACTAGATTCATTTTCAAATGTTTATTCATTTGTATTTTTTATGCTTCATGATTTCATTTGAAGAAGGTTTTTAATTTTCAAGGATTTATTCATAAAGAAGTTTCTTATCATTTGATGCCAAGTTTCCTTTGACACCAGCCCTCCTTGATGAAAACGATCTCTCAATATTGGTTATCATCCAATAGTTATCTCATACTCATTATAGCTTCATTGATTTATTATACACATATTTATTCAAACATTTGAGTTGTATTATATACTTTTCTGATTATTGGATTGGTGTTGTATGAATCTCAAGTAAATATTGGATCCACTATTAAGATCCTTTCTTTGTAGTGTAGAGAAGCCATGAGAAAGAAAATCCATCTCTTTTTTTATTCTGTTTGTTGTTGGTGAGGGGAACCTTTCACACTTCAATCGTATTTTATAGTACTTGTAATGTAATAAAATAAATTATATCCTATGATAATCAGTTTTAAAAAATAAGTGGTGATTTTTTGTTTCAAAAAAATCACCAACTTAAATTATTGTACAAAACCACTTAAACAAGTGGTGAAAAAAATCAATAAGAAACCTGAAACACTTCCACAATGACTCTTATATTAATTGAAAAGTTTTATGATCACTTTTAAACAATTTTTCTCAACGATAGACTTGGTATGATCTTCATTCTATTCCATTCTCCAACAATTTTATTATTTTTAGGACAACACTTCATCTCCTTCTCCACCTTGATATTCTCCTCTACCTCCTCCTTCATCTCAGTATCCAACTTCAACTCTTCCACCACCTACACCTCTACCACTTCCACCACCTACACCTCTGCCTCATACTTTATCTATACCTCTTCCTCTTTCTCCACCCAACAATTTTATTATTTTCAAGCTAGTGCTTCTAATCAAATTTATTTCCTTCATTATACTTCTACTTGAAAAACAGATAAATATAATATATAATCATTTTAAAACTAATTATCTACATAAAAAATATATTTATAAGGTGTCATAACCCATACTAGATCATAAACATAGTAGTAAATCACCTAAATTTGTTGTTGGAATTCATTTTGACAGCATGTATGCTGCCTAATCATCTCTAAACAAATTTACTTCTTCTTTTGAGTATGAATGTTTTTGGGAATCATGGTAGTTCTAAGAAAATATAGACAAACAAATTATTAAGAAATATTTTTAATGAAATTTCAATTAATTTCATAAATTACATGTTCAGGTATGCTGGTATTTTGATGGTTTATGATCTCTCTCATAAATTTTCAAACATAATATCCGAAATTGATGCCATTATATTGCTTTGGATTCTAAAGAAACTTTGACCAAAATAATTAAATTATTTTGAAATATATTTTAATAGTTAAATATTTCCATATATACATAAATTTTTTTCCATCTGTAGAAATCCACAACCTTTATCTATTCGGTTACCGAATCCATACCATGTTTTATCCTATATTTAGTGACTACCCTATAATAAAAATATTTTTATTAAAACATAGAATGAAACATTTAATTTAAATTTTATCTATAAAATGTTGATTGAAGTGTATTAAAAATTCACAATACAAATCATGTGTGGTTTTTTTGTTGCATATCCATCCATTGGATCCAAAAAATAAATCTTTAGGGTATCCAAATTAACTATGATCTAAAAAACAAAAAAAAATAACCAATGAAAAAAAATAAAAATATATTTTATGTTATTAGATTTTAGATATTTAACTATACATTATAGGCATCAAAAAAAGTTTATCATATGTTATTTTTTTATCAAATTCATCGCATAGCTCATAGTTTTTATTCTCAATTCCTTCATTCGAAAAATTGTGTTTTTTCATAGAAATGATATAGGGATTAATGAATCAAAATCATGCCACCCACAGTTTTCCCTTTATATAATAGTAATATAAATTTCTGTAGAAAATTTGAATAGTTATTAAATTTAATGAATATATTAGATATATATTTGAGTAGAAATGTTATGAAAATGTACCTTATGTATGTATTCATAACATAGACTCTCAACCATTCATGTTTGAGAATCTTATTTATACTCTCAGGACTAACTATTCATGTCATGAAATTTTCATATATTTCTTCTTCATATGGAATTTAAGACATATTTTCATCTTTAAATATGTTCTCTACATGAATTTTTAGTGATAATAAATGTGGCTCTGGAACTGGTGAGGAGAAGGCACTCCCGAAAGGTCCTTCTGATTTCTTGGTCAATCCATTATATTGTATTGATCTAGCCTTCGGTTTCCCCATCACTTTATCCATCTATAATATCATACCTCACTTAGGACCATTTTTTATCAACTGTTTTAGGTTTTTAATTTGAAAAAATTTGTTAAAGACATACCTCATATGTCTTTATAATATTATAAGTCCATGCTAAAAAAGTTCCAATAGCATCATTGGTCGTTGTAATATTCAGATCATCGAGTGGAACAGGCAACTCAGAAATCATCTCATGATCTACCTCAATCCCCACTCTCATGTGATATTTTGGGAGGTCTTTATGGTGTAAATTTTCTTCTAGGATATTATACTTTATACCCCTCACAACATGGTGGTGTGTGGTTGTTGACAGATACAAATCACATACAACTATTCCTTGTAGAATTTTACTAATATAAAGTTATAAAAAGTTGTTTGATTCTCATTTAGAAGAAAGATTAATAAAAAATTGATTACCTCAGGTAAGGTTTTCAAGTTGAGGGGAATTACTAGACTCAAAGATATTGGGGTAATTTGGTTCATGTGATGATCATTGTTTCACCATCGGTTCACTTTAATCCTTTGTCATACATTAGTCTGCCAAACCAAACCAAAAAATAATATCTTACAGTGAGTCTATTTGTGTATACAATCATTTCCCCACATTATATGTATCTTTAATTGGTTTTATCTTCTCAAAATATGTTATATGCGACACTCTAAAACCTACTCCTATAACGTGACCATATTGTTATGGCTGCTTCAAATCTACTAAAATTAGCTTTTCTTCTGGTACGATCGATATCAATTCTTATTTATAAATCATATAAAAAATATGAAGATAAATAGAAATTTTTATGTAATACTATTATAATGAATAAAAAATTACTATTATTTCATACTTACACATTTTTCCCGTACTTCTTTTCAGTTTTCATCAACAATTTTACCCTACTAATTTATGAAATCCTTATTCCATAGAACGTGATGTGAGATAGAAGTGGCTTCAGATTTTGATTCAATAATCTACATATAAAAAAAGGAACATATATTGTTTCATATCACATAAATATTTTATTGTTGATTTAAAATACATACCAATTTATTCTCTAGTAAAGCGTATCCTATACTTATTTTGTGATTGGGATACATTGGTTTTTCTACATGTTCTTTATTTTCATCCCCTTTTTTGTTTCATAAATTAACAATTTAGAATAAAATTGGATAAAAATAAATAATGTAAAATAATATATTATAAACTGAAATGAACCTAAAATGATTTCTCACTGTGACGAATGATGAAATCATTCCATGTTTCCTACTTTATAATGTGTTCATAACTAACTAGTGGGTGGGGCTTTACTTTCCCCTCAACATATTTAAGATGTAACTTGGTGATAAGAGTTTGGAAGACTTTATGGGATTTTTCAATGGAAATTTAAGAAAAAATTATTATTGAAATCCTCTAAAATAAAAAAAAAACTCTATAGGGAATAATGAAAATTAAATCAACATTTCATTATATAATTTTTAGGTAAAATAGAGAAAGTATATCATAACATTACCTTTACATCTTCCCAAAGGTCATCCTTCAATATAGGTTGGATCAGGAAATATGAATCAATATCAATTGACTCATTCATCCTCATTGGGACCCCAAGATAATTAATGAACATTGAATTGTTGGGGTCAAAAAGTTGGCCACATTGATTCCAACCAACCTCAAATTTTATACCTTTACTTCTTTCCTTAATTTTTGTTCAACATTGTGATATTTCATCATTATTGTTTTCTTTTCATCAATATTTTGTTGATCCCCTAATAATTCTACAGTTTCAGCATCAATAGTATGTTCTTCCTTGGGATTGGTAGCATCATTATGTCAAGAATACATTATCTACATACATATTCAAACATTTAATTAGTCTTGAATAACAACAACATAAACATAGAAAATTAATTTGAGAAGGTTCGTATATATGATCTATTGCAAACTTGATAAACTCTTTAACTCCATATTCATACTCTTTTGTCAAACTATTAGCAGGCATCCATTTTGAAGGAAATGGGTAATTGAATTTAATAAAAAAATTACTCCATTATGATAGGTGTTATCCTATGAATTCATCTAGAGGTGAAATTTATAGAAAATTTTCATCCTCATAAGATTAATCTCTTGAATAGTTATTATTTCATTTTGTTTCTTGAGACTGATCCTCCATCTCTTTTAGACATGCGCATATGTTACTTGAACTACTCTGAGCAGTAATCATCCCATACCAGGTATCGGTGATCAATTTGAATAACTAATAATCAAATTGGTTCAAGCAATATAGAAGATATGAGTGATGAGTCTCAAGTAATAAAATTCAATAATAACTATTCAGGAGATAAAGCTAATGAGGATGAAAGTTCTCTCCTTAAAACTTTTAAAATTACCACATCTTAATTTAAAATTTCAAACCTCATAGAAAAATGATAAAATGTCCATGAAACTACCATTATAACATAAAATCATCCCCAATGAGCTGAACTAACTCTAATATATGTTACTATTCCTTTTCCCTCACCTGTATCTCAAATATAAGATCTCTATGTCCACTGGGGTTTATGTGTAGGGTGTGAGTATAAAAATCAACAAGTAAATACTAACAGGGTCCCGAAAATATACAACAATGTATATATTTTAATATATATTCAAAGTAGTCACACTCAAAAATACACATGTAATTAAATTCATTATATACTAACCACGACACCATGATAATCAAATGTACCTACTTCATTTCATACCAGTGAATTATACTAATCATACCATAAGTTTATACCATGGTTTTTTCCTAACATTAAAATAATTTTACTAATAATAGGTTAATATTTTAATAATAGGATGAGAAAAAAATATTTATCTCCCTATAGAAATAACCACATCATAAGTACCATGAGATTCAACCTCATACACTTATCATCCAAGACTATCCCTCAGGGATAACCATCACATGTACTTATTACAGCCAAATAATGAAATGGGTATAACATATTAATTTTTCTTAGGAATTGAATTTTAAATATGGGGAAGCATTAACATAATTGGATCCCTTAGAAAAGAACTACACAACAGGTTCCACAATACATTAGTTAAACCTGACTTCTAAAAAACTATAAAGAAGAACAAACAACACAAATATAGCATCACACTCACCATAGCCCTCGATGAATCACTAACATGTCTATAGTAACTCATATTTTAACAAATCATACCTAGACCTCACATAATACCCATCATATTCTAATATATGATACTCAAAGATCAGATATATTATATATTTATGCTTGGTTTATTGTGTAAAGTATGTTAAACATGTTTACTTGTTTTAAAATTAATTATTCTATGAAATTAAAGTTTGCGCTTAAGATCTTTAATTATTTACATTATTTCATTTACATAAGTTCATTCTTATAAATTATATAATCTCTAAATAATTTTAATATCCATAAAGGAATGTAGTTTTTATATGATTGGTCCAGAAAATTTGATCTACCCATATTATAAACCACTCCTTGGTCCAGATGTGGTTTCTAGTCCAGACACATTAGGTGCAAATAAAAAAGTGGGAACCAAATCAAACTATTGGTTCTTATTTTCTATATTACAATTAAATAGTGGTACTTACCTTGAAATCTCATATATTGGATCATGCAAGTGAATGATATGTGATTTAATAAACAACCTAATACCTTATCCAATAAATTACCTAGGTTTTTATATAGAAATTCATTAATTAAACCATAAATTGTATACAACCTAGATACAATGGTTTTTCAGTATCACCATATAAGTGTGTGATCGTTTTTGTCTTCTCAATTTTCACTACTTTAATATCAAAAATACTTTCTTCAATTTTATCATACTTATCAGCTTGATAATCTTCACCATTAATAGATCTTGAACTCTACCCAATTTTACCATACCAAATCCAAGGAATGTAAAATGTATTAAAACCATAACAAATTAAATGATCTTTAATTTCTATACTTTGAAACTTTTTTGTATGTAAACATTTCAAACAAATATAGAAAAAAATCATTTTTTAGAATATTCTATTTTGAAAATTCTAAAAAATCTTCAACCCTTTCCCTATATTCATCACTTGTTCATAGTGTTTTAATCCAACTATGATTCATTCTCACCTATAATAAATTTAAAGTACTATTTTTTTTTGAAAAATTAAATTCAAATTTACCTTTATAAATAAAAATGCATTCAAAGAAATGAAAAATATTTCACAAATAAAATAAAGGCAACAGATTTCAAAAAAAATGGTTTCACCTTAAACTTATTCAATTATAATTCATTTAGAAAAAATTCCAAAAAATAAATAAATCTTAACATTGATTTTAAAAGTTTGACCACAAATTAAAATCAAATTTTTTTTCTTTTCATTATATAATTTGGTAATTATTATTTTCAAAATGTATAAATAAATATAAATTATAAAATAACATAAGGAATAATATATTAGTGAGGAAAAAAATATCAATAGTAATAAGGATCCAAAAGGCGACATAATATTTCATATACCATATTGAAAATGAAAATCTCACTTCAAGTAGTAAATACGAAGTGATATATACTATGAACATGATTAAATAGGGAGATGATTTGATTATTATTTTTCTAATTATTTTCAAAATAAATTGAATTATTCTTCTCCTTATCATATCATTTTATAATGATCAATATTAGTGTACTATATGAATAGATATGATTTAGAAAGAAACATTAGGAAAGTGATTGTGTTTTTTGATGAAATAGTTATAGTACCTAATGAGGGTTAAGTTGAAAAATTAATAGAGGAATTGTATATAAATATTAGACTATAAAATAGAATATAAATGAGGGATAACTCCAAAAAACTTTTATATTATTATTGTGCTATTAAAACTAAATTATAAATTAACTTTACCTATATTGTAATTACACAATCGACACAATAATAAATTTCCTAGGATAATCATTTAAATATATATTATCAATACTCTATATTTAAACTCCATTATCCATTATACCTTCAAAACACTCATTCAAAATGTAACAAAAAAATATTAATTAATCATCAAAACACTCATTTGGTAAATTAAACATACCTTAAATGTTGTAAAAATATTAATAAGTAAATTAAACATACTTTAAATGTCATGAAAAATCATTAGAATATTTACAAGACACTCATTCATCAAAAATCATTCCTCAAATATAACACCGGTTAAATAATCATTCAAGAAAATTAAACATACCTTAGTTGTCCTAACACTTATTAAATAATCATTCAATCAAATATAGCACCTACTAAACATACCTTAGACACCCATTTATAATAAAATCAACATGTTTTATACCACCCATTCATCAAATAATCATACAAGAAAACCACAAGCCCGGAACAAAACTTTATCAAATAAAACAGACCTTGAATGTATGAAAAAATTAGAACTATGATTAATAACCATAGAGAAATATCAAATAGAAGAAGTGGTAGAGGATGAAGAAAAATGGAAGTTGATGATGACGGTGGTGATGGTTACAATTATAGTGCTATCAATGGAAAGAGTCATGAGTAAAGATGACGATAAGAATGAAAACAATGAGGAAGAATGAAAAAGACCAATCATGACTAGAGTTATGGTAAAAGAGAACTAGGGTTCATTGTGGTAGATAACACCACAATAACACAAACCATTGATCCAAAACAATCAATCAATGAGAGGTGAGGAGAAAATAATATACCTTGGATTCTAGCCTTGATTCTTCCAAGAGAACATAGAGAAGGAGCACTGACAGTAGGGGAGTTTTGTGAGAGCTTGAGAATCTCAACTGAATCAGTCACAGTTAGGGTTATTTTAAATATATCGGGGAGACCATTATCTATTATTCTAAAATAATGATGAAAAAAATAACTTTTATCAATGATTTTTTCAGGCTGATAAATCTCCATCTTTATCAATGTTGAAGAAGCGTTGATAAAGCTCTATCTTTGTAAATATATTTATAATTATTTATTTATAATTATAAATATATTTATATCATTATGTATATTTATATAATTACATATATAATAAATATATATAAATATAAATATAGTAAATAAATATATAAATTAATTATAAAAAAGGATTAAATTCAAAAAAAATATTAAAAATATTAAAAATATTAAAAATGAATAAATAATACCTAACTAAAATAATATTAAAAATAAATAAATAAATTCTACCAATTAAAAACATAATATATTAAATGTATCATGTTATAATTAAATTTTAAAATGAATACTAAAATTTGAATAAATTACATAAATATTATGCATATGTGTTTCTATATAAGATTTTATTGCGTAAATATTTTTATGTGTGCATTGTATATAAAAATGCATTAATTACATATATGTAAGATAAATAAATGTAAAACACGCTTGATATATGTTAAATTGAAAAATCAAACAACATTCATATGTCCATTACTTGATGAAATTATAGTCATTACTTTTTAATTAATATCACTTTTAATTATAAACCATTTTTCAAAAAATATATTATTTAATTTAAGTATAAATATTTTGTATTTTATAAATCATATTTTAGAAAATATTGTATACATTGATATATATATATATATATATATATATATATATATTTCTATATTAAATTTATTAATGAATAACTTCATATAAAAATAATTAAAAATGAATAAGACATTAATATGAATATTTTTAATTAACATTTTATTCATTTTATATATTTATATTTAATATCTATTATTTATTAATATTTATAGTTAATATATATATATAATGAACCATTTTTCTGAACTGGGTGAAAATCCAATGGAATTTGAACTTTTTGGCATTTATTGAACGTGTTGTTTTTAAAACTGAGCTTTGGAATATAATTATGAGAGTTGGAACACTTCAACGTGTTGTTTATAGAATTGGGTGAAGGCCTGAGAGGTCCCTTAGAGGTCTCATCAAGTTTTAGGTGTGTCGGGGTCAGAAATTCCATGTTTGGAGGGTCTGTAGAGGGCGCACAGTTTGTCTAAAACCGTGCAGCCCCCAGCAGTAAACCATGTAGCCTATGGTTAAGTGAAGATTTGAATCACACAGGTTGCACATGGTTTTCCCAAATTGTTCACCTATCCCACATGGTTACTTCTAATTAGGTAGTACCTAAGCACTATCTATTTCATGGTTTGTGCACAGTTAGGCTAACCGTGTGGGAAAAACCATGCGAGATTGTTTCTTAAGCAGGGGGTGTCACACGGTTGGCGTACGGTTTGGACAAACCTTTTGACCCAGGTTTGGGGGTGAATTTATTAAAATTCCCTTAATGGGGTTTATTTCTTTTCCTCTATTTCCTTTCTTCTTCCTCCACCTACATGAGCTCCTTCTCTAGGTGTTTTGGCTCCTCTCCAAGCCTATTCTAGTAATGAAGATTACTCCTCCACTGTTTGTCTAATTCAAGCTCTGTCAGCCTCTATTGATCCACATCGGTAAGCTCTCGAGTACTCTTTAATCAATTTTGTAAGTTCTTCATTCCATCTATTGTGTTATTTTTGTGTGAGATCATTTTCCTTATTTTTAGGGAAGATGCTTGTTTCCTCATTTTCTTCCAAACCTAAGTGAATTAGACCTCGATGTTGGATTAGTAGGTTATACTAAGTATGAGGTAGGTGGCCGATGAATTTTTCCTCATTTTTCCATCATTTTATGAAATGCATTGTTTCACCACACACTGAACTTTGCTGAGCATTTCTTTATAATGGGTTCCTTTATATTAAATTGACCCTTTCACCTTGTTACTTACCTATTGAACCTTATTTAGTAATTTAGAGGATAGTTTCACTATTTATGGACACCCCATGGGTGTTCCAAATCAAAATATCCATTTTTAATAAAAAAAAATTAAAATTTCATAATGCCTCTTAAGTGTTAGGCTTAGGCTATAAATGGAATTGCTCTTGTATGGTTTTGTCTGAATGATAATGGAACCTTCCTAATGCCATTTGAACCCTTGTGAATTGAATTTCCATATGGGGTAGTTTTTTGTAAAATGATTCTATTAGGGATTTGAGTTTTGTTTCTTGAATGAAATTCTTAATTGGGTTGAATGAATTTTTTGTTAAACAATGTTATTATTTTATAATAAAACCACTCAGATGAGGTGTGTTGTCTTTAAAGTTAAAAAGTAGTATTTAGTGTTTTATCACAAGCTTGGTTGCATTGCTTTGGTGTTTCCTTTATTATTTTTTAAGGTTAGTTACTTGGAATATTTGGGACATGGCCTTGGTGAAAACCTTAAATAGAGTTTCCCTCCTCTGATTAATGTTTGATTTGAACCAAGCACCTCTTAAGTGCTTGACTTTATTTGTAAATGGGATTACCCATGTTGGTAATTGCCTTTCCAACCATAGAACCTCCAAAGTTCCTCTTCAAGTCTTATAAAGTGAATTTCCTTGTTTTTCCTAACTAAATGGAAATTTTCAAGTTTAATATCTTACTCGTGATGGATTTCTTTTCCTTGGTTGTTTTAAATGTTATGTCTTTATCATATTGAACTGCATGATTCATAATGGTTTCATGCCTTAAATGATTTGAATATGATAAATGAAATGTAAAGGGTGGAAAGGCTACACTGTTACTGCGTGCTTAATCTAAATTATTATAAGTGGATTTCCCTTGACTATAATGGTATGTTTAAATGAAAATCATGATAGGTATTGCCTCATGGATTGTATTATAAATATGATGATTCCTTTATATGGGATCGATGAATGTTAGTCATGAGAAGAATTTCCTCATGGTAATTTATTATAAATATGATATTACGCCTTTATGTAAGCTTCGTATGATGGTAAGGGGTATTTATCCAAGAGGTAAATCACACTCCCTTACATTGGGTGTTGAGTTGATGGTGTCTCACACCAGTGATATTATATGGGAATTGGGATTTATGCACCATGTTCCATGATTAGAGTGTTTCCATGGTGGATCACTCTCCATCCCGAGTGTTATTTCATGATGTCTCTCACTCTATAGGGATGTAGGGAATGCGCATTATTTCCTGAGCTTTTAGGCTTGTTTAGACTGGTTATGGATGTTTGGGTTATTCCCCGGTCCAGTCAGCAACTAGTATTCAAGGTAGATGTCCATTAGGCATCCACACGCACTTGGTTCATATAGGTGGATGAAATATATAAATAAACTATATATCTATATTAATAATACATATATAGTCACTATTCAAACTTATTCCAACTATGATCCAAAGAAGGTATAGTCGTCATGTGTCCCTTAGGAACCTGGGTGGGTTTTTGTTTATTTATTCAGCACTACTTGTTTATCTTTCTTCTTATACCTGCACACTCCCTTGAATTATATTTCACGGACTGGATTTAGTTATAGACAATGTGGGAAGGAACCTACTGGGATTATTATCTCACACCATGCTTAGGCCACCATTGCACTGGGGTACCCGAGTAGACATTTTATTTGCAGGACCTTGGTTAATTGCTTGATCTGTTTAGCTAGTACTTGGGAGTTAGGATCATAGAACCGGGCTGGAGTTTGGGATGCTCATGAGCTAGTCATCGTGCTGTTTTTCTTGTATTATATTTTATTTTTATTGTAATTATTTTTTATTATACTTTTAGAATCATCTGTCATACATGCATTATTGTAATTTGGTGTTATCTACTTTTATATTCAGTTGACATTACATTTATCTTCCACTACTTTATCATTTATTTATACTACTTCTGCTACTGTCAATTATTTTTCTTATCTTCTTTGTCATTGTGCTACTCTATCCTTGAGGGTATAGTCTCCCCACCATACCACCATTAGACCCTCGATGCTAGTCAGCATCCTCTGGCATATGGGGAGGCATGCTTGATGCCATGTGACCCACCGATCTCGTCATCGTTTTAGTGGTGAGTTGGTCCAGGATGTTACAATATATATATATATATATATATATTATACTTATTCATTTTTATTAATAATTTTTTGATTCATAAATTTTTTAATAATTTTTTAATTTCTTCATTTTTAATTTTTTTTTGATAAATTATTACAATTTATTAATTTTTTTTGTTTAATTATTACAATTTATTCATTTTATATATCTATATTTAATATATATATTATTTATTAATATTTATAATCTATATATGTGTATATTAAAATTATTTATTTTTATCAATAATTATTTAATTAATAAAATGTTAAATATTTTTCTTAATTTATGTATTTTTAATTTTTATTTCTTTAATTATTTCATTTTATTTATTTCATATATATATATATATTTAATATATACTATTTATTGATATTTATAATTTATATATATATATATTAAATTTATTCATTTTTAATATTAATTATTTAATTATTAAAATTGTTAATTATTCGGAAGCTTTATCAGTACTAAAAATAAAACACTAATAAAGGGTATGTTTTATCAAAGCTAAAAGTAAAGTGTTGATAAAGGATGTCATTTATTAGTGCTATAGAAAATCACTGATAAAGCTTACCCTTTATCAACTCTTTTTTAGCAATGATATAGGTGTCCTTTATCAGCATTGTTAAAGGTCCATTTTGTAGTAGTGTTGACAAAACTACTAGACACTCTCATTGTGAGGTGAAAAAAATGGAAGAATTAAATTAGTTCCCTTCTAAACTGAATAAGTAGCTAGCAGCAGTCGGGGTTGATCCCACGAAGAAAAATAGAGAAGAAATGGAATTATCATAAGTTGTTAAGTTTTAATTGATTATCCATATGAAAAATGGATAAAGGGAATTATTTTGAAAAGGTGAAACAATTTGCGAAAATCAAATTTAAAATAGAATAAGGACAAAACAAAAATAAAAAAACATGTCAGGGTTGTAATTTAATTAGGTTTTATTGAAATAATCATTCCTTAACATTGAAATTAGTAATGATATTTGTTTACCATGAATGTTCAATTCAAATGATGTTTCTTGGTCTTATAATAATCAATTACATGTTTAAAATATTAATCTCTTGGTTTTGTGATTAATTATTCAAAACATGTCATAGTTCTTTTATCCCTAAATAGTGGCAATGAGCTCACCCAATGTTCATGGGTTGTATCGTTACAATTCCTTAAATTTTCTCTATTGGTTTAATTATTGGTCTAATATGACACCAATGGTTATTTTTTAATTGAATTTAGTAAAGGGATTATAAAATTAAGATCATAATAAAAACAATACTTTTAGGATTTAAATCACAACACGCCAATAATTTATTACACCCCCAACACAAGAACACTACCCTCTTATGACCATGGTCACAGTGTAAATATTGAGAAAAGTCTCAATCCCCACCATGAATTAAGAGTAAGATAAGGGGAGAATAATAAATTACACTACGACAAAAATAAAAACAGACTACAAAACTAAAATTTGGATCCGAGGGAGGATTAGAACATAAGAGCGGAAGAAAATCCTCCTATATTTCCAACCAAGAACATGGAGGGGTTGCCCTCATATTTATAAAATTTAAAACTACATGGTGTGTACCATAAATTAAATGCCATGTACTTGGGTCAACTCAATTTTTGCTTGGTTTCTCCAACGGTAGGTGGTCTGTCGAGCTCTCCATTGACTTTGAAGTGTCAGTGGTCAGTTGGTGTGGAGACAAGGCATGTATCACTTCCCCACATGGCTTGTAGTTTCAACTTCATCAACCAACCACATCTAGAAGGATGTACATGGCATGTGAACATGGGATACACGGTGTGTTCTCTCTAGTCCTCTTCATGGTTGTGCACTCAGGCTGGTTGATTCGTGTCTAGTCAATTGTACATGGTGTGTGTTTATAAATTATATGTCGTGTATATGTGAACTTTTTCTATGGTTAATCCCAATTTTTGACTTTGACTGAAAACACCTAAAAATCACCATAAAGACTAAATTAAATCATTTTACCCACAGTATAATGTGTATCTGGTGAAAACATATTTTTATACTCAATAGAATGTATGAAAATGTATACATAAATCGGGTATATCAAACTCCCCCACACTTAGAAATTTTCTTTCCCTCAAGAAAAATCTCAACATCTAGTTAATGTAATCCATACTCTAAAAAGGGAAGCATTCAACTAATTATACTTATAAATACTATAGGCATAAAATAGGATTTTAAAAAAATCACAAAACATATTTTAATTTCAAAAATATTCTAATCATGCCTCATTTATAATTTAATTAAATATTTCCATCTTATATTATTCTCATTGTTCAACTTTTCGTGAATACACGTGCCATTTGATTATTTACCACACCATAAAATACCTCACTCGTCACTCAAGAACATTTTATCAGGGTTATGATCAATCTCAAGTATATGCACTATATCCATAGGCTTGAAAGTATTCTCATTCTCTACTTTAGAAATCAAATCACAAAAATCATGAGGTCTTTCAATAAGTTTCAAATGATTCTGAGGCAACAGGTAAGAAGGTAATGATGTGAAAAATAATCTCAGTGGCTTGAAAAAGGAGGCTCAATTCTTAAATAAAAATGCATGATATTCAAAAAAAATGAATCTTATTGAAGATGCATCCCCAACAAGATCTCTCAAAGTGTTACCATCACCATGATAAAATCCCCTTGCCAAAATAGGTTTGTAAACCATCAATTGGTTTCATGAATGAATCTAGTCCCTCTTTTGAATTTTTCAACACATATACACCTTTTTTTTAATTGGTGGACCACTAATAATATAATGAATAATGGTTTTGGAACCCTTCTGCCCAAATGAATAAGTGGTACTCTCCCCCACACTTAATTTCATGGTTGCTCACCAAAATGTACCGTGAATGGCCAAAAATAACTCTTTCAATATCAAATGAATAATCATGTAATATTATCAAATAATTATGGTATGAAGTATAAAGAGTATTATAATGTGTCTTCCTATCAAGGAAGCTCATGGTTTCTAAGGATTTTACGAAGGTCATGTGTAGGGTAGGTCTCAAGGTCAAAGGGACTGAAAAACAATCAATTTCCTCAATCATTTTAATTTGATTCAAAAATATTTATGTTTTGAAGAAAAAACTTTCAAGTTCTATTAGTTATGCATATTCCAAGAATCTCTCATGAAATAGGGTATAAGAAAGAATATGTCAAAAAGGCTTAGAATACCTCTTGAGAATGAGGATAATAATGGGTCTTTCAGGTCATGACATGAATAAAAATGACCAGTCTAATAAAGGTAAATGTCCAAGAATTTAAATCTTGAATCAAACTATATCAGCAATCATTTTAGAATACTTAAAATTTTAAAATAAGCATGTAACTTTTAAAATTACCTTTTATGTCATTATTATTTACAATTATAATTAATCAAAAAAATTCCACATTTTAAAATATTTCAACTATTAAAGATGTCTCCTAGATCAGTTCAAGATAAAAGACTAGTGTATTCAGAGAGTCTCCCCACACTTAATATTGCACATAGTCCCCTAGGTGTAACATGAAGGAAGATAAGAGGATATGAGAAAGTACAAGTGGTCCATGATGAGTGGAAGTAGTGAAAAAAGTAATGCTAAAAAATTAATGAAAATAAAATCTAAAATAATACTCCCCTCATGGTGAGATCCCAAAAGATGGAAAGTAGTTGAAAATATATGCTCATATTACTCCAGAGTACCTATGATTGTCGATGTAATAGAAAATAATTCTACATGCATATCATCCATCACACCACAAGAATAGCACAAAATAGATATATAGAATGAAATAAGTGTGTAAAAACTAGTCATTATGTCACCTTAGAGGAGGCACAATCTATAACAGGGGGATCCAGCATAGTTGGAGTTGCAGTGGAGGTTAGAGGCTCTAGGTTATCTCATTAAGTGGTAGGCTTGATGGGCACGTCCTGGTTGGCAATAGTAGTAGAATCATGTCCATTAGTGGATAGGAGCATGAAATCTATGGCTAGAATAGTGAATGGAGGTTACATTGAGGAAGGATGAGGATCGGATGGAGGACTAGGTGTTAGGGTAATTGAATGCCCTGGTGCTGTAGAAGAAGGACCAACAATTGCTTGATCCGAGCCTGTGACTAAACTATGGAAACTTGGTGGTTCTCTAGGAGGTCCAAATGGTGGTCTATCATGGTTAGGTGGGGGAGATGGGGAGATCAACCAAGGATGTGGGTGGAGTTGGGGATGTGGATGGTCTAGAAGAAGAGGGGATGGTGGATGAAGATATAAGTGAGGAAGAAGTAGAGTGAGGTGGATAATGAACATCTATTGGTGGATGGGGTGGGGCCTGATCAGAAACACCAACAAAGGTAGCTAGGTCATCTCTCTCCGTTGTAGAATTCAAGGCATCCTACATAAGCATAATGTTGTATCCCCAATGCTCGGCCATCCTCATATAGATAAGAATGATGAAGTCTATATACCGGGTAGATCCTAAGTGATCATGAGGGATATATGGCTCAAAAAATCCCAAGTAGTGTGCTAACCGGATGACATAAAAACCGTCGTTCAGGTTTCCTTAACAGTCGTGGATCATGGAATGTAAATAAGAAGCAGCGAGACAAGGTAGGTTAGGATTTTTTTGTTGTAAAATACCGGGGAGAAGCTCCATATCTCTTCTGGACATAACACCCATGTCCTCATGACATGGGAAAAGGAACTCATTGAAGCACCTATGGATGAAACAAAGATGAGGATAAATGATGAGAATTATCTTCTAGGAAGTGGGGGCGTACCTATGGTCAAGACCAATAAGCTCCCATCACATGGAAATGAGGTCAGAACGCTTAGGCAGACTCGTCAAACTCAAATGTCACTAAGAACTCTAAAAATAAATCTCTAAATGTTGGAGTGCTAACTTGGAGTGTGTTGAGTAGGTGGGTATGCCCTAGAAGCTCATCAATCTCATACCAGACACTAAGACGCTGGAGAAAAATGGTGTCCAAGTATTGGATTCTCAACTGGATTGTGTGCTGTGAAAGACGTTATAGTCTATCTATAGTAGGATTTCCCATAGAAAAGATAGGGAAAGGATGCGGATGAGTTCGGGCATCTACTGGTGCAGGATGATGTGGGGTCATAGCTATTGATGTGGAGGGTCTAGCTATGGTGGTAGTGGGTGGAGCATATGATTCTGAATCTGGATCTAAGAACATGCTAGTGGTGGATGATGGTGCAGGCACATTAGGGTCTGCTGATGTGGTGGATGGATCTGAAGGAACCACTTTGGAAGTGGGAGCTACTGTACTGATCCCTCGGCAGTTGTGGATAGTGTGGATGTGGCAGCAGGTGGAGTAGTGGCTTCTGAAGATGGTGGCATGATGTCATCTAAACTAGTAGATATCGAAGATGTGGGTGTCGGAAATATGGGAGGCAGTATCTACAAGACCGATGGTTGACACACCAAAAGATCTGGTGTTAGTGTCATCGACCTATGGAGTTAGATGTGATGGGGTCTTGCTCCATCAGTAGAAAGTGTGGGTTGCTTTCCACTTGCTTGATCTCTGTCTTACAGAAACAAAAATATAAATAAAAGAAAACAAAAAAATAAAATAAGACAAAAAAGAAATAAGAAAAGTGAGAAAACAAAATTAGGGTGGTACATTTCATGTAAATACAGGGTACATAGTGTGTAGGGTGATCGGGTTCACAACCCGTGTATCCTGGATAAACATGCAGAGTAGGCATGTGTTTGTGAAAAAGCTCGTACACAGCATGTAAGAAGGTATACACATCATTTTTAAGAACATGGGGTGTGGGTCATGTAAGTGCCCATACACAGACTCGGCCTTGATGGGTCATACAATAGAGTACACACCGTGTGAAGGCACTACAAGACATGTTGTGTGAACATGGATTCTGATGCATGTACACCATTTACATAGACTACCCTGATGAACAGGGTACATGGAGTGCACCGAACATACATGTCGAGTGTGGATAAATGGGATCTGTTCATGCGGTCTCAGTACACAGATTGCTTCTAAAGGCTGGGTTGTGTCATTATACACAACATGTACCGAATTTACATGCCATGTGTTTTTTAAATTCAAAAATCATGAAGGGTGGTCATGTACTTAGTATACGAGTACTTCGTCTACCCCATGTACTACGAGGTTCAGTTGAACGCATCCCCCGATCCCAAAATCACCCTAAATGTGAGTAAAACACTGAAATAACTAGTGTAGAAAGGCATACCTGGACTGATTATTGAAATACAAGTGAAATAAGGTCCTAAAACAAACTAAAATGGTGGATTTGAGGGGTGGGATAGCGATGGTGTATGGGAGAATCTGAAGGGGGGAAATGGGGAGAGGGGTTTCTCAACACAGGCTCTGCCTAGTTAGAGAATCTAGGCATTTAAATCCCAACTACATGGCGTGTGTATTATCGTACATGCCATGTATATATTTTTTTATTAATATTAAAAGTATAATTATTATAATAAACTATATAATAATTATTATTTATAATTTAAAAAATAAATATAAAAATAAAAATATTATTTAAAAATGAAAAATAAACTTATACACATAATGTATTAGAGACATACACATTGTGTGTTCTAAAATTTAAAAAAGAGGATTACAACCTTCGGTTTGGTGCTTAGGGTGCGATTCGAACTGGCGACCAGCCAATATTAATGCAATCTCTCAACCATTGGAGTGAAGGTTGTAGTGATGATAGGTTTTATTAACTTTATATATTTAAAGTATAGTTGAATCACTACATGGAGAAAAGATAACGCATGATGTGTGGTTTTAATTTTTGAAAGATTGGGATGAAGCTAGGAGATTAGCCGAGTTTGAACCCAGATCATTTGAACCCTGGGCTATGACTCTACCAACCAACCTACGTCACCCTCAGGTGATCTCTTATTTATGAAAATGTTTTAAGGTATTAATGAAAATTTAGCGCACATGATGTATTCTGAAATACACATTTTGTGGTTTTATTTATGTGAAAAATGAGGGAACTGAATCAGTTGACAGGACTCGAACTTGGGTCTTTTGGATCCATGGGGGTATGACCCTGCCAATCAATTCATCCCCATGATGGGATTTATTTTTTTAAAATGGTTTTATTTAGTTTTGAAAAACATCTCACACATTGTTTCATGAAAACACATGTTCAAAACAAACAAACCCTATACCAAAAGTAGGTGTGGAGCGATTCAAACTGGCGAGGGCTCGGATACACTCTAGTGACTTTTCCATTGGCGCATGACTCATCCCTTTTAATTAACTTAATTAATATTTAATTATACAAAAATTTATATTATAATATATATTAATTTGAAAAGTACACATCGTGTATTGAGGTACACACGACATGTAGGCTCATTTTATTCTTATTAAAATTGTATCTAGAAGAAAAAAGTACATACATGGCATGTGGAGTATAAGTACAAACTGTGTATTTATTAAAAATAGAAAATAATATATATTAGAGATTGGTTGAATTGCCTCCCAATAAGCACCTTTGTTTTAGGTATTTTGACCAACCTGAGTCATGGGTACTTACCCATAATCTAAAGTTGGATGTGGTTTTCACAGCACAAAACACCAAATGTGTTCAGAACCTTCATTTTGTATCCAAATTTTCTGACATTCAGGTGGTCTAGGCAGCGGCTTGCAGTAGCCCTACTTTATGTCCAGTAGATGTAGAAGGTGGATGTGTTTCTTAGTTTGATCTGGTATGTTCTCTACCACTTGAAGTTCCTACTTTGAAATGTTAAAGACCTAAAAGCAATCACAATAGTTCTCTAAAGCAGCTACATAATAAACTGAAGGGTTAGAAATAAACAATTGATAAAATTCAGCATTAATGTGTTGTGATGTGTCCTCGTATTCAAAGTTTTAATTTAGAAAAGTATGTTCATTAATCTCTAGTGAATTATGGGTGGGTACCACATCATAACATGTTTCCTCAGTTAAAAAGGGGTTAGAACACCTATACTTAAACTCTACCAGAGTATCTAAATTGGAAATTATATCAGAGAGCTACTCTACCACATTTCCTATTCATTCCAACCTTTCGATTTAGTCCAATTGGTGTGTGGTAAAGGCCTCCATCACTGATAATAACCTTTCGTTATTACCCAAAGATGGTTCCAGGGGAAAATAAGATATGGGTGGGATGAATAATGTATAGAGATGTTCCTTGTGTTGAAACTCATCATCAATTAATGGATATTATTCTTTCAAATTTGAGTATGATATCTCTAAATCATAAAAATAAAAAATCTCTCTATGTGGATTGTACCAACATCCAATCAAATAAAAATCCATAGAATGTGGGATTGAGGGTCCAAAGAAAAAGAATCAAGAAAAGAAATAGGAAAATTATAGGTAAACCAACCTGGTCTTGGACTTGCATAGTTGTTTCCCATTTTCTCCCCAACAACGACACCAGAATTCGGCAACTCCCATCACGAGGTGTAGAAAATTGAAGGAATTAAATTAGTTTCATTATAAACCAAATAACTAAGTAGCTAGTGGCAGCCGGGGTCGATCCCATGGCGAAAAATAGAAAATCAATGGAATTATTTCAAGTTGGAGAGTTTTAGTTGATTATCTAGATGAAAAATGGATGAAGGGAATGATTGTTAAAAAACAAAACAGTTTTTGAAAATAAAATTTAAAATAGAAGAAGGACAAAACAAAAAGAAAATAGTATGTTAGGGTTGAAATTTAATTATATTTTATTAAAATAATCATTCCTTAGTATTTTAATTGAATTAAATAAAGGAATTTTAAAACAAATATCATAATAAAAACAACACTTTCAGTATTTAAATCATAACACACCCATAATTTATTACAACCCCAATATAAGAACATTTCCATCTTATGACCATGGTCATGGTGTGAAGATTGAGAAAAATCTCAATCCCTAAAATGAATATGAGAGGAAGACAAGGAAGGGGAGAAGAATAAATTACACTATGATAGAAATAAAAATAGAAAACGAAACTAAAATTTGGATTTGAGGGAGGATTGGAACGGCAGAGCGATAGCACCCCTGTATGTCCAACCACTAACATGGTGGGGATTCCCTCATATTTAAAGAATTTAAAACTACATGGTGTGTACCATAAAGTATACATTGTGTACTTAGGTCAACTTTATTTTCACTTGGTTTCTCTGTCAGTTGGTGGTTTGTCGATCCGTCCATTTACTTCGAAGCGTCGGCAGTCAGTTGGTGTGGAGACACGACATGTAGTGCCTCCCACATGGCGTGTAGTTTCAACTTTATCCACTAACCACATCTAGAAGGATGTACACATCATGTGAACATGGGATACATAGCTTGTTCTCTCTAGTCCTCTACATGGGTGTGTACTCGGGTTGGTCGATCCGTGTCTCAGAAATGGTACACAACGTGGGTTTATAAAGTACACATTGTTTATATGTGAACTTTTTCTCTGGTTACTCCCAATTTGTGACTTTGATTGAAAAAAACCTGAAAATCACAATAAACACCAAATTAAAACATTTTACCCACAATATAATGTGTATCCAGTAAAAACATATTTTTATACTTAATAGAATTTATAAAAATGTATACACAAATGAGGAATATCAACTACACAGAGTGGGTGTGTGTGAGATGGTGGTAGGTGTCACCGTGGAACCCACACTGGACTGGTGAGACTAAGGTATTGTGAACAGTGATGATGGTCATGGCAATTAGTCTAGACCTTGTGTTTCTTATTTTATAGAATTTTTCCTCAGGGAAGATTTGATATGGTTGGTCTGCCATGATTAGAGATGGTATGGATGAGTTGTGACATTTGGAGCTGATTATGGAGGGAGCTTCCATGGATTTAGAGCTCGGTGATTAGAGATGCCATGGATTAGGATCTTGGTGTATAATAGGGTTTCTCATGGATTTGGATCCCAGATGAGAGGGTTATCGTGGGCCTCATCCCTAGAGTCGTGGGGATATGATAGGGTTTATCATGGATTTGAAGCTTGGATGGTAGGTTTTTCATGGGTTTCATCCCCGGATTCATGAGGATATGATAGGGGTTTCCATGGATTCAAATATTAGATAATATGGATATCATGAGTTTCATCCCCGCAGTCATGAGGATATAATAGGGGATTCCATAGATTTGGATCCCAGATGATAGGACTTACATGGGATGGATCCCCAAAGTCATGAGGATTGGTTGGGACTATCATGGATGTGGATCCTGTATGTTACTTGGGGGGTATGGTCATCATGACATGTTCAGAGACACCCCAAGACTAGACAAAGTAGGTATGGTCGATCAGGGTCATGGACCTAAGGATCAATAGTAATTTATTTATTTTCAGAAATTGTCTTTTATTTCAGTTGGGCACATCACATGAACATATCATGCATATGCTGGGTAGTAAGGGAATGCATTGGTGGTTCCCTACTGAGTTGTGCACTCACACCCTACACGGGCCACCATTTACTTGGATACCTAAGCAAATGTTCACTTGATTACAGGGCACGGGTTTGGGTTAAGACCTAGGATAGCATGGTCAAGTAGGACTGCCCGAATGAAATTGGAGTTCAGGATGAGATTAGGCTTGGGATATTGATAAGTATATTTCATGCATATATTTTATGGTATTTTAATGTATTGATTTGTGTATTTAAATGACTATTCTTTCCAATTTGTGAGTGATTTAACTTGTTTTGTTTTTTATGGAAGGATATAATGAATATTTGGAAAAGGACTGAAAAGAATAAAATATTAGATCAAAAATACACTTCACACCGCAAGCGACACCAAATTTTTTAGGATAAAACGAAGCTGGAAAAAATGGAGTAGAATGATTACATGACGTGTAATTCATTTACACGTCATGACTTCATCTAAAGAAGCAGCCACTCAGGGAAAGTCATGACAATGTTACACACTGTGAAGAAAAATTACACATCGTATAAACATATTACATGACGTGAGTTTTTTTGGGATATGTTTTTTGAAAAGATATTCCAAAATTCAAGTCACTTGGAAATTCAAATATTACACATCGTGTAACCACATTACACATCGTGTAAATTCACATGACAGGATTTCAAAGTATAGATTATTCATATCTTCAATTTTTTACCAAATCTCTGAAAAGGGACCCACCTTGGACCACCTATAGACCAAATATTAATGATATTCATTAATATTGGATCCCATATAGAGCCTATAAAAGGAGAGCTAGGCTATTTTTGTTAAAGTCGTTCGTATATAAAGGCCAAAGCATGGAGCAATAAGTTTCAGGTCCCTTTCCAAGTTCTTCTCTATTTTCATTATGAATTATTTTTCTTTTCTCCTTTCCTCTAATCCTCACATCACTGGGATAAGGGGGTAAACCCACCATGTGTCAGGGTAATGTAATAGAAGGGGGAAGGTACACTGGATTGATTTATTTTAATTATTCATGTATTTTGTTTGTGTAATTTATTTTTCAACTTCCAATCTCTTTCTTTTTCTTCTATCATAACTATTGATAATAGAATCAAAAAGGGATATTAAAATTTAAAAATTGACAACCCTAAAGAAGGTATGACCATTGTCAACTTTAGGGGAAATCATGTTTAAATATGGTATTGGGACAAACTTAATTCATTGAAATCCTAAACTACCAGACAAACATAAATATGATAGTACCGCGTTAAGGAGGAGATTTCATGACCATTGGATCTTCCTCACCTTGACTCTGACACCAATCATGAATTAATCAATATATTTTATTAAATATAATTTCACCTAAACCCTGATATTACAAAACCCAACACACTTTTCAAAATATGTTTCCAAAACAATAAATCAAACTTCTTTGTTTTTGTTTCTCTTTCTCAAAACCAATCAAATAAATATTTTATCACCCTTTTTCTTCAATTTAATAAAATAAAATATCTTGAAATTCTAATCAAAATAATTTCACCATCTCTATGGATTTATCTCGACCAAATTCTTTACTACATTTTAATTAATTAAGTAACATAACTATATTTTTATAAATTTTGTTTTTTAATAGACTCATAGGGAATTAACGACGCCCTCTGGGCTATCAAACCAGTGTCATTTCTGGAGAAGGTTTATTTTTAGTTTATTAAGATTTTAATTTTTATTTTATTAGTATATTTAAATTTATTTATTTACATTGGGTATGAATGTGCTATGAGTTTTCAGATTTTTAACTTTTTAATGCACAACCACAACACAAGAGAAAAAGGAAAAGAAGTTTTTTGACTTCAATCTTAAACTGGAGAAATGTCTAAAAAGGTGAAAAGAAGATATGGAGGGCACTGAGCAAAACCAAACTTATGAGGTTCTTCAAAGAAATCAGGGGCTTCAGACACTATAGTAAATCACTTCGAGATCAAGCCTACAGTAATTTCAATGATCATAAATAGCATTAAATTCACTATATTTCCACATGAAGATCTGAAAAAACATATTGAAAACTTCCTCGACATCTGTGACATGTTCTATTTACAAAATATTTCAAGTGATGCGGTAAGACTCCATCTTTTCTGATTTTCATTACGTGAGAGAGCTTGAGAATGGATTCAAAGCCTACATGAATATTCCATCACTACATGGGATGATTTGGCCCAAAAATTCCTCACCTGCTTCTTTCCACCTTCTAAGTCAATGGACATACAGGTAAATATTCTAAACATTTTTCAATTTGAAGATGAATCATTGAATTATGAATGGGAATGTTATAAAGATATGACTCAAAAATTCCCTTATCATGGAATGAATCTATGGATAATTATCCAAACTTTATATAAGGGTTTGTTACAAAAAAAGATCAATTATAGATGCTTCAACTAGAGGATCATTAATGAAGAAATCACCGGAAATGAGCTACAACTTATTGGATGAGATGAAGAGAAAATAGTTTCCAGTGGCAAGGAGAAGGGATGCGATAAAAATTCATTCATGCAATTAATAATAATAACTAGATGGTAGCACAACTAAAGTCATTAAACAAGAATATGGACATCATGATGTGCCAGTAGAAAAACCCCCAAGGTACGCATATAGAAGATGAAAATTAGGTCGATTACAATCATGGTAATTAATTTCAGGGTTAAAGACCACAACAATAAGGACAAGGGTGTCAATAAAGAACACAAGGGTACTAACAACAAGTACCCTAAGGCCCCACACTGATGAGTCAGGTCTATGTATTTGAAGATATACATGAAACATTCATGATTACTTCTGAATAAAAGAACAAGAATCAAACCAAAAGGCCTAATTGCGGAATCTAGAGCATCAAGTTTTCCAAATTTCATATCATCTTATAGAAAGACCCATAGTAATAGTACTAGAATGCCCTAAAGTATTCCCACATGAATATTTGAAAGATATAAATCTTATAAGTGGAAGAAAACAAAAGGAAGTGGTATAGAATTTTTCAAACAACAACTAGCGCAATCAAGAAAAGAAGAAGATGGAGCTAACAAGGAACAAGTAGCTGAAAATGAGAATAAGAAGAAGAACCACCTCAGTACAATCCAAGACTGCCTTTTCCAAAATGGATGGTGCAAGTAAAGAACATCATCCAGAAAATTAAGTTTCTTGACCACTTTAAAAAAATCATATTAATATACCTTTTTCATAATCTCTCACAATCATGATAAAATATGTAAAATTTATGAAAGCTAGTAACCAACAAGAAGAAGATAGAATAGATTGGAACCATTACGCTCACACGGGAGTGTCCAGTGATGGTAACAAAGGAGCTACCTAAGAAACAAAGTGATCTAGGTATCTTTTCAATTCCCATTTTTATCAGAGCTAAAAAAATGTGGAAAATATTTGTGTGACTTAGGTGTGACTGTCAATATCATGTCATACATGAATTTTAAGAGTTTTTCACTGAAAGGGATGAATCCCATAAGAGTTTCGCTCCAATTAGCAAACTCAACAATGAAGCATCCCCAATAAATAATTGAGGACATCCTAATTAGAGTCAAAAAAAATACTTCCTCATTGACTTCCTAGTACCAGATATGGAAGAGGAGAGAAATCCACTCATTTTGAGAAGACTGTTTTTAGCCACAGGGCATGCATTGATCGACGTTCATAATAGAGAACTCTGTCTGAGAGTTGGTAGTTCTCAAGTAAGTTTCAATATCCAGTGGTAAATTAATAACTACGATGTGCAAGAGGAAAATTAGTTTGGAGAAGGAGAAACACTGAAAGTTGAGAATGTTATAGAAATTGAAGAGGTGAATGAGTTATATTCTTTTGTGAAAGAGGATGCTCAACTAAAGAATAAAGGGAAGTTGAAAACCAAGATGGATGAAACCAAAAGAGAGAATGACTCCACTATATTTGAGAAAGGAAAATAGGTATGGATGGTACATGAACTTCAATTTAGTTTATCAGGATTAGGGAAGAAATGGTGGGTCGGTCCAATGAAGATCAAGAAAGTACTACCATCTAGAAGAATTAAGTTGTTCAGAGAAGAAGGATATGGGATGACCTACATATATAGGACACAAATGATACCATTTATGGACCCCAAAGAGGTACAAAATTTTTAATTGTATATCACATAAACTGAAGCTAAAGAAGTTAAGGTTGATCCAACAATGGTAAACCAAAGCGCTTCCGGGAGGCAATCCGAGTTTTTTGTTTTTATTTATTTATTTTCTATTTTTAGTGGAACACATTCTATCACTCCAAATATTCTAAAATTAATTGATAATGGCATGTACTTTCACCTGTTTATTTTTAATTTTCCGGACCATCAAGACCCAAGCCGCCAGCAAGCAATATGAACTAAAAGAGGCTATAACAACAATACATGTTGTGAATCTAGAGTAGCCAGAACATACACATCCATGATTGAAGAACCAATTGCAAGGGGATTAACAGTTTAAATTAAACATTTTTCAACTACACTCCCCACATTTAATTAGAAATTTTTAACTGCCAATTGCATCCCCCACAATTGATACTAGCTTCAATCAACTAAACTAAGAGACATAAACTACCCAGGAAAATGATCATATCATGAGTTTAAATTTCTTTGTCAATAAATTTTAATGAAAAAAATGGGGAAAATATTTATTAGAGATAATCATATGTATTAGGATTTAAAAAATCATGATTTGAGGATAATATTGATCATTTTAAATGAAATTTTCTTGAGATATATCCATGATTTTAATTTCTCATATTAGCACTCATTAATTTAATTATTCATATGAATTTCCATGAGTAATCATCCCAAACATTCATCTCATTCCTGAAAATCCATTGAGACAATATTTTCCATTCTTTCTTTTTTATATTTCTTGAGAAACATGGTCATGTTTTCTTCTAGAACTTGATTTGCATCTTATCGAATCTATGACTACATAGAGTCACTTTTAAAATGATGGAAGAAATATTTTGTTTAATCCCTTATCTTGATACCCATATTACATTAATCCTTATTAATCCCATAGAATACATGGATAGACTTTTTAGGAAATGATCCATGTTAAAAACTTATTTTATCCATTCCTACCTTCCTCTAAATATTTTTCATGATTATCAAACATAAGAGTGGGGGAAACAATGACTGGTGGAAGGGATTTATATTTTTTAATGAATAAGTGTGGGTGAAATATCATAATATTTGGGGAAGGCACATTCATTTTATTTATCAAACACCCTCTTGAAAAAAAACAAAAAAAAACAAAAAAATGGGTTTTGGCTAGATAAATTCAAAAATAACCATTTACTTGACTAGTGATCTTGTTATAACTATTAAAAATAGTGTTGTGGGGAGATCATTGGGGGTTTTTTGTGGATGTGATAATTTTCCCTAGAATAACTTTATAAAAATAATAATAATAATAATAATAATACTAATAATAAAATATGGTTTTTCATTTATTGCATTTCATCTCTTTATGAGCTTGCTCTGAGATACTAGGGAAAATGAGACTTTCATTGAGTTATTTTTTATTATCATGAAAATTAATTTAGATTTGAAATTACTTTTTGATCCTTACTTGATTTACATCATTTACCTACCTACCTTAAGCCATAGAGTCATTTGATCCTTAATGTTGAAGCTCTCATGATTATTTGTGATTCTGACTTTACATGGTGGATATGTTAGATACCTTACAAGCCTATGGTAAGTTACATGTTCTTGAGGTATTTGAATCAATAAATTCATTTATACCCTAATAATGAGCAGAAAAATTCAAAGTGAGGTAAATTGCAAGTGAAAAGCATATTAATAATGAATTTAAAAATTAAAATGGATGATTGAAAAAGCTTGGCTATTTCAAAAGAGAAAATTTAAAATACCTGGTTGACTTGTTTCTTTGAAAAAATGAGGAATTTATAAATTTTCTACATGTGATTCTCAAATATTTAATTTTCCATTTAATCAATTGCTTTTATTGGAATTGAATTTAAATCATGGTAAGGTGAACGTCCTTTGAAGTCTGTTGAGATTCCATCCTTGAGGACAAGTATGAATTCAAGTGTGGGTTATTTGATAAGTATATTTCATACATATATTTTATGGTATTTTAATGTATTGATTTGTGTATTTAAATGACTATTCTTTCTAATTTGTGATCAATTTAACTAGTTTTGTGTTTTATGGCAGGATATAATGAATATTTGGAAAAGGAAATAAAAGAGGAAAATATTAGGAAAAAAAAGACACTTTGTGTCAGGAGAAAAGATAGAGGTGCGACGCCAGATTTTTTAGGATATAAAGAAGCTGGAAAACTAGAGAAAAATGATTACACACCATGTAATTCATTTACATGTCGTGACTTCATCTGAAAAATTAGCTGCTTGGGGAAAGTCATGATGATATTACATGATGTGAAGAATAATTACATGTTATGTAAACACATTACATGACATGAGTTTTTTTGAGATATATTTTTTGGAAAATATTTTCCAAAATTCAAGTCACCTGGAAATTCAAAGATTACACATCGTGTAACCACATTACACGTCGTTTAAATTCACGAGATGGGATTTTAAAGTGCAGATTCTACGTATCTTCAACTTTTCACCAAATCTATGACAAGGGATCTACCTCGGACCACCTATGGACCAAATATTTATGATATTAATTAATATTGGAGCCCATATGATGCCTATAAAATGAGTGTTAAGCTAATGATATTGGAGGAATTCAGATCCAGAGACCAAAGCATGGAGCAAGAAGCTTCAGGGGCCTTTCTGAGTTCTTCTCTTTTTATTATGCATTATTTTTCTTTTCTCCTTCCCTCTATTCCTCTAATCACTAGGTTGAGGGGGTAAACCTTCCATGTGATAGGGTAACGTAATAGAAGGGGGAAGGTGTACTGGATTGATTTATTTTAATTATTCATGTATTTGGTTTGTGAAATCTATCTTTCAACTTCATATTCCTTTATTTTTCTTCTATCATGACCATTGATAAATGAATCAAAAAAAGAATATTAAAATTAAAAAACTAACAAACCTAAAGAAGGAAAATCCATTTTCAACTTTAGGGGAAATCTGGTTTAATTATGGTATTGAGAAAAACTTAATTCGGTGAAATCCTAAACTACCATACCAAGGGAAATAGGGTATTTTCGTGTTAAGGAGGAGATACCATGACCATTGGATATTCCTCATCTCGACTCTGACACTAATAATGAATTAATCAACATATTTTATTAAATCTAATTTCACCTTAACCCTGATATTACAAAACCCCATCACACTTTTCAAAATCTATTTCCAAACCAATCAATCAATCTGCTTCGTTTTTGTTTCACCTTCTCAAAACCAATAAAATCAATATTTTATGAACTTTTTTATTCAATTTAATAAAATTAAATCTTTTGAAATTCTAATCAAACTAATTTCACAATCTCTGTGGATAGATCTAGACCTACTGCTTTACTACATTTTAATTAATTAAGTAGAATAGTTGAGTTTTTATAAATTTTATTTGTGCATAAACCTATAGGGAATTAACGACATCCTCCAGACTACCAAATATCATGAAGACAGTGTCTTTTATTTTCTTTTATTCTGTTATGTATATGTAAATGACCCAATGGTCGGTCGGTGTATGTATAGCATGGATTTTTGGGCCTTTGCTTAATTTCATCTATTATTGTTGGATATTTATTAATTATGTGTAATCTAATTATTTACTATTTTGGATGATGTTTAGTGATTATTTATTATTTCAAACTCTGATATGGGGTTATAGTCTCCCAATTGTACCATCTTAGGCCTTTGCTACTTGTCAGAAACCTCTGGCGTATAGGGAGACATGTCTGAGGTCACATGGTGAACCGGTCCAATTAATATTCATAGAGTGAGTCGAGGTAGGATGTTACAAGTAGATGCACCATTCAAAATAAAACATAGTTTATAATAAGAAATATACCTCAAGGTATTTAAAATTGAGATAAGAAACTCTTACAAGTAACATAATCCTTGAGATAATAATCATTTGATAATGATGTTATAAGGAGGAATTGTATAACCCCAAAAAAGGAGGAAATAAAATACCAATTATCTATTAGGTAAAATAAATCATTCTTGTAGCAATAGAGTTTCAATGAGAAAATTTATAACTTAATGGAAGAAAATTAAGTCAGCAAAAACCCTTACCATAATTTATGCTTAGTCAAAATGCACTCTAAACTTATTTATAACAAATATAAATTACTTAATCACCCATTAAAAACATTTTTTATATCTATAACCTTTCATAAAATTAATCTATAATTATTATCTACATGTACATTAGTTATTTATTATCTATTTCTGACATCAGGTGTGAGTAATCTCGATTGTTTTAAACTATTTTTGTAATTATAGTGTTGTTCTTCATTCTTCTCCCAAATTTCATCATACTTGGATCATAAAAGGTACTAGAATTTATGTTTCATAATTATTTATAATGTTATAATTTCATTATATGGGAGTTTTATTCATGATCCTTAAAGAGTAAATTGGATATGAGTGTTTTTTGATGATTTTGCACGAACAGAACTCGATTTAAAATTAGTGTTGCCATTCTAGAACTAAAATAGAATATTTATTTGCTTATTTATATCATATAATATTATTAATAATTTTCTCATAGTCATCCATGATATTATTTTATTTCATTTTTCAAGTAGGAGGTTAGACCGACCAAAACATGAACATATCATAATTAATGGATGATTATGATTATGAAAGGGGTTTATTTTGGGAATAATATCATTATTAAAAAATAATTATGATATTATTTAGATAATTTTAAGGTGGTGAATTATATTTTAATAGGTTTTAATAAATAACAAAAAACTAGATGAAAAATAAGATATGTTACTTCGTTGAGGTGGTAGTTCACACAATACATGATTAACATTTTCATTAATTGAAGAATGAGTGGGAAATAAGGTGGATTATAATTTTAATCTTCACAATTATATAATATATTCCATATTTATTCTTTAATTTCTCCCTTATAACTAGTAAAGAGAGGTAGTGGTGAAAAAGGAAAGTTGTCCCTTTGTAGTGGTGGTAGTCTGCACAACACATGAATGATGACTTCGTTTTTTGTTAATAAATAGGGGAAAGGTGGTTAATAGTTATTATCTTAGAATAATAACATTAAATATATAAACAATACTAATTTAATTATATAGGAATTGTAAAATTTTATTTGGGAAAGTAATAATGAAAAGAAAATAAGTTCGAGAAAAGGTACTCATGTTAAGGACTTTGTCCTTCCCTTATAAAGCTCCTCAGAAATAAATCTCTTAGGTCGGTATCTTATGAACGGAGTCTCGAGGAAAAGAAATAGGATTCTAAGGGGAAGTAAAAGTGACATAGTTTCAAGAGGAAACCAAATTTTGGTAGTGGTCTTGAAGGGGTTATGTGTAACATCTTGAGTTTTAGTAAAAAGAATTATTTAATTTATTATTAGTTTTTGTTTTAATTAAACATTTTTTCAATATAAAACAAAATATGTAAATAAATATTAAAATTTAATAATTAATAAAATAATTAATTAATTAAAATTTTATAATTATAATTTATTAACTAATGTTTTATTAGTTAATTAAAATATTCGACAAGTTAACAACCAAGATATGTTAAGTTTCATTAATTATTAAATTATTAACTTAGAAATAATATTTTGTTTATAGAACATTTGTCTTAGTAAATAAAAAAATTTAAAATTAATATTTCATTATGTAAAAAATAATGTTTTGAATAAACAATCATATTTATAAATATTTGAGAAGAAAAATAATTTTAAACGAAATATATCATTTACTTTATTTAAAATGTTAAATAATGATAATAATTTTTAAGGTTCTTAAAAAGATTTAATTATTTGAATATGAGTATTACTTTGGCCTTATAAAATAATGTTTTCCACTCCCCTTTGGAAAAACCCATGGTCAAAAACCAAGTTTTGGTTTGTGGTTTTGATTAGTTTTATGTGTAGTGGCCAAAACCTAAACAATAAAGAATTCCCTCTCTTTTCCTATATAAACACACAAAATCTCCCACTTCCTCTTCACTCAAAGCTTTTGTAGATCGACCAACCTCTTTCTTACTCTCTCTAGAATCCTCCCAAGGCACCCTAAGCTCCCAAGAAGCCTCTCTTAAGCCTCTCCCAAGCCTTTGGGAACACACTTCCAAGTAAGGTATTTCTTCCTCTCTCATTTTTGTCCAAGTTTATTTATATTGTTATACCCTTGTCTTTTCAATTACAAGTGTTGGGGTATGATTTATCACCTCCCCCATACATCCCACATTATTTTTTAATGATGATAGACCTCTTTATCTCTCATTAATGCCTCCCATGTACACTCATTACCATGTCAGAATTCTGTAAGGAATCTCTCTCTCCTCATTTACATCCAAGCAATTCTTTTGTATTATGAATCTAAATTTCATTACATATGTTGGGACATGTATCTATATGAACCCATTACTATCCATTTAATTTAAATATTATGAGAAACCCTTTTCTCTTTCATCAACCATTTTTATGAATTCTTATGTCACATTGTTATGCTGCCGAAATTGCCCTGCGATTTTCCAAGCCAAAGTCATTGTGTAGTGAATACCATGCCCATTTCTCTATCAAGAGTATTCACCTTTATGAAAAATTTCCTATTTATTATTTATTTTCATGTATAAATTCCACATTCCTTTATCGTGGATTAAATGATGATTTTTAATGAATCCATATTATATGATCCATGTGGCACACTTATGCATGAAATGAAATGATTAAGAAAGGTGTGCCTTGATAGTGCTTTAATGCATTGGGTAGTAATTAGTATCATGATACGCCAAGTGAAATTAGGTTTTACTCATTCTAATTCAAGTTAAAGGAGGGTTTACTCATGATCCATGTGCAATGATCCTTGGATCATGCTAATATCATGTTAAATATTGATTCCACATTCCCATGTTTTGTATCATACCTTTATGTTCATGTATCTATTATGATCCATTGATATTTCTATTTCCTAATGTGTATTATATTCTTATTGTTATTCCTTGTTTACTCCTTTACTAGGATTTATATCTCATCATTTTCTTATAAATATCCTTAGGTTATCCCTTGCAATGTTAAGTACGAAGGAATGTTGTGGTCATGTAAAAGAAGTTTTCAATAAAGATATTGTGTTTCATATTCTAAGTTGTTATGTAATATTCCTAAGCCCCAAAGAAATTATACCTATAGATCTTCTATCTTGTATCAAGTGAAGGCTTTTATGTAATAAATTATGTTTAAGTATGTAATAAAGAGCAGGGTTGTTATAGTTGGTATCAGAGGAACGGTCTAGATAACTTTGGAGATTAGATGTTGTCATTAAGTAAAACAAAATCTACGTTTTATATTTTTTTCTTTAGATAGTTAAGTCCCCTTATAAATTATTTAATTTTGAAGATTTAAATTCAGAATTTTTGTAAGTCCGATGAAAAAATTGCAAGGGTGCAATTCATTTTAATTAAACATTTATTCAATGTAAAACAAAATATGTAAATAAATATTAAAATTTACTAATTAAAATAATAAATAATTAATGAAAACGTTATAATGATAATTTATTAACTAATGTTTTATTAGTTAATTAAAATATTCGACAAGTTAACAACCAAGATATGTTAATTTTCATTAATTATTAAATTATTAACTTAGAAATAATATTTTCTTTATAAAACATTTGTATTAGTAAATAAAAATATTTAAAATTAATATTTTATTATGTGAAAAATAATGTTTTTAATAAACAGGCATATTTATAAATATTTGAGAATAAAAATAATTTTAAATGAAATATATCATTTACTTTAGGATGTTAAATAACGATAATAATTGTTAAGGTTCTTAAAAGGATTTAATTATTTGAATGTTATTATTATTTTGGACTTATAAAATAATTTTTTCCACTCCACTTTGGCAAAAACCATGGGCAAAACCATGGGTTGGTTTGTGGTTTTTATTAGTTTAATGTGTGGTGGCCAAAACCTAAACAATAAATAATTCCCTCTCTTTTACTATATAAACTCACCCAAGATCCCACTTCCTCTTCACTCAAAGACTTTGGAGCTCAACCAACCTCTACCCTATTCTCTCTAGAATCCTCCCAAGGTGCCCCAAGCTCCCAAGAAGCCTCTCTCAAGCCTCTTCCAAGCCTTTGGGATCACAATTCCAAGTAATGTATTTCTTTCTCTCTCATTTTTTTCCAAGTTTCTTTATTTTTATATACCCTTTTCTTTTCAATTAAAAATGTTGGGGTATGATTTATCACCTCCCCCATACTACCCTACTTATGTTTTAATGATGATATACCTCTTTATCTCTCATTAATTCCTCCCATTTACACCTGTTACCATGCCGAAATTCCGTAAGGAATATCTCTCTCCTCATTTACATCCAAGTAATTATTTTGTATTATGAATCAAAATTTCATTAAATATGTTGGGAAATGTGTCTATATGAACCCATTACTGTCCATTTCATGTAAATATTATGATAAACCCATTTCTATTTCACCAACAATTTTTATGAATTCTTCTGTCACATTGTTATGCTGCTGAAATTGCCCTGTGATTTTCTAAGACAAAGTCATTGTGTAGTAAATACCATTCCCATTTATCTATCAAGGGTATTCACCTTTATGCACATTTAATTATTGATTATTAAGTTTCATGTATGAATTCCTCATTTCTTTATCGTGGAATAAATGGCGATGTTTAATGAATCCATGTTATATGATCCATGTGTGACACTTATGCATGAAATGAAATGATTAAGAAGGGTGTGCCCTGATAGCACTCTAATGCATTGGGTAATGATTAGTATCATGATACGTCAAGTTAAATGATGGTTTACTCATGCTAATTAAATTGAAATGAGGGTTTACTCATTCTCCTTGTGCAATGATCCTTGGATCATGCTAATATCATGTTAAATGTTGATTCAACATTCCCATGTTATGATAATCATGTTGTATCATGCTTTTATGTTCATTTATCTCTTGTAATCCATTGATATGCCTATTTCCTAATGTGTACTGTATTATTCATGTTATTCCTTGTTTACTCCCTTATTGGGCTTTATAGCTCACCCTTTTTCTTATGCATGTCCTCAGGTTATCCCATGTAATTCTAAGTATGAAGGAATATTGTGGTCTTGTAAAAGAAGTTTTCAATAAAGATGTTGTGTTTTATATTCTAAGTTGTTATGTAATCTTCCTAATCCCCAAATACACTAGACCACTTGATCTTCTATCTTGTATAAAGTGAATTTTTTTATGTAATAAATTGTTTTTAAGTATGTAGTAAAGAACAGGTTTGTTATATGATCAGAGACTGTAACAAACCAACCTAGGTTGCCCTCAAACCTGGCACCCGACCTGATCTTTCACATACCGAAAGGGCATTCTCGATCCCCATGGGCCGGTGAAAATCACTTGAGAATCAAACAACACAATAGAGGGAATGATTTCACCCAACCTAAATAAACACATGGCATATATATACTAGAAAAAAAGGAATATTGGAAGATAAACAAGATATATATTCCATAACTGTAAGAAAATAGCAAAAATAGATAACAGCAAAAGTTGCTAAAAACTCCAAAGGACAAGTCCAACTACAAATGACTAAAACCAATAGCTACTCCAAATGATGGTAGGGATGGACTCCCACCATCTCACCACTAGCTACCCAACCAGCAAACACAAACCTTGTTACCTCACTGCTGCATCTTGACTTTCCCTACACTATAAGACAAATAAATGTCTATGCACCATTGGGTGTGAGCTAACATGATCAGTAGGATCCCACCCATGTGTTTTATAATAAGCATATGTGTGACAATTCTTGTATTCTCATTTTAAGTAAAAACATGGCATGATAATCAGTAAAGCAGTTTTATAAAAAACATGGTAAACATTTCCCTTTTTCCACAATTCCAAACAAAGGTAGGTATATCAATTTTAAAACACGTTTTCCATGTCATTTTTCATGATCATAAAAATTCATATCAAGGATAACATAGAAATCCAATAAATAAAAAATAAGCATAGGTATCACAACACTAAGGAATACTACATGTTCTGGCCGCAGACTACTCATACCACAATAATCAAGTGCAAAAATCTGATCCTAGAACACAGGACTAGGAATCAGAGGAATACCCCATGAGTAAACCCCCCAAAATGTCAATATCATACCCCTAGAACAACAAGCCTAGAAAACAAATGAAATCCCCAAGAAAAACCTTCTTTATAATCACAGAACAATGGATGATGTCCCCAAGTTAAAACTTCAACCCAAGTACCCAAGGTTACCCATGTGCTTTTTTTCACAAATCATTTCAATGCTTTGAAGTACCCATTTTCTTTCCATTTATCATCAACTTGGGAAAACCCATTTCTCTTCAAAAACACTTTTCAACACACAAAAAAAGATCATTCCAATTACATTTATAAATCAATTTATAAATCAAGAATAATCAAGCTTATTGAAATAGGTCAAGCTTATTGAAATAGGATAGAGATGGAACCACCTACATCAAAGATCAGGTTGCACACGCCCATAATGACATCCACCAACAACAAAACCCAAAAATGTCAACAGAGGTCCTAGAATCAAATACACATCAAGATTGACTCAATTTAAAAGAAAAGGTCTCAGTGAAAGAGAGGGACCCAACATACCTCAAAGGCGAACATCCACTGCACTACGACCAATGGAAGAAAAGGCCTCTAGAATGAGATCAAAAAATGTATCTAGGAAGAAACCAAGAAGAATCATCAAACATAGACCAACATATCCAAAGATGACACCCAACATTGATATCTTGATCAAAGGAAATGAAGGAACGGAAAGGTTACTCACCTAGAGAGACACACCACAACTACAATGGAGATCGATTGTTGAACGGATTGATCTAGAAGGGGTTGAGTCTCTCAAAAAATCCCTGTGATTTCCTTAGGTCAAGATCCATGAAGAACCGGTGAATGAAATAAAAAAACAGCCACATGCTATTTTTAAAAACTGTATACAGGTTATTACACAGCGTATAACCCATTTACACGACGTGTAACCCCCATGATCCACATATGCCAAAAAACTCATCATCTCAGATTAAAAAAAATTAACAACTCACATTGTGTAACCTTTCATATCATGAATTCATATTTCATAACATACATCCATCAACCATTACACGGTATGTAACATAGTTACATGGCATGTAACTGCTCAACAGCCTACAGAAACAAAAATTTATTAGTAAAAGTCTCAAAAAACTCTAACTTCACCACTATAGGTGTCCTCTCAATCTCAATGGAGGGGGAAACCATGATGAGGTTAAGGACGTACCTAATTAAATAGTAACAGGATATTAAAAACTCCCCACTATAAATACTTTCCATCCCCAAGAAGTTATGTGGAAGATGTAATCCCTGGAAAGAGATGAGGCCACTGCTTCCTCATCAATGATTCGTGTTCCCAAGTCTCATGAGAATATGATCCTTGTGTCCATAGAACTCTAACCAACAGAATCGACTTACCGTGCAAGACTTTCACTTGAGAGTCAACGATCTCAACTGGTTTCTCCAGAATAGAAGCATTTTTCTCTAAATCAATTTCTTCCCAACTCAGAACATGAGTGGGATCAGGGTGATATTTCATGAGCTGAGATATATGGAAAACATCATGAATACCTATCAACTAAACTGGAAATAATGATTGATAGGAAAATTTCTCGGGCCATACAGTGACCTCAAACGGTCCAATATATCTCGAAGCCAACTTTCCCTATTTTCCAGGTCGAAGGTGACCCAACTGAGGAGAAAAATTTAAGAAAACCCAATCACCTACAGAAAACTCCAAAGGTCAATGTCGTCGATCTGCATATGATTTATGTCGACTATGGGCTGTAACCAGATGTTAATATGCATCCTGAATCTTCACGGATGTTTCCTGAACCAAACTTGATCCCACTAAAGATACTTCGCCCACCTCATCCCAACAAAGGGGTGATCTACATGGGTGACCATACAACACCTCAAAGGGATCCATTATGATTAACAACTGATAACTATTGTTATAAAAAAACTTAATCAGTCCCAAATGATTATCCCATGATCCTATGAAACCCAAGATAGAGGCACGGATCATATCCTCCAAAATATGAATTACTCGATCCATTTAACCATCTGTCTATGGATGGTAAGTTGTGATCAACTTGACCTGAGTTACCATAGCCTCTTCAGAACCTTGAGGTAAACCTAGGATCCTAATCTGAAACAACAGCATAAGGACTCCCATGTAACCTCACAATCTCTTTCACAAACAGCTTACCCATATCTTCAACCTTAGTGGTGTCCTTGATTGGAATGAAATTAGCAGACTTCAATAACCGATCAACAACCACCCAAACAGCATTCCTCCCTTAGGGAGCCCATGGTAATCCAACAAAAAAATACATGGATATCTCATCCCATTACCAAAATAACACTGGAATAGGCTGAAGAAAACCAGAATATTTCAAGTGCTTTTCCTTTATCTGTTGGTAGGTGTAACAGCGAGACACAAACTCGGCGATGTCATGCTTCATACCCAGCCACCAGAATTGTCTCCTTATGTCATAATACATCTTCATAGTTCCTAGATGAACGGACCATGAAAAGATATGAAAATTTAACAAGAATAAACTCCTCATAGATGCTGGGATGATAATAATTTTCCCAAAGTGAATAATACCATCTAAAGAGAGAGACCAACCTGAAACGGTCTCCCCACCATAAAGGATTTCTCAAGTCTTCTGAAACTCATCTTCTTACTACTGACTCTGCAAAATAGACTCCAGGAGAGATGATGATAACTGAAAATTGTTCAGAACCATACTCAAAACATCCTCATAAGCATCTAGATGCAACTGAGCAAAAATCCCCATAAGGTTTTACTCTTCCTTTGATTCCAGAACAGCCTATGATGTTACTTTCCTGCTAAGAGCATCTACAACAATGTTTCCATTCCTTGGGGTGTAGGTGACATATAAGTAAAATGTATGAAGGTATTCTACCCATTATTTATGTCTGAGATTTAATTACTTCTAAGAAAATATATAACTCCGACTTATGATTAGATAATACTATGAACCTTTCCCCAAAAATATAGTGTCGCCAACATTTAAGCACACGCATGACTATCTCAATCTCTAAATCATGAATAGAGTAATTATTTCCATGTATTTAGAGCTGATGAGATCTATAAGCTACCACATGATCATCCTGTATAAGCATGCATCTCAAACCATCACCCAAAGCATCACAAAACACCATGTACCCCTTACCGGGCTCTCGTAAGATCAGAATAAGAGCCGATCTCAGAAGCCTTTTCAGTTCATCAAAAGAAGTTTGACACTTTGCATCCCTGGTGAATTTCACTTATTTCCTAGTAAAAGAAGTCAAAGGTGATGCCATCTTAAATAATTCCTTGACAAACCATTAGTAGTATCTAGAAAGACCAAGGAAGATTCATATCTCAAAGAAATTTTGTGGTTCCTTCCATGAAAAAACATCTTTTACCTTCTCTAGATCAACTGATAATCCATGCTCAAAAATTATGTGCCCCAAGAAATTCACTTATTGAATCAAAAAACTACATTTCAAAATCTTTCCATAAAAATAGTGACTTCTCAAAATTTCTATAACCAAACCCAGATGGTTCTCATGCTCACTTTCAGATTTCAAGTAAACCAGAATATCATCCACGAACACTACCACAAAAGTGTCAAGATATTGATGGAATATCTAATTCATCAAATCCAAAAAACTGTAGGATCATTAGTCAGACCAAAAGGAATTACAAGATATTAATAATGGATATACCTAGTCTTGAAAGTTGTCTCTAGTATATCAGACTCCCGAACTCTGATCTGATGATAACCTGACCAAAGATCGATCTTAGAAAACCACTTCCCCCCTTTAACTGATCAAACAGATCATCCACATGAGGAAAAATATATTTGTTCTTAACCATTACCTTGTTCAACTTTCGATATTCCACACATAACTGAACTGAACCAATCGATTTCTTAGTAAAGAGCACAGGGACTGCCCAAGGAAAAAATGCCAAGGTGTAAAAAAATATTTTTCTAACAGGTTTTCCAACTAAATCTTGAGCTTTTTTAGCTCCTATGGTGCCATACGATAAGAAGGTATCGATATTGGATGCATACCTAGAACCAGATCAATCGTAAAATCTACCTCTCTCTTTGGGGAAATACCGGAGAAATCGATTGGGAAAACTTCAGGAAAGTCTTGAACAACAATGGGAAGATCACCAATAGAAGAAACTTCATCGGGATCAAATGCAACAACAACCAATAAACTCTTGAGCTCTAGTCGGGAAGGTCCTACATGACCTAACCTCGAGTTTCACTCCCCCTAAAACACATGAGATCTCCCATCAGCAGCGCTGATGATAATAATCAACCTCATATTGATGAGCAACAATAAAATCCATACCAATGATGATGTCAAATAGATCTAAATCAAGAACGAGAAAGTCCCATACTAACTATGTATCAGATATTGTCAACAAACAAGAAGGACATCTAAATCCCTTCTCTTTCCTCGTACCAAGAGGTGTTGATAAATCCATTTTAAAGGAAATAAGTTATATGGGAAGTTTAAGAACACAAAAAAATGTGCAAATATAAATGAGTGGGAGGAACTAGTATCAAATAAAGCAATTGATACTGAAGATGCAATAAAGATAGTATCTCTCTCTATTGTCGAACATGCCTCAACTTTCACTAGAAACTCATCTACTGTGTGAAAATGATTCACTCCTGAGGCCTATGGATGGAGCCCTGTAGTCTTTGAAGCTTTTGAATGCACCATAGTATCCTTTGGAGCTGACAAACCCTGACCATAATGAGGCATAGTCATAGCCTGACAGAAGCGATGTAAGTGACCAACGCGTCTGCAGCTGTTGCACGTCTTCACAGGAATAGGAAAAGAACATTTGTTGGGTCCTCCCTTACCACACTGATAACAAGTTAGAGGCACATTACCTGTTGTAATAGACGATGAAGAGGATTCTCTCTGCTAAGACCCACCTCCACTACTCCTGTGATGATCTTTCCACTTCCTCTTCTTCCCATGTGTGCCAATGAAGCTACCACCCAATGGAAGAGAAGAGGTGGAAAATACAACCTTGTCTGTCATATTCATTTCTACCATCATATCTCAGTCTACTATCTCTGCATATTTATAAAGATTCAGTATAAACACATGTGATCTGATATCTAATCACAAACTGTAAAGGTACTTCTTTGCCTTCAGCTGGTCATTCTTCACTATGTATGGGGAAAAACGGACAAGATCAACAAAACGATTGGTGTATGCCAACACCGAACATTCTTCTTGTTGTAAAGACAGGAACTCCAGATACTTTTCCAGCATCAGTGAATCTAGACGAAACTCCTAAAATAATAGGGTTTTAAAACCCTTCCAATCCAAGTTTACATGTCTATCTACCTAGACCATAGAATCCACCATCGCTTATCAGACCCCTTGAGTCTGAACGTTGCACACTTTACCCTAATGTTCTCAGGTGTCTCCAGAAAGTCAAAAAATTGATTTATCTAATCAAGCCATTCATCCACCTCTTGAGGTTATGTCGTTCATTTAAATGGTGGTAACTTCTCATTCAATAACTCCCATGATCAATCTCTCTCTCCTCCAGCTCCTAGCTATACCTCAACAATAGAATTTTGAACTCATGGAACCTCTTGATCAACAGAATGGATTTCCCGTACGAACGTCTCAATGAGATTCTGATCTATAGGTGGGTTCCCTTGAGGATCATCAGCCGCACCTTCCTAAGGAACTCATGGAAGATGTCTCGGAGTCATACTACTGCACACCAAAACATAAGAACGATCAGACAACAGAACAAATCTCAGCTCAAACTGGAAAACCCATAAGAAAAAACTGAGATTTTTAAAACAAAATCCAACACTATAGAAACATATCCTAACATATCATGGAAACTTGAGTCTCATCACGACAAGAGATGGTTAGACACTTATTACAACATACCTCTCAAGTCCCGACAATTCTATCTCTGGAATAACAAATTTCCCAAGACATGGACTCTTGAGGATAGACCTACTCTGATTCCAAATTGTAACGAACCGACCTGGGTTACCCTCAAACCTGGAACCCGACCCGATCAGTCACATACCTGAAAGGTGTTCCTAATCCCCACGGGTTGGCGATAAGAACTCAGGCATCGAACAACACAACAGATAAAACGATTTCTCCCAACCTGAACAACCACATGGCATATATATACTAGAAAAAAAGAAAAAATAGAAGATGAACAAGATATATATTTCATAACTGTAAGAAAACAACAGAAACATACAACAGTAGAATTAGCTAAAAACTCTAAAGGACTAAAACCAATAGCTACTCTAAACAATGGTAGGGACGGACTCCCACCATCTCACCACCAGCTGACACGAATATCACCACCTTACTACGACACCATTCCTTTCCTAGAACTGAAAGAAAAATAGAGGTTTATGCACCACTGGAGAGGTGTGCAGAGTGTGAGCTAACAGACTCAGTAGGATCCCACCCAGGTGTTCAATAAAATGCCTCTGTGTAAAAATTACTATATGCACATTTTAAGTAAAAACATGGCATGCTAAGCAGTAAAGAAGTTTTATAGAAAACATGGTAAACATTTCCATTTTTTCACATATATAAAAAACAATTATATCAATTTCAAAGCACATTTTCCATGTAATTTTTCATGAGAATAAACATGCATATCAAGGCTAACTCATAAAGTCAAGCAATACAAAACAGAAGCAAGGGTATCAAAATACCAAGGAATACTATAGGTCCCAGCCATAGACTACTCGTATCATAATAATCAAGTTCAAAAATTTGATCCTAGAACACAGGCCTAGGAAGTAGAGGAATACCCTATGAGTAAACCCCCCAAAATGCCAATATCATTCCCCTAGAAGAACGGTCCTAGTATAAGGCCCCATCCTTAAACATTACATAATCTTGAATTAAATTAATAATTTACATTGATGATCTTTTCAGGTTTAGAGCTCTAGATAATTAGGTCATAATTTATACATAACAACTTGAATATTACAAGTAGACACTTCTACTCACTATCCATTTTTTTCATAAATCAAAAACTCTTAAAAAAAGAAACATGACTAGTTCCATGTTTTAGATAGCATGACTTTTCCTTGATCTCATCCTTGACCTTATTCATCTTTAAGTCATGTGAAAAAACATTTCAGAACTTGAGATGAGCATAAAAATCTCGGTAAGGGATACATAAAGACGGAAAACTATTAGTTTTTCAAAACAACATGTAAATCATGAATACTTTATTATAAATTAATACTTTTAACTTTAAAGAAGTATCAAAAACACTTCACTGAATATAAGCTCATTTCTTACCCTTTTTGTAACCAAAAGATTACCATAAATCCCATAGAAAACAACATATAGAATATAAAGGTAACTTGGGACATAAACATACTTAAATAGAATAACCATACAGTCGACTTCCACACATATCACTAAATAGAATAGCCATAAAACCGACTTCCATACCCAATGCATTGGAGGTTATAACTTAACCACCCATCCTTGGTTTATCATGGAACCACCTTTCATTTGGATTATCACGTAACCACCTGTCAAATATCTAAGTAACGTTATATAATCATCACACATAAAAGATTGAAAATATCAACATTTCAATCATAAAATTTCATTTGAAATCACAAGAAAATTTCAAGATATTGAAATAGTAATATCCACTTTCAAAACCATTTTCAATACCAGAATATGTAAAAAATGGTACATGGTATTTATTTTTCATTTAAAAACATCACGGTTTGTTAAGGAATCCAAATATCAAATAATGCTCACAGCGGCGAAAAGGTCATTATCACCGCATACGTTAAAAAACATTCATTTTTTCATTTAGTAAAACACTACGTAGAAAAAAAAGATTCTCTTTGAATGAAATTAAAAGTCAAAGTGTTTTATTATACACCGTATAAAAGCAAGTCATGTATAAATCAAAATATGTCTCAAAGAAAGGAGATTGAGAGAAAGTCTCTTACCTCGTGTCTAACTTGACTCTTTCGTTCTTTAATTTCCTGAATAATAAACTTAAGTTAATTTATAATTTATTCAGAACCCTTTTCAAGTTTATTATTCTTTTTTTATAACTTATTGCCTTGTTATAACAATTAGTTAATTATTTGAGTTCATATCGGGCATTTTATATATGTTCGGAACTTGAGTCAAAAATGAACTTGTTATAATTATAAATTGTCCATGTGATCAAAATTCCATTATCTCTGGAATTATATTCATGACTTAGATATTATATATATCATATATATCCATTATATATGTATTTAGAATAGTCCATAGCATTTGGATATAAGAAATGAAATGCATCGTTCATGGAGACGGTAAGTCGTATGTACGTATGAACGCTACTTTCATTTCTTTTTCATATTTAAAGGAATAAAAACTAAATGATACATAGGTATATTATAATTTCAGTATAATATCATATATAATTTCATTAACACTGTCATTTATAGGTTACATGTATGGCATGAACGGGTCATATCACTTTGAGGGGGCGGTAGTCTGCACTTCCTCAAATGAAATTATCGTATTTATACAACATGAGAAACATAAAGGTATGCCATAAATGAGAATAGAGATATAATAAATTTCATATATATCATATATAATTACAGTTCCATCATAATGACTACCATAAGAGGTAGTAGGAGAAGATTGAACAATCATTGTTTCGTGAGGCAGTAGTTCATCATCCACAGAAACAGTATGTTCTATACCCATTAGATGGAGGTGTGTGTAAGTGTAGTTCTAATTCTTTTCATAAAAAAACCTAGTATATTGAGGATACCGGTGTTTTTATATAAACAAATAATAAGAAGAGCATAGGGAGTGGAGAAGGAAAAATAATGGAAAGAAACTTGAGAGAAGACGTTACCTCAAATCAGGTAACTTCTTTTGATTTGAGCCAAAGGGCTCTCTTGAATTGCCTCCTTCCTAGGGGAAGGCTTCTAGGAGGAAGAGAGGGATGTTTGGAGCTTATTTGGGTAGAGGTTGGATGAGCCATGGGGATTGAGAGGTGTGAGTAATGGGTTAGAGGTGATGGTCTTTTATAAGGGGGAGGAGGGGCTCTTTAGGAAAGTTTCAAATTATTATTTTATTATAAAATGATTTTTAGTTTGAAAAGGTCCACAAATCATTAAATTAGAAGATAAGATAACTATTATTTGAAATAAAATCATCCAATAAGAATTGGATAGGTTTTGGATATTTTTTAATCCTTATATTTTTTATTTAACCCTTTTTTACTCTTACCATTTTATCAAGCATTTAAAACTTTGAGAATCAAAATAGTTACCAAAACATGACAAATATTCAATTAAAGAATCAATAATAAAATTTTAGACTTATGATAACTATTTGGAAGAATCATAGATTTTTTGAAATTTTATAATATTTAATAAAATATTTTATATTTTAAAATATGAATTATGTCAATTTTACACTATTCATATCATGACTTTTTAAAAATCTACAACAGCTTGATTGATTCAAAAAAACTTCATTAATACAAAGATAATATGTAACTATCATTCATAAAATTCGTGGATGGTATCAAAATAACCAAATTACATTTATTTTAACATTTATAAGATCATTTATTTAAATCCTTTATTAATGAAGCAATCACTGCATCATTATTGTGTCATAATTAGATTTTTTTATTTAATGTCTAAAAATTATAAATAAAATACCATGATGTAGGAAATCTTTTTATATTTCTAATGACAATTTATAGTCGAAGAGATCGCTTATATAACCACATATAAAAATTGTTTTACTAAAAGATATATGTTTATGTTACATTTTTCTTAACTTTAAATTAATTTTTATAAAATGTCATTTTCACTTACAAATAGCTTCATGGGGTCCCAAAATTGACCCAAGGATACCCATGGTTGGACATGTATCAGCCGATTGGGTTAGGACACGTGTTAGGGTAATTTAATATTATTATAATATTATTTTTTTACCCTTATTTACCAGATTAACCCTTTAACCATGGTAAATAAAATATTTATTGAAGTTACTATTCATAATGTTTAAAAATAAAAGTTGCTTATTTACACAATTTGGAACTCCTGATTCAAAATATGGAGTTCATTTTTCCAAATTCAAAACACAGAAGTTGCAGAAATTAATTTAAAATTAATTCTCGTTGTCAAAACCAAAAAGCGTGTTTTTAAGAAGTAAAAACTATCAAAAGATTGACATGTATTTTTGTCTAATTAAAAGGTGAAATTACTTACAATGACCAGCATTGGATTAAATGGTAAAAAGATAATCTAATTACATTTTAAAACCAATTAAAAAGATAATCTAACCATATAAATAAGTCAGATGAAAAAGACAGTTTTGACTTAAAATGCAGTATTTTCACTATTAATTAAAAAATGAACTTTAGCAGAAAAATACCAAAAATTTACCCAAAGTAAATTTTGATGTTCCGCTTCTAAATAGGAAATTTATTTTGTCAAATGAAACATATAAAAGTGACAAAAACTAGATTTAAAAGGGGTTCACTATCAAAAGGTGGTAAATCGACCTTTTAAAGAATATTAGAGTATTTTATGATTAAAATCAGATTCATTCTTATTTTAATCCTCTAAAATTTATTGGATAAAAGTAAAAACATTTAACAAATATGTGTAATCATATTGTAGTTAGTTATGTTCATTTTCGTCAATACAATGGTTAGGCGTTAACTGTCATCTAAAATAATATTATTATATTATTTTTCGGTATAACTCAAAGTTGTGTGCAACGTAAGATTTCAAAGAAACTCGTTGTTGTGTGTTGAGTACGCTATCAGACATAGCACCCCCTTTAAAGTAAAATTAATATTTAATTCACAAATATTAATAAATATGAAAATGTCGTATTCTTTATTTACCTGGGATGTTACACCTAGGAAACACAGGAAAGCCCCGAGACAAACCTCCTTGATAATCACAAAACAATAGACGATGGCCCTAAACTAAACCGTCCACCTATGTACCCAAGGTAACTCATGTTCTCTTTTTCAAAAATCATTTCAATGCTTTGAAATACTCATTTTCTTTCCATTTATCAACAACCAGGGAAAAACCATTTCTCTTCAAAAACTCTTTTCAACACACACAAAAAGATCATGTCAATTCCATTTATAAATCAATTTATAAAGCAAGAATAATCAAGCTTATCGGCATAGGCTAAAGACGGAACCACTGACCTCAACGCTCGGGTCGCGCATGCCCGTAAGAGGATCCACCAACAACGAAACCCAACAATGTAAATGAAGGTCCTAGAATCAAATCTACATTAAAAGATTGATTCAATTTTGAAGACAAGAGGTCGACGGAAGAGAGGAAACCTACATACCTCAAAGACAAATGTCCGCCGCACTACGACCAACAGAAGAAAAGGCCTCCGGAACGAGATCACACAATGGATCTAGGAAGAAACCAAGAAGAATCATCAACCTTAGATCAACAGATCCAAAGATGTCGCCCAACGACAATATCATGATCAAAGGCAACGAAGGAACAAAAAGGTTACTCACCTGGAGAGATGCACCGCAACCGTAACAGAGATCGAGTGTCAAACGGATTGATCTATAAGGGGTTGAGTCTCTCAAAAATGCCCTAAAATTGCCTTCAGTCGAGAGCCATGAAGAACTAGTGAAGGAACTGAAACAAAATAGCCGCACACTATTTTAAAAAATTGTATGTGGGCCGTTACATGGCGTGTAACCCAGTTACACTACGTGTAACCCCCACGATCCACATACATCGAAAAACTCATTGCCTCGGATTAAAAAACTGACCTTTTAACAACTCACGTCGTGTAAGTCACGGTCACGAGGTGCAACCTTTCACAGCGTGAAGTCGTCTTTCACGACTTACATCCAGCAACTATTATACAGCGTGTAACTGCTCTGCAGCCTGCAGAAACGAACTGTTATTAGTGAAAGCCTCACAAAACTTTGACTTCACCATTATAGGTATCCTCCCAATCTCAAGGGAGGGGAAAACCACGACGATGTTAAGGGCGTACTTGATAAAACAATAATGAGATGTTAAAGAAAACTCCTTTTATAAGTGGTGAGAATTACATTTTTGTAAATATTTCAATTTAATATAAAGAAACCATATGTTTCACATGTCATGAAGACTTCGAAATGGACAATAATGGAGTATGAGATGATATGAGGTCTAGCATCCCTCAACCATTGATTTCCGCACATGTTTTAAGCATGTTTCTAAGTGCTTTATTCTCAAAATTTTCACTTTTATCATTTTTTATTTTATCGAGGTAACTAGTTTTTACCAAAGTAATTTGCACTTAACGCCTAAAAATAAAATGATTCTTATTAGATAATTTGGATATACTAATTTCAAATATAAAATCCATTTTATCAGATGAAATTTCTACGTGTAAGAAAATCAATTTTTAACATTAGCACATGTAACGCGTAAAAACTTGTTTTTAGAATAAGTGTATTTTTAAGCTTAAAATTTATGTGAGATAATTATCAATGTTTTTTATTTTCATGATATAAATTAGTTTATTATAAAACAAATAAAATTAATGTGTCATTCAAACCATGCCAAAATCATATTTTACCAAAAAAAATATTTAATTAAAAGAAAATAGCAAAATAATTTTTATTGGAAAATGTTTTTTGAGTTCCTCAAATGTTAAAATTTAGAATGACATTTAAAAATGTATAGTTTTGCTCTTTGAATACATCTTTGATCGATTAAATGGTTTTATAAACTTCTAGGTCTTGCTTATACAGTAATAGTCATAAAATTAATCTTAAGCAAATATTGATATGTTGAATATAAAAATATAGTTTGTTTTGTCGAGTTCAAATTTTAAAAGTTGGGAATTTAACTTTTAAATAAAAACATAAAAAAACAATGAAAATTGTTTTTAGAGGAAAATAACTTTTTTAAAAAATTAACTATTCTTATTATTATTTCTTATCAATTGCTAATCAAATTAATGTTAATATATTATTCATATCAACAATATATTTTACCCATAATATATTTATTTTCTTAAAAAAACTCATAAAAAGTCAATATTTAGAATGGTTACATTTTAAGTCATAAATCAGTTTTATTAGTTATTTAGCTACACTTTTAATTCATCAATGTCTTGGCATGTCTAATGATATTTATTTTTATTTCTACATATATTCCATAATTCAGTTACATCTATTTTTACTCCATCACTTCTACGTCTACATTTTAAAGGTTACATATTGTCGTGTTGTTCGCCATGGTCCAGTGTTGCGCATATCACACGTCATTGAAGATATTAGATCTTAAAGAAATATATAATTTAAAACCTACAAGGTGTTACGATGTCATTGAAGATATTAGATCTTAAAGAAATATATAATTTAAAACCTACAAGGTGTTACGATATCTTCTGATGACATCAATGTTGAGGTTAATGAAGTTACTGGCAATCAGCAAAGACATTCCATATGAAGGATCTCCATAATCGGCTGAAATTTCCTATAAAAGGAAGTGGGGTTGTTGAATACACAGTATGCGATTATAGTGCACAGTGAATTTAAAGATTACAAAGTGTTTAATTCTATGTAATGTCATCTCATTAACTGAACTTGTCATTAATCATGGGCATAAACAATATTTTAGAATAAAATCATAAAGATTTGAAAATTCATTAATGATGGGCGGTCAACATGGGTGCTCCATCCATAATTATGAATTCGCCAGGCCCACAATGCGCGTCCAATCCTCCTCAATCCACTGCAACAATTCAGCATCATTTTTTTGGACATGCGCGTTTTTATAAAATCTTTTTATTTTGACAAAATAAATTTCATATTTTCAACAACAAAAAACAATTACGGATTTTTTTTTGTAAAAACTATATATTTATTTTATTAACTGAACGTTTTTTCATTTTCAAAGCACTTAGTTTAGTGTCATAATTTTGTAAAATTATGGATATTTATTTGGTTAATGGATAAGATTTAAAATAAATATATTTTAAATAGAATTTAAGTTGCAGGGAAATGGTTTTGGATATGTTACCAAATTTGTAAATATATATGTTATCAAATTCATAACTATAATAGATCACATTTATAATTATCTTTTAAAAGGTTTACAGTTATGATTATAATTAAAATTTATTTTATTCATAAAAAATACATCAATCAAGTGACATTTATAAAAAAAAATGACGTCATTTAATGTCGTTAAATTTCACGTACCCACTTACACTTAAATGGACAGAATTTAGAGGGTGATAATTGTACCTTTTCCCCATTTTCGCCTTAAAAGTTGTGAAAATTACGTAGATGAAGTCCCGTACGGGCCTGTTTTTTCTTTCTTTTTTTATTTTCTGTATATGATATTTAATGGCATTTCATAAAATCGTATGGTTTGTTCGAAGCTATTTTAAGGTACGGGGGTAGATTGGATATCTTGTGTATTTTAAATTCATAAATAAAATTAAGCATAAAAATACTTTCTTTTTATAGCATCATTTATACATAGTTATTATAAATAATAATTATTTATTAATTGGATATCATAATTTATCATATACGTTGGTCATGTACACAGGAAGGGCCGGTGCAATCTTATCGCCCAAGACTAATAATAAAAATGACGCCCTATGAAAAATAGCATGGAATTTTTTAATAGGTTTTTGCGTAATTAAAAAAAGAAAAAAATGATACAATTCTCTATATTTTCAAAATTGGATCGAGGGAGGTGTGCACTCTATTCGCGTTTTTCTATTTGACAGAGAAACATGAACGGGGTTCATGCATCTTTCTTCGGTGTCAAGGATGCAAGAACTTCATTCACGGTTCCATGTGGCATGGTAGGAAGCGTGAACCCCGTTCACGTCTCTCAGTTGAAAAAATTTATAAATAGAGGGTCACCCTCGTCCATTTCATTTTGTTTATGCCTTATATTTTGGTGCAAACATATATTTCGGACTTTTGAGAAGGTAAACTTGCTATTTAAAAAATTTAATTGTCTAATTGTTTTATTTATTTTGTTTGTATGATTTATTTATTTAATATGTATGGTTGTATGAATGTATAAATTATTGTTTTTGTATGATTTAATTTATGTATAAATTATTGTTCTTTGTATGATTTAATTTATATTGAATGATTTAACAAAATTAAATATGGTGTTTGCATAATTTGAATTTTATTTACAAAATATAATTTATATTTAGGGAAATACAATTGTTTCAAGAATGTATATATTTGTTATTAAAATTGTGAATAATTAGATTTGAAATTGAATATCGTGTTTTGTTATACATAGTTAAATAATTTGTAATAATTGCATTTTTTTTCTTGTTGATAACTTGAGTGTCATCCCTCTCTCTAAGTATGTAAGGACTCACGTGTGTGGGTAAAAATGTTATGTATCCCATACCCCTAGACCCCCTCACTTGCACGTGAGTAACATTATAATAAAAGGGTGTTCGACAAGTGGCGTTTCTGTTTGAAGATGAATTTTTACACCACGATAGAAAAGAGACTGATGGTTCCTGAAATAAGAGATAATAGAGGCTCGAGGAGTTCCCCTATAGGTTTTGGTTGGTTTATCAAATAATGATAAACCAATCCATAGAAAAAGTCTCAAGATCAAGTCACAATTATTTAATCATAACCAATTGAAACATGTTAAACATTTGATGATGTAGTATATAAAGTTTTATTAAAAAAAATCTAGGTAATCATGTCTGCATCAATATACTGCAATGGTGAGATAATTTATACTGATCAGGATTTTAGTTATAGTTTTCCACATGCAAGAGTGGAAAATTATCATGAATGCGTGACATTGGATAAAGTTTGTAGAAAGATTCATAGTCTCTTAAAATTGAGGGTTGATCAATCAATTACTTCAATTATATATCAATATCTTCAATATCCTGATCGTTTATGGAACACTGAGTATCATGTGCTCGATGATGAGGATTGGGTAGATGCATCATCGTTGTTCAGACAAGGTGTAATAATGGTTTAATGGAATCACATGCGGCTATTTATGATATTGATGAGGTGCGACCCACTACTATAGAATGATGTTATGAGAGATTTGGTGAAGTCGATCCTTTATAACATTCTCATTCATTGCCTTCTCATATGACTATGGTAATATAAACAAATTAGAAAGAAGATGATTAAAATATGGAAAGAACAACAGGGGACATCCCCATCAATACTCCTAATTTAACGAATGAAACTTCATCTGATGTATCTGATGGTGAAATAAGAGAAGATGTAATTGAGGATGATGCGATGAATGAACCTTCTGAGGCTCCTTTGATAGATATGCGACAACAAGTTAGTGGTAATCATCTTTACATTATTGACTTCCTTAGTCAAAAGAATGTTGCATGCATAATATTTTGATAGGGATGTCATTACACCAACTACTGGATTTCCTGGCATTATCGGTATCACATTTGTATCAACTGATAACACTATATATATTGGACAAGATTTTAAAAGTAAAAGTGCATTGAAAATGTGATAAAGCAATACCACATAGAGTAACATTTTTCATTTGTGGTTGACGATTCCAAGAAAGAAAGATACCTCATTCAGTGTAAAAAATATGAGACAAAATGCAAATTTTAAATGCGGGAAATATATGATTTTTTTCAGGTTGGAAGATAACTAAGTTGGAAGGCCCGCAAACTTGTGTACATCCAATCTTGTCACATGTTCACTCTTCAATTGATGCAGAGTTTATGTCGATTGTTGTTGTAGAGATGATATGAACATATCAGGATGGTCCTGTGACCCTTATCCAAGAACAAATACAACAGTTGTTCAAATACAAGAGATCCTATAACAAAGCTTGCAATGTAAAACAAAAGAAAATTATAAAAGTCTATGGTGATTGAGAAGAATCATAAGCAGCGTTTCCATGGATAATGGGATTTCTCTCTCTAAAAAATCAGGTTATTTATCATTTGGACACCATTGAGCATGTCTCCCCGGATTATTGAGTTGATTAAACAAAGGTGAAGTTCCATTGGTTGTTTTGGGAATTCATGCCATATATCGCTGTCTTTCCTTATTGTAAACAATTCATTCAAGTTAATGGAACTTTTCTTTGTGGAATGTATATAGGCATTCTACTTTTTTCCACCACACAGGATGGTAATCGTGTTCCTTTACCACTTGCATTTTCCATTTTTGAAAAGAAGAATTTTGAATTATAGAGTTAGTTTTTGTCTTGTATATGCATTCACGTTACACAAAACAAAGGAGTGTGTCTAATATCTGATCGTCATCGAGTGATTATAGATATCGTTAACATTGATGGATTTTCATGGTGAGAACCGAACGCTTATCATTGATATTATATTAAACATATTTCTAGTAATGTGAATAATCATTTCATAGATGGGGCAATAAAGAATACGATCATCAAGTTGGGTATGTTTTCTTAAACTTATAATTGTTGGAAAATTTTTTAATACCCTTTTAAATACATTGTTCTTTTTTGGTTTCATCTTATGAGCCCCAACAAAGAAAGTTTGATCAACGACTTGAAGAAATTTGAAGGTTTAATCAAGATGAATATGATTATATGATGTGGATTTCAAAGGAAAAATGGTCATTATCATATGATGGGGAGATATTTCCATATGAACACTAATATTATGGAGTGCATAAATGGGTTCTTCAACGGTAATGATCACAGGGTTAGTACATGAGACATTTTATGGATGTGTGAAGTACCTTGTTGAACGGTCCCATTAGTCCTATCAGAGGACGCAACATGGAATGTGTTTTGGTTGTAATTTCCAAAGATACATTGATAAGATATTATAGGACACATCATCATTTCATGTTCGAACCTTTGACTGAGTAGAGAGACACTTTCAGGTAATAGAGTGCCACAACGTTGGACACCAATGAGAATTGGTGTTTCTATGTGTTGTGTATTGGATTCATTGTTAACCATATTACTGTCAACCTTGGTGAGTTGGTGTGTTAGATGTGGTGTTTCCATTGACATGGTGTGGTGAATCACATTGGATTTGTTGTTCACCATGTCAAAGACTACATGAGATAGTGATTTTCCTGATAGAGGGAAAGTGGTGGAGTGCATGGAGTAATTTGAGATCCTAGAATGTTGATCACGATAATACTGAGAGATGGGTTGAATCTATCGAAGAAAGAGAAGCACCCAGATAGGGCTGCATCATGCAAAGGTTAGTTGTGGAAGTTCCAGTGTGATTGTTAACCAGGTATGTTGATAAAGCTTCAAGATAGAGGTATGGAAGATCTAGAAGTGGTATAGAAAATTGCGTGTACAAGGTGGTGTCATTTCCTAATGTTTTCCAAATTTTTAGGGTCCAAAATTTGGAGTAAGGGACAAGTATTGTGAAATTTTTATTTCCAGGGATTCCTCATGAAAACATGACAAAGACATAGAATTCACGAAAGTTTTGTATTTTTCAAAAGTCTAGTGTTTCGTGAAAGATTTTTTTTCACAAAAGATGGATGATTCGCAATGGAAAGACGGGGAATTTGTGAAAGTTTGGTGTTTTATGAAAGTATGGTGTTTTGTAAAATATTGGAGATTCATGAAGGAATGTTTTTTAAAATACGACTGAGTCTTAAAGGATAGATAGTATGTTACATGATTATGAGAAGTTTCGGGAACAAAAAATTTCCCTGAAGTTTCACGAAGACAGAGAGTTTCATGAACAAGAATGAATAGTTTCATTAAAAGGCGGTGACAATCTTGAAAGTTTAATGTAGGGGAGAAAACCTCTATAAATAGGTTCCTACCCCCCTCATTTGAAGTGAATAATCCTTAATGAAAATCCAAAGGCTCTAAATTTGTGAAGGAATTTTGTGAAAGATTTCCTTGAATGAAGGAATCATAAGAATATCCGTTTCACGAAGGAAGAAAGTTTCACAGAAGTGAAAATTTTGTGAATAGTTGCGAGTTTGTGAAAGATTATAAAGTTTCACAAAAGGTTGTGAGTTTTTTGAAAGGAAAAGGTTCGTGAATTTTTGAAAAGTTTTGTGAATAATTGGGTAGGTTTTCGAAAGTTGAGAAAGGGGTTTCATGAAAGTGAATCTTATGTGAATTAGAAGGGATTTACTAGTAATTATGGTGTAAATTGGTATTCATCAAGTGAATGAATGAAGAGCTTCATGATACACCAAATGAGGTGTAAACTATATTAATTCAAGTGATCAATGGAAGAATATTTTGAGAGAGTAATGATCTTTCAAACTATGAATTTTAGTGAACCAGGAGGGATAGTGAGTCCGCTTAGAACCTTATAATAGCAGTACACTATAGTATAATTTTTCACATCGACACAACATTGGTATGTGCTCCTTAGACATAGCCTAGTGTGGGTGAGCCAATTAAAATTCTTATGTCTTGTGTGTCCGCTTGTATTATATTTTTCAAGACGTCAATTAGAGCATATGGATTGAGAAATCATTGATATTATCTAAATAAGTGTAAGATAAGTGCACCAGTTAATCAAATTATCACATAATAGGTGAACATAAGAGTGACCCTACTAATAAGATCGGTTAAGATCAATTTAGACATCAAGAGTTTCATAGGTATATGGGGAAACATGAACAAGTTTCATACCTTGACTCCCTCCCCTTTCTCAAGGAATCTATCACTAAAGTCCCATGTGGGTCCAACACATGACCATCTCATAAACAATAGTGGTTGAGTACTAGTGGTCATACTAAAAATTAGGTACTATGATTGTGATTATTCCGAGGCATTGAGATGTTTATGTGCACATTCCTCTAAAACTTTCACATCGATGAACATATCTTGGAAATCCTATGTTGAATCAATGTATTGCATGAGCACTATGGTTAACTGTTATAGTTCACCTTGGATGTCTTTTTGTGATTTTTGTACTATTAACTTTCCTATTGACTAGCCAACTGTGGTCCCTGATATTACCAAGTTTCATATTCTGGATTTTTCATTTATGGATTCTTTCTTTTATATCATTTTTTGATTTATTTATTGTTACATTTATGGTTTGAATTAGAAATAATTTTATGATATTTCATTTTTTACCTTTCCCACTCATTAGCTGACTTTGGTGCCTAATATTTTCAGGTTGAGCCCTTGGGGATGACCAAAGTCCACTTGTATTATAAATGAGATGGAATGGACTTGAGAATGGGGAGTGAGACTATGATGCAACATATGTCACACATAAAGGAATACTCATAACATATATCCCCAAGTGTAAGGAAGGGGCTCCACTTCATAAAATATTTGATCAATTTTATATATTTTATCATGACTGTGTATATATTTTTTATTTTTAAGCCTTTTCATTTATAGATCTTTTTATTTCTAGCATGTTTAATTTCTTTCTTATTTTATCTCTGGCTTGTTTCATTTCTGATTTCAATCAGAAATAATTTTATGATATTTAAACTATTAAAAAATTAAACACCCAAGAAAAATGAATAACATGAGGTTCAATATATAAATGAATTGTCATTAAATCTATCCTTGAAATCACATGGTCAGTTGAATATTTTATACAATCACTTGTATTATTAAAGATTTCCATCATGGTCAATATACACAGAATTATTTAGAAATAAATTCAACACAATTGGCGATCATTAAAACAAGAAATTTATGGAATAAGCCAACAACATTACTCACATCTATTTGTTTACCTCATTTTTTTTACCATAATTCTTAATTATGAATGCTAATTGTTGACCTCATTTTTTTTCTTGAAGTTATTTAAAAAATATTTTACATATTGTATTGAATTAACTATAAAAAGTAACGATGATATCAAATGTAGATATGGAGGGCCCTCCATTTCTCACATTCTAGGGCATACATGTTTCATAGCTAGTCATAGAGGGACGTTAGGTTCCTGCTTTGAGTGTACAAAGGTCTCATCATTTCCATCATGTTGCACCACCTCTATCCATTTCCCCTCATATTCATCATGCTCGGTTCTATGGTGTAGTAATGTGCGACTTCACATTTGTCGATTATGAGTTCATTGCTACCCTAGTAGAGATATGGAGGTCATAGAAACATACATTTCATTTTACAGAGGGAGAGATGACTATTACTCTCGAGGATGTGTCTATTATATTGGGCCTCCCCATGGATGGTGCGACCGTGATGGCCCAAATTGGTGCTGATTGATTTGATCTTGTTCATAGACTATTGAGAATTGAGGTTTGTGATGATGGTGGGTCTATTTTCGAGATTCAATTGCACATGCCATGGATATAAAAGCACTTTTCCCATCTAGACGATGATGCTGATGATATCACCGTTATTATATTTTCACATGCATATATTCCGAGACTTATTGGTGGCATGATCTTCGTTGATAATTCAAATATATTTATCCACTTGATGTATTTACCTTTATTGGAGGATTTGGACTAGACAGTGAGGTATAGCTAGGGGTTTTCATGTATTTCATATACATATAGAGCATTATGCAGTGCATGTTGCATAGATAAGATGTATATTTCATTATGAATTATTTTTATCCAGATGTGGATATGGGAGAACAACCATTTCTTAGCTCCACACCCCCACATGCTATTGCCTACTGATATTTTGTGGGAGTCCTCAGGTGGATGATGATATGTTTTTCTTTCCTTTATATGTGAAAAATGAAACTTATATCTTTCCATTATGAAATCTAAGTATAAAACTTTTATCTATAGGTGAATTTAGACACACTGATATTCAGATATTGTTAGAGATGATTTCCACACTTACAGAATTATTCCAGACAGTCTTTGACCAAATGACATACACAATTATTAATTATATAGACAAATTATTTTTTTGTATAGTACATGACTTCATTTATTAATTTCTAATTCATTTTTTTGATATTTCAGGTTTTATGGATGCCATATATTTAGCCTATCATTCAGAGTCTCCCACCTTACTATAAAAAAATGCTTACTTCCAACTCATGTCTCATACCCATGATTCATTTTAATATTGTTGAGTGAAATTATGATGATAGAGTTATGATGCAGTCTAGATTCTATTGGCCAATTCCCACACCACACATTCAGTTGTCTTCACTTCATTCCCTGAAGCAGTCAGTGAAGCGAGACTTTAACTTGAGGTGATATCATGCACACTATATTGAGATGTGTGATAAACAACACGAGTCCTGATTATGAGGGACATACACAATACTTATGCATATATCATATCAGCTGGAGTATGGGCCCTAGTACCTCATGTCCCCAGTGACATATCTTACAGAAAATAGATGAGGGTATCTTGAGTTGGTATTAATTCATCCTTCCACTGTTGAATAGTTTTTTATTAACTTTAGTTAAGTACATAATTTGTTTTTACAGGATGATCATATTTCCCAAATCATTTACATATCTGATCCCGTAGAGGCTGACACATTTGACCAGGTCTATCTTTATAGAGTAGTGACAGAGTTGCTTCTTCCCATGGATGAGATTTATCATGATATTTTCTTTGATATGTCAGATGATGTTGAGGTTGATGAGCCTGATATAGATGCGCTAGGGGGGTGACGAGCCTATTATGGATATAGATGTTGCATATGAGGATTTTCATGATGATCAGCCAGATGCTCCTCCACTTCCTACTGCATGCGATCTACAACCACAGCTAGAGTCACAGACAAAGACACAAGAACAACCACAACCACAACCACATGTTATTCATCCAGAGGGCTCTGACGCATCACAGTCTGTTAGTGTGGTAGATTTTGTTGCAGCGATAGGTGTTCACCGACCTACGTTGCAGTCTTTATTATCCTTAGATCTGCAGATATCCGCTACACAATAGCCATCTTCTTCACATGTTGGGGAGAGTTCTAGTCAGTAGCCACTATCCTTATAGCTAGGACATGATATGTGTGAGGAGACTATAAATCCACCACCTATCACACAAGATGAATCAGAGGTAGGTATCAGAGAGACAACACAAGAGGTGCATATTCTAGAGCATAGACATCGATAGACACAATGTGGACATATTATCTATACACCTGGTTGTTGCATGAAGGAGCACCTAAGACATCAATATAGATTGTACTGATACATAAAACAAAAAATGATATCATTAGAAATTAACAAAAATATTTAGGAATGGTTAAGAAACATTGATATTAATAACTGCATTGGTAATAATAATAATTACTATTTTTTAATTATACTAACACTTCTTAGTATTATTATCCATATTATGTATAATAAATAATCATATTAAATTTATTATTAATAATTATTATTATTATTATTTTGAATTATATAATTATTATTAATACTAATAATAAATATTATATTATTAATACATACCATAATATATTAAAAATAATATAATTATTATCTAGCAACTATATTTTTTCAATACAAATTATTTTATTTATATTATTAAAAAATAAATATTAGTTATTATCCTATTAATTATATTAATAAAATAATAATATATTATTAACTAAAAATAAATAATACAATTGATAATTAATAAATATATTACCTATTAATAAATTATAGATAATTATATCAATAACAATTTCACAAAGATTTATAAATAAACCTTTATTAATATTATTTATTATACTATTAATTAATTAATAACACAATAACATATTATTTATTAATAATAAATAATACAATTGACAATTAATAAATATTTTACTTATTAATAAATTACTAATAATTATATCAATAAAAATTTCAAAAATACTTATAAATAATTTTTTTAAATATTACGATTAACAAGTATTAATATTAATAACAACATTAGTAATAATAATAATTACTATTTATTAATTATATTAATGCTTCTTAGTATAATTATCCATATTATGTATAATGCATAATCATATTAATTTTATAATTATATAATAATAATAATATTTTTGAATTCTATAATAATTATTAATAAACATTATATCCAAGGTGTCTTGGGTTGTACAATTTGAGTGGTTGAGGACATTGCATGGGGTGACTCTTGCGGTGGCTTTGGCTCGATCCATGGGTCCTCACTAGGCTTGTTCTTTTGGTTTGCTGTGAAGCTTCTTCGACTGGAGATGTTTGTGTTTCATATGTCTTGTGAAGTCCAGGTATGCTGTGTCTATGATGACGGTGATGATGCAGCTGTCGGTGATGAGACGAAGGTGCCAGGGATGGGTTCTCGCCAGTGATGGCGAGGCCCCTCCATATCTTGAAGGTCTTTAGTTTTTACTAATGATGGCGATGATATGCTCTGATGGATTCTAGTTTCCAGTGATGATTGATGTCAATGATGGATTGATTGTGAATTAGGGTTAAGATTCAGGGAGCGTGGCTCGAGGTGGATACAGACCAAGGTTTTCATGTGTCTGTTTTTTGAATGATGTGTTTGAATTTGAATTTTGATGTTGGATTTTGCTATTTTATGGTGGACTTTGCAGCTTGTATGGAATTAATGTTTATGGTGTTTAATTTTGGTATTTTGTAGGTTGTATTGTGTGGTTCCCACTCAACCTTAAAGTGGTTTATGTAGAAAACGAAAAAAAAGTATTTTGAGAAATAATAAATATTAGTTATAATACTATTAAATTTATTAATAAAAAATAATATATTACTAATTAATAATACATAATATAATTTATAATTAATAAATATATTACCTATTAATAAATTACTAATAATTATATCAAAAAAATCATAAATATTTATAAATAAAAATTTATAAATATTACTTATTAACTAATATTGCAAAAAATAAAAAAAATAAATATTATAAAGAGGTGTGAATTTGTACAGGAGGCATGAGCACGGTTGATGCATCCTTTGCTAGGGACAAGAAGTGTGAACCCCATTCACGCTTATCCGCTAAATGAAGAAGTGCGAATGAGGTCCATGCCTCTTTAGACTATTTTTTTTTAAATTAATAGAGAACCCAATATTTTTTTTCACAATGTAAAACCTATTAAAAAAATACTTCAATAGCCTATGTAGTAAGATAAAAAATGCCCTAAAATTGAAATACATATTTTTTTAAGATCCTAAAATGTAACACCCCGACCCCAATTACCCAGAGTCAGTGCATTATTACATAAAATTGGCATGATCACAAAAGATCAAGTCTCGAAAGACCAATTAGTTTAGTAGCCTTGGAAACACTAGATACATTCATAGGTCTTACATTACATCATAAAGTGAAAAAACTACTACAACATCTTGTCTTTATATCCCCTCATACTATCCCTGCAGGTCATTCATAAAATACTTCTTCACATCCTGGAAAAAATAAAACATTTAAAGGGGTGATCTCAGATGCTCGGTAATGATAACAATATAGCGGAAACTTTCATAAATAAACATAAACATTTAAGGCAATGTATAACTAAAACAAAAGCCTTTTAAACTTGAACTTAAACATAATATGGAAAAGATAAAATGAAATAATTCTATTTAATTATTCACATGGATATTCTACTAGTCGAATAATCACATGCAATATCAATAACCACTTTTATAATGATGGAATACATAATGCCAGACTATCATAACCACATAGTCAAGGCCTTGTGCCAAGACTACAAATAAGATTTTTCCAAGGCCTTGTGCCAAGACACTAGTTTGTCTAATGAGACCTACCGATGCATCGAGGAGCTATAGCGGGCTCCACCCGTCACTTATTAAGTCCAATGCATTCCTCATATGAACAGGTTTAAACATAACATAAACATTCGTATTAAAAATAACATAATAAATGTCAATACTTTCTCCATAAACCATGAATGGTATAAAAATAACACATCCATAGTCAAACATATCACAAAACCTTCAATACTATATAGAAGTCTTGTATCATAATAAATCAACATCAAATAAGTTTAAAATCCATCAAAGGATGTTGACATAGATGAAATCAAAATTATTTGAGATAATTATCTTTTTTTTTGAAATCATTTAAAATTCACATAATTATAAAGTAAAACATTTACTTTGAAAATATTCTTATAATATTGTAAGGGAAGCTTTGACAATTTTATAACGGTGGAAAATAGTCACACCCACCGTATAAGTTAAAAAAAGACATTCTTACCTTAATTCTATCGAAAAGGTTAAAAAGGACCTTGTTTGGAAAATGACGGAAAGATTCCTTTATAAACATATTATGAAAGTCAAAAAAGGGTATAAATGACTTTAACCCATAGTTTATAAAATAGTAAGAGTGTTTTGAAATACATTTTTAAGAAACATGGATGTGGATGATAAAGAGGTCCCAGTACATAATTACGTATAAACAACCTCAGATAATGAAGAGATTGTAGAATTAACTCTTACCTTGTACTTTTCATTGGTCGAGGGTTGGTTAACCTCCTGTATAATGGTGAAATAATTTTTATTATATTATATAATAATAATATACATTAATATGATATCATATATGATCTTTTAACATTGCTTTGTTAATAATATCTTAGTATTATCGTCGTTTCGGGTGTTAACTGATTCGTTTTCCTTTATATGCTTTGTTACGTAAGTTGTGTTTGTTATGGATAGGTTGTAACTTATTCATATTCAGAATGATATCAAGTCCTTAAACATTACTTTTAATCATCAAATGATAATTAGTCTTGAATGGATACGATGGGGAATGAATCTCATCGCGTTCGTGGAGACGGTAGTCCGTACGTACGCACGAGCGACAATATAATTCTTTTGATATTAAAATAATATATAATTAGATGGTGTATCATATATACAGAATTATTATCATGTTATATTTATTATTTACATGAATTACACATCATTATTATACCCATCCAAATAATAATGTATTGAATAACAATTACACCACCACGTGGAGATGGTAAGCCGTGCGTACGCACGTATGGTGACATGTCGTTCATGGGATGGATAGAATAATGAATTTGGTTGTACCATATTTATAATAACATAATAGTATATAGAAGATACTAGAGTTATTATTTTATAATGGAAATAAAAAAGAAAGAAGAAGTGGAAGAAGAAAGGAACTTGAAAGAGGGTGGTGAAAACATTACCTCTTCTTCGGGTTCTTCCTTTTGATTTGATCAAAAGGGCTCCTTAGGTTGGCTTTTTGATCAAAATAAGGCCTCTAGGTTGAAGTGAGGGATGTTGAGAGAATATTTGGGCCGGGTTTGGCCATGCCAAAAGGCTTTTAAAGGTGTGAATTAGAGAGAAGGGGAGTTCCCTTTTATAAGAGGGGTGAGGGGAACCTTAGAAAAAGCTAGAAATATTATTTTATAATAAATTCATATTCGGTTTTTAATGGCTCCAAAGTGACTTATTTAAAGGTTAGTGTGGGGATGGGTCGAAATCCTTTCAACCAATATATTTTAGACAAGTTTAGGTCACCATATTAACCTTATCATTTATATTTAACTCTTAGTTAAATAGTTTGACATTTACCATGTCTCTTTGCATTTTTATATTATATAGTTAATAAACTTACTATAACAAGCCAAGAGAACCCCAATTGGTTCATTATTAATATATATAATCTCATATAAGTCATTTTGCCGAACCTTAGATTTTTAGGAATATAATATCAATTAATAATATAATTTTTGTTTTAAAAACTCTTTTATGTCAATTTTGACACTATTTGGTATTTGATTTTTGTAATACTCATAACAACATGATTACTTATAAAAAAGTTAATTAAATCAATAATAACATGTCATATTAACCTAGAAAATTAGTGTAATTCATAAAAAGTCTCAAATTACATCTATTTGGGTATTTATATTATCAATTATTTTAATATTTCATTAATTAGGTAATTACTGCATCACCATTGTGTCATAAATAAATTAAATTATTTAATGTCTAAAAATTATAAATAAAATACCATTATGTATGAAATTTTTTTAGCTTTATAATTAATATTTATAATCCAATTTATCTTATGTATAACCCTATATTTAAAATGTTTTAGTTATTAGACTTTGATTTTAACTCTTTTAACTTTTCTTTGAATTAAATAATAATAAATGTCCTAATCTAATTCAAGTGGACCAAAGAGGTTCATATTTTATTCCTAAGGTTGTTTTTGGTCGAACTATACTTATCTAATAGAATTAGTACATGTGTTAGGGTAATAATAATATAATTTTTACCCTTAATTACCCTATTTACTTTTAACTATTGTAAATAAAAGTAAAAAATTACTATTCAAACAAAATTATTTTTATCTTATTGAACTACATTTTACTCCTTGATATTAACCATGTCGCTCGGATTTTTGAAATTCCACTCACAGAAGCGGTAAAATTAAGTTTTATGTGAATTTGCAAATTCTCCTAGGAGGTGGGTAAAAGACGGTGAAAAGTTCAATAAAATTTTTATATATCTAAAACTATTATAAACTGAATCTAATGAATTACATTGAAATTATATAGGTATTATGTATCTATTTTGACCAAAAATAAATTTAAAAAAAATAAATAATTATTTAAATAAAAATTTGGTTTTAAACTATAACTGAGTGTTTTTCACTATTCATCAAAAATTGAAAGTTTTCAGAAAAATACCAAAAATTCACCCTAAGCTAATTTCGATATTCCGAATCCAAAAATGAATTCCATTTTGAAATATAATATTTATAAAATTTCAAAAAGTGGGTATTACTATTCATAACAGCTAGTTTGATTGGTTGTGGTGTGTGTTAGAACTCGAAGTTGCGTACAACACACGCTACTGTATTATTCAAAGAGAAGTGTACCGTGGAAGATTGGGGTGTTAAATTCTCCCCTCCTTCAAATAATTTTGTCCTCAAAATATCTAGAATATTATTGCATAAAAAGATTCGGGTGGTTCTTCATCATAAGTTCCTCGGGTTCCCACATTGTCTCTTCCATCTTATGGTTTCTCCATAAAACTTTTACCAGCCGAGTCGTCCAGTTTCTCAGCACTTGTTCTCTTGTATCAAGAATCTTGACGGAATCTTCGCAATAAGATAGATCGGGTTTCATTTCTAATTCCTCATAGGTGAGTACATGCGTTGGGTCAGACATGTATTTTCTCAACAGTGATATGTGGAACACATCGTGAACTTTGGAGAGATTTGGCAACATTGCCAAATGATAAGCCACATCCCCAATTTGTTCTAGAATTTCAAAAGGACCAATGTACTTGGGGCTCAATTTACCCTTATTACTGAAACGTATAACTCACTTCCATGGAAATTCCTTCAAGAAAACATGATCACCGACCTGAAATTCCAAATCCTTCCTTCGGTTATCAACATAGCTCTTCTATCTACTTTGAGCTACTTCGATGTGGTTTCAGATTACCTTCAACTTTTCCATCGTTTCCTCCACCAGTTCTGGGCCTACGAGTTTTCTTTCACCAATATCATCCCAACAGGTTGGAGTGCGACATCTCTTTCTGTATAACGCTTCATATGGTGCCATATGAATACTTGAATGGAATCTATTGTTATAGGAAAATTCTACCAGAGGTAGATATTGATCCCACATACCCTGAAAGTCAAGTGAGAAATATCTCAACATGCCTTCTAAGGTTTGAATAGTCCATTTTGATTATCCATCAGTTTGGGGGTGGTAAGTAGTGCTCAAACGAAGTTCAGTATCCAAGGATTTCTGAAGACTTTTCCAAAATCTTGATGTAAAACGTGGATCACAATCAGAAAAAATTGATAGGGGTACTCCATAAAGTCTTACAACTTCATTAATATATAGTCTTTCCAATCGTTCAAGTGGTAAATCTTCTCTTATAGCAAGAAAATGTGATGACTTGGTAAGACAATCAACAATAACCCATATTGATCATTCTTTTTAGGAGTCTTTGGTAGTCCCATGACAAAGTCCATCGTAATATTATCCCATTTCCATTCAGGTATGGGAATAGGTTTCATGACTCCTCCACGCTATTGCCTTCGAGCTTTCACTTGTTGACAAACCATACATCTTGACACAAAATCAGCAATCTCCCTCTTCATGTTGTCCAACAAAAAATGTTCCTTCAAATCTCTATACATTTTGGTGCTCCCAGGGTGTATAGAGAAATTGGAACTATGACCATCGTCCAATAATTCCCTTTTTAGATCAGGTATATCGGGAACACAAAGTCTCTTCCCAAATTTCAAAATTCTATCTTCATACACAAAGTCACTCAATCTCCCATCATTTATAGATTTAATCTTCTTTTTAAATTCTTCATCATCGGTCTGAGAACTCTTTATCCTTTCTTGTAAAGATGGTTTGACAACCATTTGAAAAAGTATTGATGTTTCACCTTCCATGGTTATTCCCATATCCAAATTTACTAGATCCATGAAAATTGGATCCCTTTCAAATCTCATTTTGTTCAAAACTCCATGATCCTTTCTGCTCAAAGCATCTGCCACCTTATTTGCATTCCTCGGGTGGTAGTGTATCATGCAATCACAATCCTTGAGTAGTTCAAGCTATCGCCTTTTCCTCATGTTGAGTTCTTTATGTGAGAAAATGTACTTCAAACTCTTGTGATCGGTATATATCTCACATTTTTCACCATAGAGATAATGTCTCCATATCTTCAAAGCAAATATTACAGCATCTAACTAAAGATCATTAGTAGGATAGTTTTGCTCATGAATTTTCAGCTGTCGTGATGCATAGGCAATAACCCTATCATTCTGCATAAGGACACAACCAAGTCCTTTCTTTAATGCATCACTATAAATAACGAACTCATCATTCCCCAATGGTAGATTTAATATAGGGGTATTGACTAATATTCTCTTCAGTTCTTCAAAACATTCTTCACACTCTTTTTTCGAAACAAATTTAACCCCTTTACGTGTGAGCTTCGTTAATGGGTTATCCAATCGGGCAAAATTCTGGACGAAACGTTGATAATAACCTGCTAAACCAATAAAACTACGTACCTCAGTTATACTCGTTGGTGTTGGCCATTGATGGATTGTTCTTGTCTTAGAAGGATCAATAGAGATTCCATCCTTAGAGACAATATGTCCTAGAAAAGAAATATCCTAAATCCATAATTCACACTTGCTAAACTTCCCATATAATTCATGTCTTCTCAGAGTCTTCAATATAATACGCAAGTGATTTTCATAATCTTCATAGATTTTGGAGTATACCAAGATATCATCAATAAATTACACTAAAAATTCATCAAGATATTCCTTGAAAACTCTATTCATTTGATCTATGAAAACAGAGGGTGCATTAGTCAGCCCAAAATGCATTACTGTAAACTCGTAATGCCCGTACCTGGTTCGAAATGCTGTCTTTGGAATGTCTTCCTTCTTCACACACAACTGATGGTATCGAGATCGAAGGTCAATATTTGAAAAGTATTGAGATCCATGCAGTTGGTCAAATAAGTCATCAATGTGAGGTAGGGGATACTTTTTCTTTATTGTTATAGCATTGATCTCCCTGTAGTCGATACATAACATCATAGATCCATATTTCTTCTTAACAAAAAGGACATGGGCTCCCCATGGAGAAACACTAGGGCGAATAAATCCCTTATTACTCAATTCCTCTAGTTGTTTCTTTAGTTCAACTAATTCCACAGTGGCCATTCTATAAGGGGTCTTCGATATGGGCCTTGATCCAGGAATTAAATCAATGGAAAACTCAATTTCTCGTTCTGGAGGATGTCCAGGTAAATCTTCCGGAAACAAATCTACATATTCTTTCACAATAGGTACATCCTCTATATGAACATTCATTTACTCACCCACAGTTATTTCATTCTCCTCCTCCTTGATAATTGAATGTAGTTGAGCTACTGGGGGTGGATCTAGATAAGAATCAAGTGGTGATGATTCTGATCTAAAGATAAGGTGTTCTTTATCATCATCATCAAAAATCGCAACCTTCTTCTTCTTACAACAAATCTTCGCTTCATGGTCCAAAATCCAATCCATACCGAGGATTATATCAAATTAAATCATGGGTATGACGATGAGATTAGTAGATAAAGAAAATTTATGTGCTCTAATGGGGACTGATTCACAAAACTTTGTTGCGATGATACTTCCCTTAGGAGTTTTGACTGACAAATCCCTTGTTAAATCAAATTGGAAATATGTAATTTTCTTAGAAAACTAGGAATATATGAAACAATGCGATGATCCAGAATCAAATAAAGCATTTTCTAAACTTGAGGAAACCATTAAATTACCTTCCACCACGTCTTTTAGAGCTTCTACCTCAGCAGTAGTGATAGCATAAGCTTGAACTTGACCCCTTGACCTTTTATGAGGTAATTTCCCCTGACTCTTAGGACATTCATTTTCATAATGTCCCATCTCCCTGAAATTGTAGCATTGAACATCGGTAGATTCTTTATTCCCCTTGCAATCACGAGCTTGGTGGCCTTTTTCATCACACTTGTAACAGACTCCCATTCCCTTCAAGAAAGTACCAGGGTGTTTCTTCCCACATTTACTGCAGGATGGATATTCAATATTTCCCTTCTTCCCCTTATTTCCATTCCCAGAGTGATCAACATATATCTTCTTCTCTTGCTTTGATTTAAAGTCTTAAGACTTAGAGAATTCCTTTTCTATCTTGATAGCACATGAGACAATATCTTCGTACGACGAGAAGGATTGTGAGACTAATTCTAAATGGATAAATGGTTTTAACCCATCAAAGAAATGATCAATATTACTTCTTGGGTTACGTATATAATCTGCTGCATGCCTTGCTAACCTTGTAAAGTTAGACTCATACTTTGCAACATTCTCATCCTCCTTTTGTCTCAGACTCTGAAATTGACTTTCCATATCTGCTCGATGGTCACGAGGAAAGTATTTTTCTAAGAAAAGATCTTTGAACTCCCTCCATTCCATATTTGATACTTCATCATCTTCCTTTGTGTTTTGTATCAATGACCACCATTGATCATCATCTCCAGTGAGGCGATAAATTGCCATGATAACTTTTTCCCTTTCACTAATCTCCAAAGCCTGAAATATTTTCTCTAGGGAAATTATCCATTTCTCAGCTACTAGTGGATTTGTACCCCCATTGAATTTTGGTGGTTGTTTCCTCATGAAGCGATCTAACATTGATCATCCACGCTGTGGATCAGGGTGCTCCATACGGGTAAGGTTATTATTCATAACCTGAGTGAGTTGTCCCAGTATGGTGATAAGCTGATCAAAACCAGTTGTATCACCAGCTCCACTATAATTATCTTGAGTAGGAGGGAAATCCCTACATGGAGTATGCGTATTGATATAGTTTCCATTCCTTCCAATAGGCTCCATTTCTAAACAATGGAATAAACTAGATCAGTTTATGAATTAAAATACATAATTCCAAACTTGTAAAACACTTAACATAAATTGAACAGTTTATGGATATAATCCATAATCATAAAAATGTTTTCTTTAAGGAATTATATACTCATAAACCATTCATAATAGTTTGTAAAGAAAATGAGAATTATCCTAAGCATATCCCCCAACAGTGTCGTAACCAAGAGTGCAGCAAGACATGTTGTCGTGCACCAGTTCCAGTTCGAGTCTACCTCAAAGCAGTGTTTTTGGGTTTTACCCCTAGGTACATCTGTGCCAGAGCCACCTCTACCTGATCGTATCCAGACAGGGATGTATTTCTAGGAAAACTCACAAAATCTCCACAATACCAAAATTCTAGGAAGTTCTTCTATACTAATCCTCAAAGTCTATCTTAGGGATTTGTGATCTAATCAAAGTTTATCTAAATATAGCTTCCAAGGTTTGTACTAAACTTCCTCTGATACCAACTATAACGCCCCGACCCCAGTTACCCAGAGTCAGTGCATTATTACATAACATTGGCATGATCACAAAAGATCAAGTCTTAAAAGACCGATTAGTTTAGTAGCCTTGGAAACACTAGATACATTCATAGGTCTTACATTAAATCATAAAGTGAAAAAATTACAACAACATCTTGTCTTCATATCCCCTCATACTATCCCTATAGTTCATTCATAAAATACTTCTTCACATCCTGGGAAAAATAAAACATTGAAAGGGTTGAACTCAGATTCTTAGTAAGGATAACAATATATCAGAAACTTTCATAAATAAACATAAACATTTAAGGAAATGCATAACTAAAAAAAGCCTTTTAAACTTGAACTTCAACATAATATGGCAAATATAAAATGAAATAATTCCATTTACTTATTCACATGGATATTCTACTAGTCAAATAATCACATGAAATATCAATAACCACTTTCATAATGATGGAATGCATAATGCCAGACTATCATAACCACATAGTCAAGGCCTTGTGCCAAGACTACAAATAAGATTTTTCCAAGGCCTTGTTCCAAGACAGTAGTTTGTCTCATGAGACCTACCGATGCATCGAGGAGCTATAGCGGGCTCCACCCATAACTTATTAACTCCAATGCATTCCTCATATTAATAGGTTTAATCATAACATAAACATTCATATTAAAACTAGCATACGAAATGTCAATACATTCTACATAAGCCTTGAATGGTATAAAAATAACACATCCACAGTCAAACATATCACAAAACCTTCAATACTATATGAAATTTTTGTATCATAATAAATCAACTTCAAATAATCTTAAAATCCATCAAAGGATGTTGACATAGATGAAATCAAAACTATTTGAGATAATTATCTCTTTTTTTGAAATCATTTAAAATTCACATAATTATAAAGTAAAAAATTTACTTTTAAAATATTCTTATAAGATTTTAAGGGAAGCTTTGAAAATTTTATAAAGGTGGAAAATAGTCACACCCACCGTATAAGTTAAAAAAATACATTCTTACCTTAATTCTGTCGAAAAAGTTAAAAAGGACCTTGTTTGGAAAACGACAGAAAGATTCCTTTATAAACATCTTATAAAAGTCAAACAAGGGTATAAATGACTTTAAACCATAGTCTATAAAATATTAAGAGTGTTTTGAAATACATTTTTAAGAATCATGGATGTGGATGATAAATAGGTCCCAGTAGATAATTATGTATAAACAACCACGGATAATGAAGAGATTGTAGAATTAACCCTTACCTTGTACTTTTCCTTGGTCTAGGGTCGGTTAACCTCCTGTATAATGGTGAAATAATTTTTATTAAATTTTAAAAGAATCATATACATTAATATGATATCATATATGATCTTTTAGCATTACTTTGTTAATAATATCTTAGTATTATCGTCGTTTCAGGTGTTAACTGATTCGTTTTACTTTATATGATTTGTTACGTAAGACGTGTTTGTTATGGATAGGTTGTATATTATTCATATCCAGAATGATATAAATTCCTTAAACATTACTTTTAATCATCAAATGATAATTAGTCTTGAACGGATACGATGGGGAATGAATCTCATCGCGTTCGTGGAGACGGTAGTCCGTACGTACGCACGAGAGACCATATCATTCTTTTGATATTAAAATAATATATAATTAGATGGTGTATCATATATACAGAATAATTATCATGTTATATTTATTATTTACATGAATTAAACATCATTATTATACCTATCCAAATAATAATGTATTGAATAACAATTACACCACGACGTGGAGACGGTAAGCCGTACGTACGCACGTATGGTGACATGTCATTCATGGTATGGATAGAATAATGAATTTGGTTGTACCATATTTATAATAACATCATAGTATATATAATATACTAGATTTATTATTTTAAAATGGAAATAACAAAGAAAGAATAAGTGGAAGAAGAAAGGAACTTGAAAGAGGGTGGTGAAAACATTACCTCTTCTTCGGGTTCTTCCTTTTGATTTGATCAAAAGGGCTCCTTAGGTTGGATTTATGATCAAAATAAAGACTATAGGTTGAATTGAGGGAAGTTGAGAGAATATTTGGGTCGTGGTTGGATGAGCCAAAAGGCTTTTGAATGTGTGAATTATAGAGAAGGGGGAGTGTCCTTTTATAAGAGGGGTGAGGGGCACCTTAGGAAAAGCTAGAAATATTATTTTATAATAAATTAATATTCGGTTTATAATGGCTCCAAAGTGACTTATTTCAAGTTTAGTGTAGGGATTGGTTGAAATACTTTCAACCAATAGATTTTAGAAAAGTTTAGGTCGCCATATTAACCTTATCATTTATATTTAACTCTTAGTTAAATAGTTTGACATTTACCATGTCTCTTTGTATTTTTATATTATATAGTCAATAAACTTACTATAACAAGCCAAGAAAAACCCAAGTGGTTCATTATTAATATATATAATCTTATATATGTCATTTGGATGAACCTTAGATTTTTAGGAATAGAATATCAATTAATAATATAATATTTTTTTTAAAAACTCTTTTATATCAATTTTGACACTATTTGGTATTTGATTTTTTTTAAAACTCATAACAGCATGATTACTTAAAAAAAAGTTAATTAAATAAATACTAACATGTCATATTAACCTAGAAAATTATTTTAATTCATAAAAAGTCTCAAATTACATTTATTTGGGTATTTATATTATCAATTATTTTAATATTTCAATAATTAGGTAATTACTGCATCACCATTTTGTCATAAATAAATTAAATTATTTAATGTCTAAAAATTATAAATAAAATACCATTATGTAGGAAATATATTTATATTTCTAAAGAATATTTATAATCAAATTTATCTTATGTATAACCCTATATTAAAAATGTTTTAGTTATTAAACTTTGATTTTAACTATTTTAACTCTTCTTTGAATTAAATAATAATAAATGTCCTAATCTAATTAAAGTGGAGAAAATAGGTTCATATTTTATTAATAAGGTTGTTTTTGGACGAACTATACTTATCCAATAGAATTAGGACATGTTTTAGGGTAATAATAATATCATTTTTACCCTTAATCACCCTATTTACATTTAACCGTGGTAAATAAAAGTAAAAAAGTAACTATTCACCAAAAATTATTTTTTTCTTATTGAACCACATTTTACTCCTTGATATTAACCGTTTATCTCATATTTTTGAAATTCCACTCATAGAAGCGGTAATATTAAGTTTTATGTGAATTTGGAAATTTTCCATGAGGTGGGTAAAAGACGGTGAAAAGTTCAATAAAATTTTTATATATCTAAAACTATTATAAACTGACTCCAATGAATTAAATTGAACTTATATAGGTATTATGTATCTATTTTGACCTAATTTAAATTTAAATAAAACAAATAATCATTTAAATAAAAATTCGGTTTTAAACTATAACTCAGTGTTTTTCACTATTCATTAAAAATTGAAAGTTTTCAGAAAAATACAAAAAATTCACCCTAAGCTAATTTCGATATTCCGAATCCAAAAATGAAGTCCATTTTTAAAGATAATATTTATAAAATTTCAAAAAGTGGGTATTACTATTCATAATGGCTAGTTTGATTGGTTATGGTGTGTGTTAGAACTCAAAGTTGCATACAACACACACTACTATATTATTCAAAGAGAAGCATACCGTGAAAGCTTGGGGTGTTACATAAAACAAAAGGAAAACTTCCCATAAACAAAAATAAAATTTCAAAATAAAAAAAATAACTAAAATAACTTAAAAAACAAAAAACACATATTAAATCTAAAATATATATTTTTAGATTTATATCATTTGAATTTTCATTTCCTATTTTTTTTAGATTTATATAATCCAATAGATTTTGTAACAAATTTATAGAAAATTAAAGTAACAAATATTATCTAAAACTAATTAGAATATAATATTTTTTTAAGAACTATAACACTAACAAAAAACCCTTAAACCCAATTAAATGAAGTTGGATACAAGAATCAAATGTTTCCAATTAGCTCTATAAAAGTTCATATTTTTATTGAAACCATTTTGAATAAGATCTTCATGAATGATTTTTAAGGGTCCCTTTAGGTCCATCTCTACATATTTTAATAAGAAAATTAGTCATTAACCATACCCCATTAACATGTGCATCTTTAGGTCTTCTTTTAACATGTCCAAACCATCTTAATCTAGTCCTAACCATCTTCTCGTAAATCATATCCACTCAAATAAATTTATTTCTAATCCCGTTCATCTCATTATGTCCACATGTTAATCTTAAATTTTTTAAAAATGTATTATATTTTCAATTTAATAAATCAATAAATTAAAAACAAAAAAATTACAAAAAAAGGAATTGTATGGATGATTAGGAAGATTAAACAGTGTGTAAATCAAAAACAATTATTTGAAAAATTGATAAATCAACCAACCAATACAATTTGAAAACAATTAATCCTAAAATAAATGAAATATAAAATTGAAATTAATTATCCATAGACAAATCACAAATCGTAAATAAAATGAACATGGTATTAATAAATCCGTAATTCGGATATATTCTAAAAATTAAGAAAAAATATTAATAAAAATAAATAATGATAAAAATGATAATTAAAAAAAAATGATTATATAAAAAACCCAAAAAATCTACATACATCTATAGGGGAAATGGGTTGGGAAATAGAGGAGGGAGGGGCTTCTAGGAAGTGGAAGAACACTTTTATTTTTTTTCAAAATAAACTAAACTATTAATAAAAATAAAAATTGATAATAATGATAATTAAAAAAAGTTGATTATAAAAAAACAAAAAAAACCGACTTACATTTGTGGGGAGGTGGAAACCTGACCGACATGGGAGGTGGGGGGGGGGGGGGGGGTTGAGGTGAATAGTGGTGGGGAACTGCACCAGACGATTGGACATGAAACCATAGGGTAGACTCACGCATGGCGAGGTGAGAAAGTAGGTAGTGAGTGATAGTGTCTGGATGACGCCAGTGAGGTGAGTTGGATCCATAAGAGGTGGGGGAGGCAAAGAAATGGTTGGGGGAGGAGGGAAGTAGGGGGTGGGGGTGGGGGTTAGGTTGGTTCAGGGGCATGAGGGGACCTCAAATAATGTGAATCACATATTAATAGGTGCTCTCTCTCTTTGAGGTGTGCCATGAAAAGAGTGAGCATAACGGGGTTGAGAGTGGGAGGAAAAAAAGTGGGAAGGGAATTCCCCTCACTTCGTTTCCCCAACCAATTACATTTCCAAAGACTAGGGGATCACAGGGCTCACCCTTGGTCCAACCCTACATAATCATTTTTTTTATTTTCTAAAAAACCTAACATTGCTCAACACCACAGAGGCCATTTCAACACCACAACGACCCTTGACACCCACTATGACATTATCAGACCCACTTTATTTCCACCTGCTAAAATCTTTAACCTAGACCCGAAATACCATACCCTAACCCTAATCCCCAAACCCTAAAACCTAAAAGCTATACCCTAAACCAAAAAACCTATACCCTAAACCCTAAACCCTAAACCCTAAACCCTAAACCCTAAACCCTAAACCCTAAACCCTAAACCCTAAACCCCAAACCCCAAACCCTAAACCCTAAACCATAAACCCTAAACCCTAAAACCTAAACCCTAAACCCTAAACCCTAAACCCTAAAACCTAAACCCTAAACCCTAACCCCTAACCCTAAACTCTAACCCCTAAACCCTAAAACATACACCCTTTTCCCATCCACCTTCACCCTTACCCCTTAAAAAACATTCAAAACACCACTTTGTATACTACCAACCTTTATAACCAAGACACACTACATGATCTCCATAGTATCATGAAGACTTTCGAAACACGACACCAATCATTGATCTCTTCACACACAATTGTTGATGATTTTTTCCTCATCAATGTTTCTTTTTTTGTCCTCCATATTATCTATCACTTTTTTGAACATCTTCTCCTTGTACACCACCATGCTATGGCCATCATAAGTCCACCCTATATCCCATCACGTTCAATTCAGCTACACCTCCCATGACTGTTTCAGCACCTTCCCACTAGACACTACTAGAAACACTATCTTTAGAGACCTCTAAAATCACTCACTAAATCCATTTAGTGACTTCCCAATGACCAAAAAACACTAATATATTTTGAAGGATAACTAAAGGTCCAAACCCAAAATTCATGGTTTTGGGTGCTGGATACGACCGAAGACTCGAGGGGGTTTGAGGGGAAGGGAGGATGCGAGTGGATTTAAGAACTTTCAACAGTGATCCATGGAGGATGTACGATGATTGGAGGGTGGTGGGGGTAAGTGAGGTATGGTAAGGGGACATTAGGGGGGTGCTACTAGGGGTGTGTCATGGGCAGCTGTTGGTGATAAATGTTGGATTTGTTTACATAAAACCAACTTCTATATAATTTATGATTAATTTCATATTTTTTTTTAAATTTTAATAAATTAATTATCACATCATGATTTTTCTTCTGCGTGACATAGTATGTGAGAATTTCCTAAGAGCAGATGTCACATTAGATGGTTATAGTAGTTCCCCGTTATGATGAGAACCCAAAAGTGTCACTATAGTATTCTTAAATATATGTTCTATAATAGATGAATTAATTTAAGGGAAAAAATGATATAGGATATATGGGGTGGAGACTAATAGGACTTTGAGGTACCTTCTCATAGTGTATGCCATTGGTAATTTCTAGTGTAATAGATTTTGAGAACGAGACCCTCCAGTAGGAAATCCACATGTATATATGTCATCGGATATTCCTACATATATATGTGCATATCCTTTTAATTTAAGACTATTATTAATGGATATTATGATTCACATACTTTGATATATTTATGAAAACTATGACGATATATGTTCACGATGAAGTGGGATATGTTGGGTGCGTCATGAGTAATATTTTATTAATGAATAATGTAATAAAGGATTTATACCTTATTTTCTTTAATAGAAATTGATATCTCATACCCTTTTATGGAAATTATATAGTCTAAATAAATCCATGGTCATGGTGTTCTGTAGGTAAGTTCAATTTTTGGAAATTCAAAGAAAGAGACATCAATTAGATAGGTTGTTGGCACTAGTATGAAACTTTCTTGATTAGATACATCATGATAAAGAGATTATATTATAAAGTAAGCAACCATATGAAGTTTTATGTCATCACGGCATTAAATTATTTCTCAATTGAAACCTTGGTGTGTTACTAGATGCTAGCCTTTGACTTTGGACTGCTTCACCTAATGCCACTGAGAAAGAGGCCTAGAGGGCCATGCACTAAGTGTATCCATAATCTTAGTCAAATGAAATTATTATTTATTATATAACATGGGGAATAAAAATTATTCACACACATAGATTAATAATTATTTATATTTTCTTGATCCCATATATTCTATCACTAATTTTTCGAGAGAATATTTTGTGAGTAAAATATTTAATAAATATATGTTTTCTATTTAGTAAATATAATATTTATTTATTTATTGGTGAAAAATGAAGTGATATTTATTTATAAAATAAATAATTATTATTCAATGTTCAATAAATATTGCGGAGGATTGACAAACATAGTTTAGTGTTCTAGTGAGAAATAATATATATTGAATATTATTTGAATAAATAATATTTAATTTATTCATGAGTTTTACGCATGCCAATATATAATAATAATAATAATATTATTTAAATGGGGTCACATAGGGATTATAGAAATAATAAGGGTGCATGTGCAATTATTATTTTCTAACCCTAGGTCTATATAAACCCAATTATATTATTTCTAAAGGGGTTTCCATTTGGTTTTGTTGTGCACAAAAACATCCAAAGAATTCTCTTAAAGCCATAGAGATATTCCTATATAAGAATGATCTCAAGAATGGAGAGAGATCAACCTCTTCTATCACTCTCAATTATAGAGAGATCAAGGAGAATCCTTATTGAAGTGTTTTTTGAGGTGATCAAAGGTGGATGATGCAAGTGTTAGGATCTACCGCACTAGTATTTGAAGATTCCTATGATGACGTTTGAAGATTCATAGAGAATGTGTGGATCACCACCAGAGGGAATATACACTTGTTTCATATAACACAATGATGGCATGATGTAGAGACATTTCCAGATTCATCAACAAAGAAATAATTCATCACAAGGTAATTCTTTAATTGTTTAAATTAATTATAAATAATATGTGATAATCCTGCATTTTGGTTCTAGTGTTCTAACATCAATTAATATTTGATTTAATTTTGTTGGCCACAATGTTTATTGTCGATGTACTTATTGAATTAATTACCGATTAATACAAAAATATGATTTGGGCATGCCCATCTGGTGCTTCTTTTGTGCCCATAACCTTTAAGTGGCATCAAAGATCCATATAATTATTTATAATTATTTAAATATTGTTGATTTATTTTCACATTTATCATTAGTTTTCAATTATATTTTAATAATTATTTAATCCAACTCATGATATGTGAACTAACTTCTCTTCTATCTCACAAATATAATCAAATTTGATTAATTTTATGAATGAAAAAATTTGAAAAACCCATCCAGAGGTGCCGAGGATTCTGGATGGATAACACAAGAGTACACGTCATGTATCCTATTGGTAAATGCTATGAACCCATGTTTAATTAACCTTTAATTAATTCAAGACACATGTTCATTTATTACATTAAGTGTGCATTTAAACACACTACATGTTGATCAATTAAGTTTGGAACATGGTTATCTAGACTACATAATGTGTCACATTCATACATGATGTTTAGTCCATTAGTCAAACATGGGCCATGTATTTTCATACACGACGTACAAGACTGGTGATAGTGTAACTCAAAGACCACATGATGTGTATCCCATGTACATTCTATGTACTCCATGAATTTCCATGGAACCATTACATGTCAAGTCCTTAGACATGTGTCACAGATAGACAATGAGAAATATACACGCCATGTAGCTAGATTATACATGTTGTGTATAGTACCAAATTACATAGAATTAAAAATTAATTTATTATACTACTTAAACCTTATCAACATGTATTTCGTGTGTCATTTATTTAACTATCTACACACCATGTTATGAGATTTATATATATTAAATGTATAATTAATTTCTACATAATGTTCGAAACTACATATCATGTAAAAATCGCAATATAGTTATTACTCTATGAGCATTGAAAGATAACACACTATGTAAATAACATGTGCTTTGTGTTCCATTTATTTGACTATCTACATTCCATGAAATTTAATGATAATTAATATATTCTATATACCACATGAGTAAATAGTAAACAAATATAATACACACCGGGTAGTTTGAACGAGTACTCACCGTGTTGCCTCCAAGGTACATTTTTTGAACATAGTTAATTTTAAATAAATTTATTTAATTTGGTTAAAATTATGATGGATTAGAATCTCAAGAAAAATTCATATCATAATTAATATAAAATAATTGATTAATTAAATAAGACAATTAATTGAATCAAGCATGATTTATCTTAAATAAGAATGATTACAATTGAATTCTATTTTTATTAAATGGATAATGCATTGAATGTATATAGGTGATCATGAACATAGAACATACCTTTGTATGCAATTTTTTTCCTTTTAATTTATTATTAAATTAAATTAAAGGTCTATATGTCATTGTTCCTCTAATCATGTAAGGGACTGCATTCCCACCGTTTCCTTTTATGTAAACCGCTTAACCAATCCTTTTGTTCCCCTCACCTACATGTGAGTAAAATCTTATGTAATGGATGGAGATCCTGAGAAAGTGGAGGAAGTTCAATTTTAGAGCTGAGGTGTAACTAATCCAAGAGGTACTTGGGTGGATAGGTGGAAAGTTGCAACATGAACCATTTCATAGTTCAAGGTGTTATTTTTCCCTAGGTTAATAGTTAGTTTATCATCCTCTAGATAAATTAAACATTTGTAAAGTCTCATGATCATACCAGTCTATCATTTTATTTCTATTAAGATTCATGGTAAATTTCATTATTAAAGTTTTTTCATGATCACATGAATTAATGAATTAACAAGCATGAAAGATAGAATTAAAATAAATTGGATTATGCGTAAACTTTATCTAAGATATGGTTAATCACTTAAGTAAATCCACTTAATATTAAAAATCACGTAATAAAGATAAAATGAGAAATTTTCATATATAGATCAAAATCCCTCAATTATATATATTAATTCAGCATAACCTTCCACTACTTAAGTAAAAAATCAAACCATAGTTCAAAGTTCTTGACCGATAAAAGTTTGGGTGCTTTCAATTATATAGGAATTCTAACTTGAATTTTTGGGTCTTCTTAACTTAGTTCACATCAAGGTTGACTGGACAAGCATAACTTGGTGTAACTAAGAGTCAAAGGTTCATGAAATCCAATTTAAGGATTTTAGGATTGGGGAGTCCACTCAATAGATCATGGAACTATGAGTGAATGCATTTGTCATTTTATTCTAACCTAAAACCCTTCAAAAAACTTGGTAGGACCAAGTATAGGTTATGAGAAGGGTAATATGGGTCATTGCCACTAGAATGTGCAAGCAACATGATATTCTGAATCCAATGATGTGGGATATTGGATTTCGATAAAATAGTGATATATTAATAAATATAATATTTATTATCTACCATTTTAGATAAAGTACTAAAATTATTATTATTTTATTTGTAGAAATGATAAAAAACATGACTTCAATCATTTCTCTATGATCCAAACTTAAGATAGAAAACCTTCTCACAAATGCTAATTTCAAAGAATATCCAAGGCTCTTACGCGTTATCCTATGATTCGAAAGGAAAATATATGTGATAGAAAACCGTATTCCCAAAGAGCCTGACCAAGAGGATGGTTAAGAAGAGTTGTATCTCTATGAGAAATTTTTTAATACTTCCATATATTTTCAATGTTTTATGTAATCATCCATGACTAATTTTCTTCTAAATCAACACAAGGACATGGATGCATATAAAATAATGTCTCACCTTTTTGATCTATATCAAGAGAAGGTGAGACAAGAGATATATGAGATCTCCAATCCATTGTTTACATGCAAGCTTAGAGATTTTTAACTAGATATTCTTCATGTATTCAAACTTATTGGAAACATTAAATTCTAAGAAATCTTGGCAATTAAATTCCCAGATGATTCTTACAAATATCTTATTCTTTCCTCACTACTCAAGTCCTTCTTCAGTTTTATTATTAATTATAACATGAACAATAATGAGAATAGTCATTCAAAACTTATTACTATTATTTTATAAGTTTATAAGGAAATGAGGCATGTAAAAACTATGGTTCTAATGGTGAAAAAAGAAAAGGGATAAAAAGGGAAAAGGGAAAAAGTCTCATAAAAAGTATAAATCTCCTGAGCACCATCCTTCTAAGAAGAGTAAGATCCAAAGGTAGGAAAATAAAAAGGAATACGCGTGTTTTTTATATGGAAAGAAAGGTAACTAGAATTGTAACTACACCTAGAAGCAAGTGGAAGCTAAAGGTGCATTCATTATGAAGTGTAATCATTCTATATCTACATATTGGGTATTAGATATAGATTTTGGTGCTCATATATATATATATATATCCAAATATAGGAACCAAGTATATTTCAAAAGATTACTAGAGGAGAGGTAGATTTGTGGGCTACCAATGGTGTGTGGATGCCTTATCTATCCATTAGATACCACCACCTTCTATTTCCATCAAGAATGATATTGGTTTTAAGAGATTGTTATTATTTACCGACTGTTACCAAAAACATAATTTATGTATCCTTACTAGATATAGATGGTTTTGATTTCATGTTTTCAAATAAAATATGTTTATTTTATAAATAAAATATAAGTTATGGTATGGTACATTTAAATAATGAAATTTATGTATTAAATTAAAAAAAACAAAGTAATGTAAATTCATAATAAATCATGTTCACATGAATCATATAACACCCAACAGTGGAATCACTATCTTGGTCATGTAAATGAGAATCTTTAAAAAAGTTCTATTAAGATGGTTATTTAGAATATTTTAGGCTAAAACCACTTGAAAGATGTCATTCTTATTTACATGAAAAAATGACCAACCCACCATTTGATGGACAGGGTGAAAGAGCCACCGAGCTTCCAGGATTGGTACACACTGATGTGTGTGGACCATTACTAGTAGAATATAAAGGTGGTTATTCTTAGTTCATAACTTTTATTGATGGCTTGAGTAGATATGTCTATTTCTACTTGATGAGGTAAAGGTTTGATTCCTTGAGAAATTCAAATAATTCAAGAATAAAGTAGATAATTAACTTAGAAAGAAGATAAATAAGATTCGATCTGATTGAGGTGGTGAAAATATTTACCAAGAGTTTATCAATATTTTATGGGATTTTTAGATTTTATGACAACTAAATGTACCTTACACATCATATTGGAATGGTTTTTGTGAAATAAGGAATAAAACCTTGTTAGACATGGTATGGTCTATGATGAGTCATGCAAATTTTCCATTATCTTTTTGGGGATATGTATTACAAACTGTAGCATACACACTAAACCAAGTACCAAATAAAGTGTAAAATTGTATTCCCTTAGATTTATAGAGTGTAAAGAAATCCATTTTATCACATACATGGGTATGGTGTTGTGATATGTTTGTTATGGCCATCTTAAGCAATAAACATGTACCCCATGGCAAAAAATGTATCTATATAGGGTATCCTAAGGAAATAAGAAGATACTATCTATAAAAACCCTCAAAAAAGAAAGTGATTGTCGCAAATCACATCATATCTCTTGAGAGGGAATATATCCTCAAGAATGATAATGGGAAAAAGATTTAATTTGATGAATTTTATGCTTAAGATACACAAGAGTTGGAACATGAATAGATTCCATAGGTCCCTATGGAAGAAGTAGTTCCTGAAACACAATTACCACATAGGAGCACCAAAGATATAAGAGAACCAGAGAGATGATTTTATAGTAATCAAAGATAGTGAATCATAATTTTTTGAAAATAATAAACCTCTATCCTATAAAGAGGAAGTGTAGTGATAAAAAATTACCAGATAGAAACAAGAAATGAATTCTGAAATGGATTCCATGTATCAGAACCAAGTATGGGTTTTAATCGATCTATCAATTGATGTAAATTCTGTTGGGTGAAAATGGAAATTCAAGAGAAAATTGGATATGTAAGGTAATTTAAGTACCTATAAAGATATTATAGTGTCTAAAGGGTTTAAACAACATCAAGTAATTGAATACGACAAAAACTTTTTTCTAGTTTCAATGTTTATATACATTAGAATTATACTTTCTATAGTATCTTACCATGACTATGAAATCTATAAGATGGATATAAAAACATATTTCTTTATTGGGAAACTTTAAGAAGATGTCTATATAACACAAACAGAAGAGTTTGTGACTCTAAGTGAAACAAAAAATATATGAAAGTTGTAGAGATCCATTTATGGATTGAAGAAAGCATCCAGTTCCTAGAATATTTGGTTCGATGAAGCTATAAAATAATTTGGTCTCATTAAGAAAAAAATGTGATTCATGTGTTTATAATCGGTTTAGTGGGAATGATCTCATTATTCTAGTAGTATATATTGATGACACATTGCTTATTATAAATGACATACCATTCTTATAGTTTGTTAAATATTGGTTAAATGAATGCTTATCTATGAAGGACTTATGTGAATCATCCAACATTCCTAGGATCAAGATCATTCATGATATATACAAGAGGCTTCTTGAACTAATTAAAGGTACACACATTGACCAGATACTAAAGATATTTAGTAAGGAATAATCCAAGAGGGGAGTAGTTCCAGTATGACATGGTATACATATTTCCAAGAAAATGTATCCTAAAAAAATAGTAGAAAGATAGAATGAGTAATATCCCATACACATCATAGATAAGATCAATCATGTATTCCATTTTATGTATTATACTTGATGTTTCCTACACATTAAGAATTGTAGGAAGATATCAAACCAATATAGGTGAACAAAATTAGTATGTTATTAAGGCTATCCTTAAGTATATGAGAATAACTAAGTATATGTTACTGGTGTATGGAGGAGATGAGGAGCTATTCATCAAAGGTTATATTGATGTTAGTTTTCAAATATATCAGAATGATAGAAAGTCATAGTTAAGACATGTCTTCAGCCTCAATGGAGGATTTGTGAGATAGAAGAGTTCAAAGTAGCCAATTGTTGCTGACTATACAATGAAGTATGAGTACTTATGATGAAACCAAAGAATCCATTTAGATATGAAACTTTGTTCAGGATATTGATGTGGTACCTAATAGTAAAGAATCTATCATATTATTTTGTGATAATACTACAGTGGTGGCTCCTGAAAAAGAACTAAGGTCACACTAATGGAAAAAGAACATACTCCAAATGTATCACCTCTTGAGGTATTTTTCTCATAGGGGTGAAGTTATAGTAAGAAGAGTTTCCATAGAATAAAACATGGTGTACCCCTTGAATAAACCATTATCTCAACAGAATCATGAGTATCATGTGAGAGCTAGTAGACTGAAGGTTTTTTGTAGTTGGATCTAGTTTAAGAGGGAGTTTGTTGGATTTGGTGCCCTAGAACCAAATTTTGTATGATTTATGATTACATGTATTCATATTTTTGAATATTAATAAACTATTTAACACATCATGATTATTATTCAACATAACATAGTATGTGATAATGTCCTAAGAGTATCATCACACTAAAAGGTTATAAAAATTCCTTTTTATGATGAGAACCCAAAAGTTCCATGAAGATAATATTAAATATACATTATATAGATTTTTGAAATTATTTGAGGGATAAAAATGATATAGGATATCAGGGGAAGAGACTCATAGGACTTTGAGTCACCTTCTTATGGTGTATGCTCTTGGTAATTTCCGGTGTAAAAGATTATGATAATGAGATATTCTAGTATAAAATCCACATTTATATGTGTCATTGGATGTTTCTATATGTGGAAATATTCATTGATCCTTATACTTTAAGATTATTATTAATAGATATTATGATTTGTGTACTTTTATTTATTGATGAAAACTATGATGAAATATTTTTGTGGAGAAGTAGGATACGTTGGGTGCATCATGAGTAATATTTCATTAATTAATAACGCGAGAAAGAATTTTTCCCTTATATTATTCAATGGAAGTTGATATATCAGGCCCTTTGATGGAAATGATAAAACCTAAATAAATCCATATCCAAGGTGTTCTATAGGAATGTTTAATTTCTAGAAATTTGAAGAAAGAGACATCGAGCACATAGGTTGATGACACCAGCATGCAACCTACTTGATTAAAGATATCACAATAAAGGGATTATATTACACAATAAGTGTCCATATGAGGTTTTATGTTGTTTCAAAAATAACTTATTTCTCTATGGGTTCATTGGAATGTTTCTAGATGTTAAGATTGGACTTTGGGATGCTTTGCCTAATGGAACTGGGAAAGATTCCTCGATGGTCACACACTAAGTGTATCCAAAATCTCAATTAAATGATATTATTATTTATTATTTAACATGTTGAATAAATATTATTCCTACACATGGTATAATAGTTATTATTATTTTCTTGATCACATATATTTCATCACTGTTAATTCAAGAGAATGTTTTGTGAGACAAATATTTAGTAAATATTTATTTTATATTTAGTGAATATAATATCCATTTATTTATTAGAGAATAATGTAGTGATATTTTTTATTAAATAAATAGTCATTATTCAATTCCTGATAAATATTTTAGAGGAATGGTGGGTCGAGATTAATTATCTAGTGAGAAATAATATATATTGTATATTATTTGAATAAATACTATTTAATTTATTCATGAGTTTTACACATGCCAAGAAATAATAATAATAATATTATTATTATAGACAAGGGGTTTTACAGAGATTAAGGAAATGATAAGGGAACATGTGCAATTATTATTTTCTAACCTAAGGACTATTTAAACCAAATTATATTATTTCTAAAGGGGTTTCCATTTTTCTTGTTGTTCACAAAAACATCTAGAGAATTATCTTAAAGACCTAGAGAGATTCCTTTCCAAGAACACTCTAAATAATGGGGAGAGATCCTCCACCACTAGTCTCGATTCTAGATAGATCAAGAAGAATCCTTCTTGAAGTAATTATAAATGATATCAAAGGTGAATGATTAAAGTTTTATGATCTACCACACTAGAACTCGAAGATTCCTATAGTGTTGTTTGGAGGTTCATAGAGCTTGTGTGGATCATCACTGGAGAGAATATACACTTTATTACAATAACACATTAATGATAAGACATAGAGAAATTATCAGATTCATCTATGAAGAAATAATTCTTCACAAGGTAATTGTTTAATTGTTTAAATTAATTATAAATAATATGTGATGATCCTACAATCTGGTTCCGATGTTCTCACATCAATTAATCTTTGATTCAATTCCATTATCCATAGTGTTTATCATCATTGTACATCTAATATTTGTCATCAATTATGATAAAAATAAAAGTTAGGTATGCCCCATCTAGTGATTTTACTGAACCTAAATCCTTCAAGTGGCATCAGAGTGTCAGATAATTATTTATAATTATTTAAGGACCATTGATTAATTTACACATTTATTATTAGTTTTCAAATCTAGTTTAATCTTACTTAAATTTTAATCAAGAGATCTAATCTTCCTACTCTCTATTCTCTAAAATATAACCATAATTGATTAGTTTTATGAATTATTTTTTAAAGAAATCATCTAAAGGTGCTAAGGATTTTGGATGAATAGCATAAGAGTACACACTATGTATCCCATTGTTACACATTGTGTACTTATGTTTAATTCACCATGAATTAATTCAAAATTAATTCAAGCCATGTGTAAATTTAGTTCACATGGTGTGAATTTAAGTACAAAACGTGTTGACTAGGCTAGCTTGGTGCATAGTTATCCAAACTACATGACATGTAACATCCATACATGACGTGTAGTCTATTTTTCAAAGACGGGCAGTGTATTTCCTTCCATGACCTATATGACTGGTGACTATATAACTAGGATACCACATGACGTGTAGCCCATGTAAACACCATGTAATCCATGAATTTTCATGGAATGATTACATTCCAAGTCCCTAAGCATGTTCAGTGAATAGAAGGGGAGAAATATACATGCCATGTAGTTGTATTATATATACCATGTATATTACAAAATTACATATAATTAAAAAATAATTTATTATATTGCTTAAACCTTATCAACATGGGTTCCCTGTGTCATTTTTTTGACTATGTACACACCATGTGACGAGTTACACACACACACACATTAAATGTTTAATTAATTTCTACATAATGTTCAGATTTTCATATCATGTATAAGTCATAATATAATTATTACTCTACGTAAATTAAAACATAACACGCTACATAAATAAAATGTGTTCCATATGTCATTTATTTTACTATTTTCATTCCATGAAATTACATGATAAGTCATGTATGTCACATGCCACACAAGTAAACAGTATTCAAATATAATACACACTGGGCAGTTCAGACGGGTACTCACCGTGTTTCCTCTAAGTTATATGTTTTATAAATAGTTAATTTAAGTAAATTTATTTATTTTTTTTTTAAATTTTGATAGATGATAATCTCTAGAAAAATACAGATGATAATTAAGATAGAATAATTTTTTAATTAAATAAGATAATTAATTGATTCAAATGTGATTTATCTTAAATAAGAATAATTAGAATTTAGTTCTATTTTTATTAAATTCATAATTCACTGCATGTATGTGGATGATCATGATCATATAATAGATCTTTTTATGTGATTTTTTTTCTTTTAATTTATTATTAAATTAAATTTAGGTCATGTGTGTCATCCCCCCTCTCATTATGTAAGGGACTATGTGACCAAAATTTAGTTTTATGTAAACATATTAACCAATTATTTGGTTCTCCTCACCTACGTGTGAGTAAAATATTATGTATGGATGGAGCTCCCAAGTGAGTGAAGGTAGTTCAAGTTTGGATCCGAGGTGAAACCAATCCAAGATATACATGGGTGGATAGGTGGAAAGTAGTAACATAAACCATTTCATGGTTCAAGGTGTTATTTTACCCTAGGTTGATTGTTAGTTTATCATCTTCTAGATAAACTAACCATTAGTAAAATATCATGATCACTTTATTATTTTATTTCTTTCAATATTCATGTTTAATTTCATTATGTATTTTTTTTCGTGATCACATGAATTAATGAATTAACAATCATGAAAGATAGAACTAAAATAAATGCCATTATGCATAATATTTATCTAACAATTAATTAATAACTTAAGTAAATTCAATTAATATTAACAATATTGCAATAAATATAAAATGGGAAGTTTTCACATAAAGATAAAAATTCCTCAATTATATATATTAATTTGGTATAACCTTCCACTGTATAAGTAAAAATTGAACCATAATTGAAAGTGCTTGACTGACCTAAGTCAAGGATGTTTTCAATTATTTAGGAATTATAACTTGAAGTTTTAGGTTGATTTAACTTAGTTAAAAACATGGGTTGACTTCTCAAGAAGGAATTTGTGCAACTAAGAGGAAAAGGTTGAGGAAATACCATTCAAGGATTTCAGTATTGGGGAGTCCACTCAATAGATCAAGTAACTATGAGTCAATGTAGTTGGAATTGTATGCCTACCTAAAACCCTTCAAACAAGTTGTCAGGACTAATTCTGGGTTATGAGAAGGTTAATATGGGTCCTTTACACAAGAATGTATAAGAAACATAATATTTTGAATCCAATGGTGAGGTATATTGGGTTTTGATAAAATATTGAGATTTTAATAAATATAATATTTATTATCAACTTTTTAGAGAAATCAATAACTTTTTTCTTTTCTTATTTATAGAAATGATAATAAATATGACTTCAAACTTTTCACTATAATCCATAATTGAGAAGTTTAACCTTCTCGCAGTCACTAATTTCCAATAATGGAAAATGTGCTTACATGTTATCCTATGAAGTGAAAGGTAATTATATGTGCTAGAAAACCCTATTTCTAAAGTGCATGGCCAAGAGAATAGCGAGGGAGAGTCATCTCTCTTTAAGAAACATTTTAATGATGCCACATATGTTTAATGTTTTATGGTATAATCCATGATCAATGAAATTCTAAAGAAACACAAGGACATAGATTCATATATAATGATTTCTCACCTTCATTATCTCTATCAATATAAGGCGAGATAAGCGAGATATGATATCTCTAATGCATTTTTTACATGAAAGATTATAGATTGAACATCATCTAGGCATTATGTAGCCAAAATCATTGGCTATATTGAATTCATAGAAATATTGGTAATTAAATTCCCAGATGAGTTTCACATAGATCTAATACTTTCCCCACTACCCAAGTCCTTCTCCAGTTTTATTTTTAATCATAACATGAGAAATAATGAGAAGATTCTATCAGAAATTCTTACTCAGATTCACTAAGTTGAAAAGGAAATGGGGTGTAACCAACCCACGGTCCTTATGGTGAAAAAGAAAAGGAAGAACAAGGAAAATGTGTCCAAGAACCATAATAGGTATAAATACCCCAACCACCATCCTTCCAAGAAGAGGAATATCTAAAGGCATGCAAAATAAAAGGAAGTGGTATGTTTTGTATATGGAAAGAAAGGCCACTCAAAGTGGGAACTGCACCCATAGGAAAGGGGAAGCTAAATGTGCATTCATTATTGAGTGTAATATTTCTATATCTACACATTGGGTATTAGATATGTATTTTAGTGATGAAAAATGTATCTAAATAGAGGAACCAGGTGGATTTAGAAATATTTCTAGAGTAGAGGTGGATCTGTGGGATGCCAAGGGTGCGAGGCTAGATGTTATATCCATTAGAGACTACCACATTCCATTGAAAACATGAATGATATTGGTTTTAAGAGATTTTTATTATGTACCGAATATTACCAAAAATATAATTTCAATATCTAACCTAGATAAATATGGGTTTGTTATCTAGTTTGGAAATAAAAGTTATTTCTTTTATAAATAAAACATATGTTATGGCATGACACATTTATATAACCATCTATATATTAAATTTTGAAAACCAAGTATTGTCAATTGATAAAGAATATTGTTCACACAACTCATATAACACCCAACTATTGCATCACTATCTTGGTCATGTAAATGAGAAGCATTTGATAAAGATTTATCATAATGGTTATTTAGACTATTTTAAGATAAAACCACTTGAATGATGTCATGATTTATTACAAAGAAAAATTTATGAACCAACATTTGGAGGACAGGGTGAAAAGGATATAGAGATTCTAGGATTGGTAAAAACTGATATGTGTGGACCATTTATAGTATAAGCTAGAAGTTGTTATTCTTACTTTATAAATTTTATAGATGACTTGATTATATATGGATTTGTTTAGTTGATGAGGTATAAGTTTGAGTCTTTTGATAAATTCAAAGAATTCAAGAATAAAGTTGAAAATAAACTTGAAAATAAGATAATGAAGCTTTTATTTGACTGAGGTAGTGAAAATATTAACCAAGAATTTATCGACTTTTTATGGGATTTTTGAAATTTTATCGTAATTCGATCCACCTTACACACCACAATGGAATGGTGTTAGTGAAAGGAGGAACCGTACCTTTTTAGACATTAAAGGTCGATGTTGATCTATATAGATAAACCATTATGCTTTTGAGGATATTCAATACAAATTACGACATACCCACTAAACCGAGTACCAACTAAAGAAGAAAATGGAATTACCTTCTAGTTATGAAGTGGAAAGAAACCCATTTTATCACATAAATGTGTATAGGGTTGAAAAACATTTGTTAATTCCACACTAGGAAACAAACTAGCACCATGAGGTACAAATTGTATCTTTATAGGGTATCCCAAGGAAACAAGGGGACACTACCTATACAAACCCTCAGACAAAAAAAGTGGATATCACTAAATTTTTTTTCTTTCATGAGAGAGATCACATCCTGAAGAAGTATAGTGGGATAAATATTTACTTCAATGAAGTTTATGATCAAGATACATAAGAGTTCATATAGGAATAGATTCTATAGGTCCCCATGGAATAAGTAGTTCCTAAAACACAAGTTCTGCATAGGAGCACTAAATATTTAAGAGAATAAGAGATATATGTTTTTCCAGTCACTAAAGATGGTGACTCATTATTGGTTGAAAATAATTAAACACTCTACTATAAAGAGAGAGCATAGAAATCATAATTTGAAATATGGAAAGAAGCCATGAATTATGAAATGGATTCCATATATCAAAAAAAAGTTTGGTTTTTGGTTGATCCACTAGTTGATGTAAAGCATGTTGTGTGAAAATGGTTATTTAAGAGAAAACTAGACATAAAAGTTAATGTAAGTACCTATAAAGAATGGATAGTGGATAAAAGGTTTTAAAAACATCAATTAATTGACTATGATTAATTTTTTTATCCAATTGTCATTTTTAAATCCATCAAAATTCTACTTTCTATAACATCTTACCATGACTATGAAATTTGGCCGATGGGTGCCAAAACATCTTTCATTAGTAGGAACAAAGATGTCTATATAAAAAAACCAGAAGGGTTTGTGACTCCAGGTGATTACAAAAAGATATGAAAAGAGATCCAATTATGGATTGAAGCAAGCACCAAGGTAATGGAACATTCAGTTTGATGAAGCAATAAAATAATTTGGTTTCATTAAGAATGAATGTGATCCATGTGTTTATAATAGGTTTAGTGGGAATAAAATCATTATATTAGTAGTATATGTTGATTGAAAATTACTTATTAAAAATTATATACTAGTCTTATAGTATATTAAGGGCTAGTTAAATGAATGATTCTCCATGAAGGATTTAGGTGAAGTAGCCTATAATCTTGGGATCAAGATCATTTCTGATAAATTTAAGTGGACGCTTGTGTTAGGTCATATAGAGTAATGACAGATGGTATAGAGGGTGGTGAATAAACCTAATTAAAAAATTTAAAACAAATAAATTGATTAACTAAATTGATTATTAATGTTAATTATAAGAGTTAATTAGCAACAAAAAAGTAAAGAACACAATGATGTTTTTTATAGTAGTTTAGTCTAAAGCGGGCCTACTCTACCTTATACCTCTCTACTTGGTGAGAGATATGTGTACACTAATATTATTTTTAGGGTGAAATCATAACCCAATTATATAATCCTTTTCTAGTGGAGGGATAACCATGAAAATGATTTTGTATGGGAAATTACAACCCTTACAACCTAATTTTAGACAGTGGGAGTCACATCCCGAATAGTCTCGAATTTAGATAGAGGGATTCACAACCCTCAGATCCTAAATTTAGATTTTGGGAGTCACAACCCAAGGAAAGAGAAGAAGAAATGATTATTTTTAATGTAAAATCATAAACAAAAAAACTGAGTGGCCGCTTCTGAGGTGGCGTAGTTGTGTCAAAGGCAGTACAAAACATGATTTCCTTTGGGATCTGCATTTTTTGATTCCTAGGAGCTCACTTTTGGGTGAATTTATCCTTCCCATGGACCCGCTCATCTTTCTAGGTCACCCGGTCTCGACTAGGTGGAAAAAATGAGGCACAACCCACCCATGCTGACAGATTGCTGTGTCAAACCATCACTGATCAGGATGTCACCCTTCGAGGTGATCTTCTATCTCGGATAGCAATGAATCCTTCCCAAATTTGGGTCTCTTAGAAGTGACTTATTCATGGATACGGGGGTTTCCTTGTGTATAGGGTTTGAAAAGGCCACACCTGGGAATTCCCTTTTTAAGGAAAGGTAGAAAAACTGAGTGCACGTGAGAGACAAGAAATACTGTTACAGACTCAGGAAACCAGACGAAGGAGAAGATAAATAAAAGTGTAGGTACTAGTTATTGAGAATTGGATTGGAATTTCTTGTAAAGGTAGTAGAAGTCAAAACAGAATTAATTCAACACTTGAGAGAATATCCAGGTATCATAAGACTTTACAAATTTACAATAGGTTGAAAATTTCTTAGCTTTCTCCCAAGTAAATATAGTGTATCAGATATGTTAACCCATAGTCTTATTTGAAGTGTCCTGTCACCTATAAATAAGATATGTAAAAAAGAACTAACAAAACAATCACATGATAAAGTAATGATAATTCAGGAATGGTTGAATTATTAAAGAGAGAGAGAGAATTATTGTGCATAATAATCTCAACAAATAAATGTTTGAGTTAAAACCAAACACCTATTAAAATAGATTTAAATTATCCAATAAATGATAATAATAAGTCAAATGTAATCCTATAATAATCGTAAGACTATTTAAAATAAATATTAAATACAATTTAATTTAAAGCAGTGTGTAATTTAAAAAATAATTATAACGCTTTAAATGGAATAAAAATTGTTTTGAATATATTCAATGTCATTAAATAATTATTTATAAAAGAATCAGTCAATGAAATTAACTTAAAATATTAAAGCATAAATATTTATTAAATATGTTGTAAGTGTTACGTAACAATAATGAATAAATTTAATAAAATATTAAAACTTATAAAAATATTATAAAAACACTTCTCTTGACTTAAATATAATATATATTAATTTTAAAAATTAACAAGACACTTAAAATAATTAAAATATGCATGTAGTTTGTCAAAAAATAAAAAGTGATAAAAAATGGAGCATGAAGAAATATTCATTGGAAGTATAAAAAATACATGGTGCTAGAAAAATGAGTCACCGTTGAATAATGATTCATTATTGAAAAAAAAAATTAGCAAAGGAAATAAATAAATCACCATTGGAAAAAAAATTTCAAAGGAAAGAAATGAACCACCATTGGAAAAAATTAGCAAAGTAAAGAAATGATCCATAGTTGGAAAAAGATTGGCAAAGGAAAGAAATGAACCACTGTTCGAAAAAATTGGATAAGGAAATAAATGACCCACCATTAGAAAACAAATTGGCAAAGAAATGAAATGACCCACCATTAGAAAAAATTGGCAAAAGAAATAAATGACCCACTATTGGAAAAAAATGGAAAAGGAAAGAAATTACCCACCATTGGAAAAAAATTGGCAAAGGAAATAAGCCACCATTTCAATTTGAAATAAAAACATCAATGAATTTTTAATCCATATAAAATACTGAATTTGTAGTCTATACAGAATAATTTTTTGAATATAATTTCAAGATATTTCCAATGAATCAATAATTTACTAATTCTGATAATTATTGAATGTGATATGATCAAAATACTTTGAAAAAAATATTTGATTACCATATAATGGATTACGGTACTTAAGACTAAATTTGAGGTATATAAATGAAATTTTTAGAGTTTTATGTAGTTTAATTAAATGAAGAAAAACTTTTTATATTTATAAAAGAACAAACTTCAATTGATTCTGATTAGAAACAAATAAGATATTAAGGATTTTTTTTTAATTTTGGAAAATTCAGAATTGTAGATATGTTGTAAGATCTTCGCACTATGGCATACCCCTTAAACAATAAAATCAAACCTTCATTTATTCTAATGAAATTAATATAAATGAGTTGGATTTAAAAAGGTAAAATTTTCTAAATAATATGATCATTTAAGTGTATGTTATGAAAGAAATATAGAAGACAACTTTAAATTAGTATATACTGAAAATACTACTTGAGACCAAAAAAATTAATCATGTTTGGGATTAAATGAAAACATGTTAGAGAAATATTTAGACTTCATTATAGTTTAATAAAAGTTATATTAAATTGTTATATTTCATATTAAATAAGAATTATAAAATTTTAATCACTATAACACAAGTTATAATTAAAATAAAAATAATTTTAAAAAAATATTTTTCTCATAAAATAATAAAAGTTTTTGGATAATTAAAAACATAAAATAACATGTAATCAAACAAAACATAAATATATACATAAAAATTCACAAAAAATCTCCTCCTTTTTTTTTATTATAAAAAAAAACATTTAAAACCAATTTTATCCCCCCTTTTGTATATAAACAAAAAGAGAAAACAAAAACTCCCCCAAAATAAATGAAATAATAAAATAATTAAATTTACAGTATTTGAAGTTAAAATTTATTTTTTTCCAATTTAGAAGAGTCTAAAGGCTTAATAAATATGTCTTATAGATAATTTCATTAAGGATAAATTCTAAAATAATATCACCTCTATTCACATGATGTCTAATGAAATGAAATATAAGATCAGTATGATTTTTTCTAGAATGCTATAATATATTTTTTAGAAATAGAAATTTCATATGTGTTATCACAATAAATAGAAAATTTATCAATATAAATTCAAAAATCACATAAGGTTTACTTAATACATAAAATTAGAGCACAACTACTAGTAGTAGAGATATACTCTGCTTCTGTAGTTGATAGAGAAACAAATAGTTGCTTCTTAGAAGACTAAGAAATTAAAAATTTTCCTAGAAAACGACACATACTTGATGTGATTTTTTGATCAATTCTAACACCTCCAAAATTAGAGTCATAATAATATATTAAATCAAAAAAATTTAAATTTTGGATAAAATATACTAGAATCCATAGTTCCTCTAACATATATAATTATTATTTTTACAACATTAATATGAATTTCTTTAGAATAAACTTGAAATCTAGAACATAAGAAAAAACTAAACATTATATTAGGTCTAGATGCAGTTAAATATAGTAAGATACCTATCATGACTATATAAAATTTAATATAAAAAAATTTACCACATGAATCAACTTCTAATTTACAATTAGTACCCATAGTAGTTTTTCATATATTTATAGGAATTAAGACTAAATTGTTTAACTAACTCTTTAACATAATTATATTGATTAAGAAAAATTCCATATTTTCTTTGAGAGATTTTAAGTCCAAGAAAAAACTTTTATTCTCTCATTAAACTTATGTCAGACTAAAAAGGCATCAAAATAGAAAAATAATTACAAATAAGTTTATTAGAAGAACAAAAAACTATATCATCAATATATATTTTTATATTTAAAATATCATTAGAAGTCCTTTTGATAAAAAGTATAGGGTTAAAATTTCCCTTCTTGAAACCATTATTCAATAAAAACAAGGAAATACTTTAATACCAAGAACAAGGTTATTTTTTGATACCATACAAAGATTTAGATAATTTAAAAACATGATTAGTAAATTTTTCACTTTTAAAACCAGGATATTGAGAGACACAAACTTCTTCTATTATAAAACCATTTAAGAAAACACTTCTTATATTCATTTTATATAATCTAAAACCATGAAAATAAGAAAAACACAACAAGATTATAACATAATCCAACCTAAAAACATGTGAAAATTAATATTCAAATTCTATACCTTCTTTTTTGAGAGTATCCATGAGCAACAAGTCTAGATTTGTTTTTGAAAATCTTTCCAGATTCATACAGCTTGTTTCTAAAGATCCACTTAGTTATAATTACCTGTTTATCCTTAAGAAATTCTACTAAAGACAAAATATTATTTCTAACAAATTGATTAAGCATATATTGAATAGTGAAAAACCAGTTAGAATCATTCAAATCATCATTAATATTATTAGGAACAAAATCAGATATAAAAGTAGAATTAACACAAAAATTTAAAATATAATTTATTGTTTTAACAACAGAATCAATATTTCCAATTACATTTTCAATAGGATAATATTTATGAATATTCCATGATCTTGGATCTGGTAGAGGAGTATACTCCACTTCAATTTATTCATCCTTATCCCAAGGTTATTATTCACCAAAATTAAAATCTCTAAACTCATCATCAAAAACATTAGAATCAAATTTTAATTTAACATTATTTTCATCAAACATAACATGAAAAGATTCTTCCATAGCCATAATTATTTTACTATAAACTTTATAAGATTTAATATTATTAGAATATCCAAGAAAAACACCTTCATCACTTCTAGCATCAAATTTATCTAAATTTTCTTTTTAATTTAAAATAAAAAATTTATAACTAAAAACTCTAAGAAACCAACTTAAGTCTTTTTATCTTTAAATAATTCATAGAGTTTTCTTTAACAAAGGTATAATAAGAATTCTATTATAAATATAACAAGAGGAAAAATGGCCTCAACCTAAGAATATCTAGAAAAATTATACCCACTTAATATAGTTCTAGACATTTCAATAAGAGTTCTATTTTTCCGTTCTATAACTCCATTTTTCTACGGTGTTCTAAGAGAAGATTTTTTTTTTTAAAATAATCATTCTTTTCAAATAATTTTTCAAAATCTAAAATATCAAATTAACCTCCTTTATCCCTATTAATATAAATAATCATAAAAGCTTTCTCATTTTGAACTAAATTAAAAAAGAAAAAAATCTAGATAAAGCCTAATTTTTATGAGAAAGAAAGTATACCCATGTCAATCTACAGTAATCTTCAATAATAACTAAAGTATATTTCTTTCTACTAAGGATAAAAATTTTAGTGGGACTAAATAAAAAAAGTTTTACTAACTTTAAAGGTATATTATTACTTATCTCATTGATAGGTCTAAAGGAAATTTTACATTGCTTCCCTTTCATGCAAGCGTTATAAACATGAAGATGTTATTTCTTCAAGGAAGGAATCCGTAACACATTCTCATGTTTTGAGAGATTATGTAACATTATAAAATTAACATAACCTAACTATTGATACCTAAGGATTCTATCATTCTATATAGCTTTCAAACACTTAACATGTTGAATAGTTATTTCAGAAAAATCAATAGTATAAATATTTTCTTTTCTATTAGCATAAAATAATAAATAATCATCCATAAAAACTAAAAATTTATCATTTTGAAATTCATCTTCCATCACATAATCAAATAATTGAAATATACTAATTAAATTATGTTTTAAACCTTCAACATATAAAACTTTAGAAATAAAAGTATATTTTGAAATAACAAATTTACCAAAACCTTTTACTTTACCTTTGGAATTATCTCCAAATGTAATAGTACCTCCATCACATGTGTTGTAAGTGGAAAATTTTGACGGGTATCCAGTAATATGAATAGATCATCCACTATCCATATACCGCATATCATTCTTGAGACATCCAAGTAATTTTTACTACAAAAATCAATTACTTGAAAATTTTGGCACCCAAACTACTTTAGGTCCAATAGGATTAGTAATAAAATTTATAGGTACCCATAAAAAATTTAAAAAACTATTGTAAGTTACTCTTGATAATAATTATTTAAAAGTATTAGTTTTTTTAAATCCTAAAAATTATTTGAATTTAAGAGAATATTCATTTTCATAGTGACCTTTCATGCCACACTTAAAACAAGTAACAATACAAGTACAACCATTTTTTAGTTTTAACAAAATGAGTTTTAAAAGTTTGAGGTAATATTCCATCATAACCAAAACCATATTTAATTTTATTTAATTTATTCAATGACATCATCTCATGATATTTTTCATGACCTTGAATAAAAGAAGATAAACTTTTTTTGAGTCTTTCAACTTCATTTTTCAAATTTTCATTCAAATACTAAGTAGATTTAAAATTTTCATAAATTATAGAATGAGAATCATAAGCAGTGTTTCTTAATTTTTCATTTTCTTGTAAAATTAATTTATTTTAAAAAACAAGTTTCTCATTACTTTCTTTAAGCTTATTATATAAATCAGTAGTTTTAAAAATATATTTTATTAATCTTTTAATTTCTTTATTTAGTTGAAATTTTTTGGGTTTTTAGAGTCATAGTCAGAAACATAACATACAGAATAAAAACTAGAATTAATAACCTTATTCTGTGATGCCATGAAACACAAGTTAATACCTTATTTTTCATTTCTAGATGGTTCACTAGAATCTGATTCTTTTGTACAACTCCAAACAGTGGTCAATGCCTTTTTTATCATTTTTTGTATTTTTATTTATTATTTAATTTTGGATAATTAGTCTTGATATGTCATTTATTCCTACCCTTATAACAAGTTACATATGAATCATTGTAATTCGTACCACCTTTCTTATCTCTCTTGTGTTTTTCTTTTTGAGGGTTTCTCCCAAACCGGTTTTTAAATCCTTCATTTTTCATTATTTTGTAAACCCCATTCACAATCTGATCCATATTTTTTTTTCAATTTCCTATTGATCAGATTCAGAAGAATCATTAGTAACAACATTCACAGATTTAAAAGTTACACCTTTTCTTTTTGTTGTCTCATCATCTTCTATTTTATTCAGTTCCAATTCATACTGGATATGTGATCCAATCAATTCATCCAGGGTGTACTCTTTTAAGTTCTTGATTTTATCAATGAAAACCTTATTAGCATTCCATTTCTTTGGTAAAGATCATAGGAATCGTTCATCAAGTGTTAGATTTTCTAGAACTTCTCTATGTGAATTAATTCCATTCATAATGATTTTGAGTCAATGGAAAATTTGTTTTACTATTTCATCTTCACCCATCTTGAAGTATTGGTATTCATCATGAAGCATTCCAATATTGATTTGTATTAATTTTATAGAGCCAAGGTGAGTGACTTTTAGAATCATATAAATCTCATGATTCATCTTACAAGTAAAAAAATGACTAAAAAATATTCTATTAATAGAACAATATAAAATATTAACAACTTTATAATTTAAAACATATCTAGTAGCATAAATTCCTTTAAGTGTATCCGGATCAGATTCTGGTAGAGTGTACTATTTTGACATAATTGACTGGTTCTCAATGCTCAACTGTATAAGGTATGCCTCTATTCAGGATCTTGAGTTTCCATAATCATTTCCATCAAAGTGAGGTGACTTCTTAGGAATCCAAGAATAATTTGGGTTCAATCCTTCCATCTTAAAGATCTTTTTTCCTTAGACTATGAGGTATAAGAATAGGTTAATACAATAAAATAAAAATAGACTCTATAGAGAGATTGACTTATTTCAAAAGGAAAAAACTATGATAAAAATGATTTATATCAAGAAAGAGAATGATAGAGATAAAATATTCTTAAGAAGGTTATCCTCTAATACCAATTATTAGGTCAGATAGGGTAATAGAAGATAGTATATAGGGGGGTGAATAGACCAAATTTTTTTTAAAATAAATTGATTAAATAAATTGATTATTAAATTTAATTATAAGAGTTAATTAGAAGAAAAAAAATTAAAGAACAGAAGGATCTTTTTTATAGTAGTTCGGTCTAAATTGAACCTACTTTACTCTCATACCTCTCTACTTATTAAGATATATGTGTGAACTAATATTATTTTTCGGGGGGAATCATAAAAAAATTACAAAACCATTTTCTAGTGGAGGGATAACCTTGAAACTGACTTTTTTATGTGGAGTCACAAACCATACAGACTCACTTTAGATAGTGGGAGTCAAAGCTCAAACATTACTAACTTTAGATACAGAGAGTCACAACCCTCAGATCCCGACTTTAGAATCTGAGAGTCACAACTCAAGGAAAGAGAAGAAGAAATGATTCTTTTCAAAGTAATAGCATAAAAAGAAAACTGAGTGCATGTGAGATATGAGAAATAGTGTTATAAACTCAAGCAACCAGATTAAGGAGAAGATAAAAAATAAAATCATAGGTACTAGTTCTTTATAATTGGATTAGAACATCTTTTCAAGGTATTAGAAGTTGAAGTATAAGTAATTTTTCACTTGAGAGAATGTTCAGGTGATGATACAGGGTATTATAGGACTTTGAAAGTGTCTAACATGTTTAAAAGTTCACAACATTTTCTCAAGGAAATACAGAGTATCAAATATGTTAACCTATAGTATTATTTGAAAGTGTCCCGAAACCTTTAAATAAGATCAATAAAATAGAACTAACAAAAAAATATATGGATAAAGAAATAATAATTTAAAAATGGTTGAATTATTCAAATGATAGAGAAAATTATTGTGTAGAACAATTGTAACAAATAAATATTTGAATTAAAACCAAAGACTGATACAAACATATTTGAATTACTTGATAAATGATAACAAAAATTCAAATGTAATCCAATAAAAATATTAATATTTTTTAAAAAATTAAATACAATTTAATTTAAAGTAGCATGTAATTTAAAAAATAATTATACTACTATAAATGACATAAAACATGTTTGAATAAATTAAATTTCATTAAATAATAATTTAGAAAAGAATCAATCAATGAAATTAACTTAAAATATTAAAGCATAAATATTCCTTAAATATGTTGTAAGTGTTATGTAACAATAATGAATAAATTTAATAACATTTTAAAACTCATTAAAATATTATAATAATACTTATCTTAACTTAAATATAATATATATAAATTTAAAAAATTAATAAAACACTTAAGAGAATTATAACATGCATGTAGTTCATCAAAAAATAAAAAGTGATGAAAAATAGAGCATGAAGAAATCTTCACTAGCAGTAGAAAAAATACCTGATGATGGAAAAAATGAATCCCCATTGAATAATGAGTCATCATTTAAAAAATGGAAAAGTAAATAAATAACCCACTATTGGGAAAAAAATTGGAAAATGAATGAAATGACACACCATTAAAAAAAATAGAAAATGAAATAAATTACCCACTGTTGGACACAAATTAGAAAAGTAAAGAAATGAACCACCAATGGAAAAAATTGGAAAATTAATGAAATGACCCACTAGTGGAAAAATTGGAAAAGGAAATAAATGACCCACATTTGGAAAAAATTAGAAAAGGAAAGAAATGACCCACCATTAGAAGAAATTTGAAAAGGAAATAAATGACCTAAAATTGGAAAAAGATTAGAAAAGGAAATAAATGACCCACCATTGGAAAAAATTGGCAAATTAAAGAAATGAGAGACCATTATAAAAAATAGAAAACGAAATAAATGACCCACTGTTAGAAAAAAAATTAGAAAAGGAAATAAGGCACCATTACACTTTGAAATAGAAACATCAACAAATTTTTAAGCCATATAAACTACTTAATTTCTATTTTTATAGAATAATTATTTGAACATAATTCTAATATATTTCCAATGAATCAAGAATCTCTTAATTCTAGTAAGTATTGAATGGGATATGATCAAAATACTTTGAAAACAAGACATGATTACTACAGAATTGATTTCATTACTTCAGACTAAATTTTAATCTTGTAAATTACATTTTTAGAGTTTTATAGAGTTTAATTAAATAAAAAAAACTTTTTAGATTTATAATAGAATAAACTCTGATCAATTCTGATAAGAAATGAATGAGATATCAAAGAAAAAAATGTTTTCAATTCTTGAAAATTCATAATTGTAGATCTGTTTCAATATCTTTGAACATATGGTGAACCCCATAAAAATAAAATAATACCATAATTTATTCTAATGAAATTATGATAAATGATTTGGATTTTAAATGGGATAAGTTTCTAAATAATCCAATTAGTAAAGTGTAAGTTATGAAATAAATACAAAATAAAACTTTAAAGTAGTATATACTGAAAATATTACTTGAGACCAAAAACATGAATCATGTTTGGGCTTAAATGAAAACATGTTAGAGAAAGAATTATAATTTTTTTTATTTTAATAAATTTTTATTAATTTTTTTCTTTTATATGGAATAATAATTATAAAATTACGATCACTATAGAAAAAGTTATAATTAAAATATAGAGAGTTTTTAAAAACCGTTTAATTCAAGGTATATACATACATGCACATTCACAAACATCTTGGTCTAATTCAAGGTATATACATTGATCAGTTATTAAAAATACTTAGTATAGAAAAATCCAGGAGGGGATTAGTTCTAGTGTCACATGGTATACATCTTTCCAAGAAAATGTGTCTTCAAACACAATAATACAAAGATAGAATGAGTAAAATCCCATATACTTCAACAACAGGATGACTCATGTATTCCATGTTATGTACTAGACTTGATGTTGCCTATGCATTAAGCATGGTAGGTGGATATAAAGCCAATACAAGTGAACAACATTGGTATGATATTAAGGCAACCCTTATGTATATGTGAAGAACTAAGGATATGTTCTTGATTTATGGAGGAAATGAGAAGTTAGTCATCAGGGGTTATACTGGTTTTAGTTTTTAAACATACCAAAATGATATGAAGTCACAATTAGGATATGTATTTAGTATCAATGGAGGAACTGTGAGCTATAAGAGTTCAAAGTAGCTAGTTGTCACTGATTCTATAATAGATTCTGAGTATATAGAGGCTTCTAATGCTTCCATAGAATCCATTTGGATATGATTTTTTTTCATTAGATTAATTTAATACCTATTATTAAAGGCCATATCACATTATATTGTGACAATACAACAACATTGGCTCTTGTAAAATAGAAAAGGTCACACCAATGGACAAAGCACATACTCTAGAAATATCACCTCTTGAGGGACTTTTCTTTGAGGGGTGAAGTTTTAGTAAGAAGAGTTTCCATATAATAAAACATGAAAAACCCCTTGACTAAAGCATTTTCTCAATAGAAGAATGAGTATCATGTGAGAGCTACAAGATTGACGGTTGTTTACAGTTGGATCTAGTATAAGTGGGAGTTTTTTGGAGTGGGTTCCCTAGAACCACATTTTGTGAACTTTATTATTACATGTATTCAACATTTTGAATATTAATAAACTACTCATCACATCATGATTATTATTTTACAAGACATAGTATAATATCCTAAGAGTAGATGTCGAACTAAAGGGTTATAGTAGTTCCCCGCTCTGATGAGAATCCAAAAGTGCCATGATAGAATTATTAAATATATGTTCTATAGTAGGATGAAATCATTTGATGAAAATAAATAATATAGGCTATCTGGGGTGTAGACTCATATGAATTTGGCTCACCTTATCATGGTGTATTCCCTTGGTAATTTCTAGTATAGAAGATTATGAGAATGAGACATGCTAATAAGAAATCCACATTTATACGTGTCCTTGGTTGTTGCTATCCATAGATGTGTGTATTGATCCTTAGAATTTAAGATTATTATTAATGGATATTATGAGTTGCATACTTTGATTTATTGAAGAATTAAGTTATTTTGGGTTCATAATGAGTATTATTTCATTAATAAACAACATGAGAAAGGATTTTTCCCTTATGTTATTTAACATAAGTTGATATATTAGACCCTTTGATGAAAATGATACATCCTAAATAAATCTATGTCCATGGTGTTCTGTAGGAAAGTTCAATTTCTAGAAATCCAAATAAGGATACATTGATCACATAGGTTAATAGAACCAAAATACAACCTTCTTGATTAGAGATATCATGATAAAGGGATTATATTACATAGTATGTGTCTGTATGAGGTTTTATGTCATTATGACATTCACTTTCTCCACAGGTGCTTTGGAAATTACTAGACTATAAACCTAGATTTGGGATACTTCACCTAATTCTATTGAGAAAGAGGCCAAGAGGTTCAGACACTAAGTGTATCCATAATCTTAGTTAAATGATATTATTATTTATTATTTAACATATTGAATAAATTTATTCCTACATGTGGTTTAATAATTATTCATGTTTTCTTGATCACATATATTCTGTCACTGGTTATTCAAGAGAATATTTAAAGATCATAATATTTAATAAATATTTATTTTCACTATTTAGTGAATATAATATTATTTATTTATTGATGAAAAATACAATGATATTTATTTATTAAATAAATATTCATTATTCAAGGCCTAATAAATATTATGGAATAATCGAATACCGATTTTAATAGTCAGGCGAGAAATAATATATATTGAATATTATTTGAATAAATGATATTTAATTTATTCATGAGTTTTTCAAATTTCAATAAATAGTAATAATAATATTATTTTTATTATAGACATGGTTTCCACAAAGATTAATAAAATAATAAGGGCGCAAGTGCAGTTGTTATTTTATAACCCTAGGACAATTTAAACCCAATTATTTTATTTCTAAATGGGTTTCCATTCGTTTTTTTTGTTCACAACAACATCTAGAGAATCATCTCAAAGCCATAAATAGATTCCTCTCCAAGAAAACTCTCAAGAACGGAGATCGATCCTCATCCAACCCACTCTCAATTTTAGAGAGATAAAAGAGAATCCTTTTTTAATTGATTATCGAGGAAATCAAATTAAAAAAAACAAAAGCATTAGGATCTACCATGCTAGAACCCGAACATTCCTATAGTGATGTTTGGGGGTTCATAGAGCATGCGTAAATCACTGATGAAGGGAATCTACACTTGATTCTTATAACACAATGATGGCATGAAATAGATACATTTTCCGATTCATCAATAAAGAAATAATTCATCACATTGTAATTATTTAATTGTTTAAATTAATTATAATTAATAATTAATGATCCTATATTATGGTTTCGACATTCTCAAATCAATTAATCTTTGATTAAATTCCATTGATCATGATGTTTATCATTGACGTACATCTTGTATTCATCATATATTATGAAAAAAATTTGATATGGTCATGCCCCATATGACACTTTTACTGTACTAGAACCTTTAATTGGGTAATGTTGGGGGTGAGCGAGGGGTGATGAGTGTAACAGTGGTGGTGGTGGTGGTGGTGGTGGTGGTGGGGGGGGGGGGTGTTGTAGATAAAGAATGAAGAAGATGAACAGAAGGTAGGTAAAATCCTTATAAGTTTCTTTTTAGTGTTAGAAACCTCCAAATGGTAGTCTATATTGATCTTCTTCTCCCATAGACACAGATGATTATATTTCTAGTAATGCGACATCCATCCCACAATCCTCAAATTATAGATGACCTCCCATCAATGTCACCTTTAGTCACCGACCTACCCTTTGTACCTCTCTTCACCACTCCTCAACCACCCTTTTGACCTCCAGTTTACCTGAATTCTTTCTTCTATCACATGAATTTTATATAAGGTTTTATTTTTTTCTTTTTTTTTCCACATTCCCTAACATTTATTTTCTTGGGATCCTTCTCCGCATGCTTCTTAGTCTATAATTTTCTACACGCCTTGCACAAGTCTCGTGAGGTTGCCTCATTTTTTTATGTTATATGAAAACCCAAAAATTTAAGGATGTTACCATTTCATAATTACATGAATTAAATAAAATATCACATTACAATACATTCTCACAATATTTTAGGAGTTTTAAAGAATTATGATAAAACAAAACTCATGTATTTTTCAACTAATGGGAATTTTCCCCAGTATATAAGAAAATTATTAATCTATAACAAGTATTCAACATCTCCCATAATTTCTACACACAATATACTCTTATATAAACCTTATATATATTAATTTTTTTTTCACAACTTAGGGAAATTAAAATATAAGAAGGGTATGAGATCATATGCTTAGTAAGGGTAAGAATAAGCGATAACAATCAATGATCATAAGTGATCATAAGATAATCATATGGGTATAATCATGATACATAATAAATTTATACCCAAAAAATCATATATCATAAATCATGACATAATAAAAGGCATAAAAGTGTAGAATATCTTAGAGAAGAGGCAGTGTCCTGGTTGTTCTGTTTTGTTTTGTTTGCTCTTTCTCTGAATAAAAATTTGATTTTGATGGATCTTAGAGAAGAGGCATAAATATGGAATGTAACATATTAAAAAAATAAAATCAACTTAGAAAGGTGGCACAATCATAAGAAAAGTAAAACATTGTGAAAAAATCCAAGTACTCTTTATGTCGTGAACAAATCCAAGTTTGAACACTATTTAACTTATGAAAAAAATCCAAGTATGTCCATCATTTAATTTGTGAAAAAATATAAGTATGTCCACCCTTTATTATCTCATGAGATACAAAACCTTAACCAATGCATTGAAGAATGATATAGGACCCCACCCATCATTATCCTTACATATGAGATCCAATTGAACTCAATCATTCATCATATAATAAAGAACCCAAGAAATTAAACTAGGTTTCATATAATTTTATGAATGGATTCACATAATAGATCATTCATAAATCTATTAATAGTAATAACATGATAAACCCATGAAACCTAAATGGGTATCCAATTACATCAAGTAACTTTCTACATAAATACCATTCAATTGAGGAAATTAATTTTATGGTATTTACACCATATAGACCTATGAAATATGGTTTAGTCAATCATTTCTCTAATCAATATATGTATAAGGATATATGTGAACACCCATAATCAAGGAATGAAAAACAGGGTATTCATAGAGGAAATATGTCAGAAGAAAAATAATTCCTATATGCAATAGATGATTTAGAAATACAAAATAAGTGATAGATAATTTATTTGAGAGAACTGAAAATTAAATAATACATCAAGATAAAGAAGTTGGATGTGATCATTTGAGTAATACCATTAGTCAATCATAATATATGTCAAAGGATAATGACTTATATGATTTTTTAGAAGTTTTAGAAAAAATCACTTTGGAAATAATAAATATCATTGATATTTAAAAAATATATATTCTAAAAAATAAATATTTCATAAAAAACATGTAGTATTATAATTTATTTTATAAACCAAGAAATTGTAAAGATAAAGTTTCATATAAAAATTCAAAATGGTGGAAATATGTGTTTACATATAAAATGTGAAAAAGATATTCTTTTCACACTTTTATGAAAAGAACTCATACATAAAACATTAAAAATTTCTTTAAATTTTTTTAAAGAAATTAAAATTAGTATAAACTGATCATAGTAAATTATTGAGGCATAGATAAGAAAATTTACAAAAGCATCCAATGAATATATACATGGAAAAAAGGGAGGTTCCCAACCAAAAAGAAGAGGTAGGGCCAACTTCCTTACAATTGGTAAATAACAAGCCAATGGGGAAAATGAAATAGTTAGAAGAAATACATGAACCCAAAAATAATAATAGTAATATTAAATTATGGAGTGATTTATAAACAAATAAAATAAAAATTCTCTATATGTATTATCTTTCAAAAACAGATCTGATTTTAAATTGAGATTGAAGAAGAAACTCTTATGGTAATGGTAATGTAAGAATATAAAGAACATAAGAAGGTTAGCATGAAATGAACATTAAAATATCATGTAATGAAAAATATTCATTTTACTTGAAGGAAACGGTGAATTTAATACACTATATAAAATAAATGATGATGCATAATATCAAAGATGTCTTATAGAATTGGAGATACAGACAAATAAACCCTCATAAACTTGATATCCTTTAAATCAAAATACATTTAAATAAAGAGCATAATAAAAATATTAAACCCTATTAATTACATGAATATGGTTAAAGAAATTCATCAGGCATTAATCACACCATATTAAATATATCATGGTGTACAATAAGAATCATGTCTCAAAAATTTAATTTGAAACAGATAACCCCTTACTTTAATTCCCAACTTCTGCTAAATCACTTGAATATCATATATAACAAGAATAAATATCTTAATAATTTATTTAATAACATTTTTCATATCTATAATATTTTATAAACTTTATTTATAATTATTCTCTAATGTATATTTGTTAGTTATTAATGATTTTCAATATCAGGTGTGAGTAATCTAGAAATTTTTGAACTATTTTTGTAATGACAATGTTGTTATTCATTATTACCCCAAATTTCATCATTAATTGATCATAAAAATTAATATAATTTATGAATTATAATTATTTATAATTATATAATTTCATTTTATGAGATTTTGGTTACGAACCTTAAGATGAAATCGATGATGAGAATGTTTTGGTGATTTTTGACGAACAAACATTGGTATCTTAATTAATGAGTTTAAAATTAATGTTACCATTAAAAATCCAAAATAATATAATTATTAAAATTTTTATATTATATATTATTATTAATTTTTTTATAATAGTCATTAATGATAATATGTAATATCATTGTTCGAGTAGGTGGTTAGACCAACCAAACATGAATATACTACAATTAATGGATGAGTATGGTTATGAAAATGGTTTATTTTGTAATAATATCATTATTATATAAGAATAATTATATTATTTATATATTTTAAAGGTTTTTAATTATATTTGAAGTGATTTTAATAAATAATAAATAAAATAGATGAAAAATGAGATAAGTTACTTTGTGGTGGCAGTAGTCCACACACACACAAATGACATTTTCATTTTTCTTAATGGAAGATGGAAAATATGGTTAATGGTTATTAAAAAAATGTAACAAAAAAATACACTATAAATAATTAATTTATCATATAATATTGGAAAATATATACATGATAAGGAAATATAGAAAATAAAAAATGTTAGATAAAAGTTAGTACTTACGTTGAGAACATGAGTTTTCCCTTAGAGGACTCCTTAGAAGTGGAGGGATTCAACTAACTTATTTTGAACAGAAGATAAATGAAGTGAAATAGGATTATAGGGGAAGTAAATATGGTATATTTTCAAGAGGAAAATAAAATTTAGAGTGGCATTGAAGGAGTGGTGGAAAACCCTTTTCATGAGTTGTGAGAATGACATTCGTGTAAATATTTCATCTTAATATAAAGAGAGAACATGTTTCACATGTCAATTGTAAGAACTCGGGTTTTTTTGATGGTTCAAAATCCCAACACTGTTTTAATTTTGACTTGTTTATGAAAAAACTGGGAAAATATGGGAAAATCTGAAAATTTCCAGACTATACGCCATTTACTCTAAAGTACACGCTATGTAGGGGTTTGGAAGTACCGAACGTGTGCTCGCCAAGTACATGCCGTGTGATGACCATGTAGAAATTTCCTACTAAATAGAATGTAGTGTGGCTTGACACACCTTGTATCCTCCTTTTTACATACCGGATGAGTTCAAACCATGTGTCGACCCATGTGAAGCGTCCAAGCCGTGTGGCTACCTCCGCTTAAGTCAGAGTACAAAAAAGGCTACTACATGGCCTGTAGTCCTTAATAAACGCCATGTAATTTTATTTTTATTCTCTTAAATGAATGAGTGTCGTGTCTTATTCCAGAAAATACCTTTTTCTTCCCTGTTTTCAGAACTTGATGCTCCAGAATTCCGAAAACGTTTCTTCTTATAGATTCTTCATCCGTCATCTGTTCTTCAATCTGTCAGTGGATGCGGGATCGCAACAACGAGGCTAAACCCACACACCCTGTTTCTTTCTTGATCCTTTTCCTCACACGTCATAGTTTCCATCTGAGTGTAATTTCTAGGATTTGATGGAAACATAGATCTACGAAGATCGGCTTCGAATTGGAGCTCGATATCAGACGTGCCTACATCTACGAGTCTCAATGGGTTTCTTTTTGATGACCTAGATGGATCGTCAGGAGGGTTATGGTATGGTGCTGTAGGAGCATGATCAGGTTTAGAATCCTGAGGGATAGGCATAGCATGATCCACTGGTACAGGCTCAGGGATAGGATCGGGTTTAGAATCCAGTGCAGGCAGGACAACAGTCGGGTTTACAAGCATTCGGACCATGGATCGATGAGCATCTCCAAGCTATCCTGGTACGTTTCTTGCAGGGGATTGATATAGGTGCACAGGGGAAAGAGCCATTTTATGGCATATCTGATGCAGGAGTTCCAGTCGCATCACCCACTACTTTTTTAGGGTGAGGGTGGTCCGCAAGTGGTTGAGAACTGGATAGAGAGCATGTAGATGATATTTGAGAAGCACAAGATGCCTCCATGGTGGAGGGTCAAGCTGGTGACGTACATGCTGCGAGGACCAGAAAAGTGCTAGGGGGATGTACAGGTTCAGGCTCACAAGCATGAGGGACTATCATGGAAATACATCGAGGATAGGTTTTTCGAGCACTTTTACCTAGATACATTGAGGGAAGAGAGAGATCAGGGGTTTTTGAGAGTTCAGTAGAGAGACGTGTCCATTATGGACTATGAAGCTACTTTTATTGAGTTGTCCCGCTTTGCACCTGGTATGGTAACCGAGAAAGCGACAAGGGTGAGGTGCTTAGAGGATGGATTATACCATTCCATTCGAATCTAGGTAAATATCTTTAGGCTAGTATCTTTCTCAGAGGTGGTAAATTAGACACTCATAACATAGGGTAACCAGAGGGATAGACCCCAGGTTGGCCGGGCGATAGCTTTAGGTGATAGTTTGGATAGCAGAAAGAGAGGCCGGGATGAGTTCCAGCAGGGCAGTCAGGCAAGTCTCAGCTAGACCAACTCATATTAGTTCAAAAGTGGTTTTATTTCAGTGTGGGAAGCCATGAAATGTTTGAACTCAGTGTGATAGGCATCCAAAGGAGTGCCGGGCATCTAGAGAGGTTCTGCAGGCAGCCTTCTCAGACAGCTAGCAGACAGGGACCAAGACAGACTGTGGCATCTGGATTTGGTTCAGGTTTGGTACCGAGAGAGGGTAGCTGAGTTTTAGCTACATGCGAAGGATGTGACAAAGACAGCAAGACCCAGTAGAGGGGTCAATGGATGGTGACTGGAGCAGCACCACAGGGAGGTCAGAAATCAGGCAGTCATACTTCCGGACATGTTCACGTCGTGGAGCTACTTGGGTTGAGTAGGCTGGTGAACCGATGACGATTAGAGGTACATCGCGAGTTTTTCCATGAATTCTTGTTTTCTCTTTGGCATGACCTATTGAGGCATGTCCGTTTGAGTGCACGAGGTGCACATGATATTTGTGGACTGGATAGATGATGGTCAGTGGGATTGACACCATATCAGACACGTGATATATATATATATATATATATATATATATATGAGGTGCTTCGCATTAGGAGCATCGTTAGATGCGGGTTACTTTAGGTACCATGGGCATCGAGCCATCAAGGATGTGGGTTACTTGAGGTGATAGGCACCAGGTTTAGCTTTGAGCATCCATGGGATGCATGACCTCATAGAGGCGGGCACCGATGCAGTTCAAGATACGTTTGGGGTGTCAAAAATGATACAGGATCACCAATGAGGCGCAGGAGTGACGATGCATTATGAGAGGACCATGAGTCCGAGAATAGGTTAGTGAACTTTTTCTTTGTTGAGTTTTGTAGGGTTGAGACCGAGTTATAAAATTCCTAAGGTGGGGATCCCCTTGAAAAATTTAGCCAGAACCGTTGAGACTGGGATAATTCAGGTTACCTTGATCAGAATGGTATGTTTGGTTCTATCTTCGGGTTTCGTTTGATAGCTCAAGAATGAGATATGTTAAGGTGGGGAGATTGTATGAACCTGGGTTTTTGGAATGGGTCAAAATCCTGACCCTGTTTGAATTTTGACTTGTTTCTGAGAAAACTGGGAAAATCTAGGAAGTTCTGGAAATTTCCAAACTACATGCCATGTACTCTAAAGTACATGTCGTGTAGAGGTCAGTCAAGTACCAACCATGTTCTCACCAAGTACATGCCATGTGATGACTGTGTAGAAATTTCCTACTACATGGCATGTAGTGTTGCTCGACACACCATGTATCCTCCTTTCTACGTACTGGCTAAGTTCAAGCCATGTGTCGACCCATTTGGATCTTCCAAGTCGTGTGGCTACCTCTGCTTAAGTCTAAGTACAAAAAATACTACTACATGGTATGTAGTCCTTAATACACACCGTGTAATTTTTTTTTATTTTCTTAAATGGATGGGCGTTGCGTCTTATTCCAGAAAATACCTTCTTCTTCCCCGTTTTCGGACCTTGATGCTCCAAAAGGACGAAAAAATTTATTCTTCTAGATTCTTCATCCGTTGTCTGTTCTTCAATCCATCAGTGGCTATAGGATCGAAATAGTGAGGCTAAACACGCACACCCTATTCTGTTCTTGATCCTTTTCCTCACATGTCATAGTCTCCATAAGAGTAAATTTGTTGGGATTTGATGGAAACGTAGATCTATGAAGACTGACTTAGAATTAGAGATCGATATTGACGTGCCTATGTCTATGAGTCTCAAGTAGGTGGTGTATACCTCCTTTTGTGTTTTTTCAGACTTTTGGGTGGCGCAACATTTGGTGGGTTTTTGGGTATTTTGAGTGTGACCCTATTTTACCTTCTATTTCCTGTTTAATTGTTTATTTGACCTATGGGATGCCTTTGGGTATGCCTGTTACCTATTTTTCTTGAGCGGGGCCAGGCGAGTGGCTGTTTCTCATCGGTGCATTTTGGTCAGGGGATAAAAAATGTTTTAATTGAATTGTATTATTTTAAACTCTTGAGTGTAGTTTATTGAACCTTGATATGAATTGTTGGAGACTTTAAAGACCTCAGTGCTGGTATGGGACAAGACATGGTTACTGTATTTCAGCTGTTTAGTTTATTTTTCCTATTGAAAAGTGATTCCTTTGATTATTATATGTAATTGATGAATTATATATACTGGAACCCTTGCAGTTATGTTGGGCATGACCCGAATATTCTTGAGTGATGCCGATCATAGGTTGGTCTTGGCCCATGTTACATTGGGTGGTTCTGAACATGGGATTGGGCATCATGGAGGTCAGCTTGAGGGTGACTGTCAGGTTGGGCATGACCCGAGTTACTTGGATGGTGAGGCCGTCGGACTTGAGCGACATGGTCGCAGGGATAAGAGGTGTCAGAGGTGTTGTGGCTTGGGTACTATTTTGGTGATTAACACTCACCCAAAACTTTGAGTAGTGTGCACACATAGAGACTCCATGATGAGGTGGTTTTGACCACTCATTTGGGTATAGGCCCCCGTTAATTTTAGTTTTGGTAATATTTGTTTGGGGGTGCTTGCCGTAGGAAGCCACGTGGAAGGTGAGAAGCCTTTAAGGGGTAGCATTGAGGTTATCAGGTTGGGTGAAGAGGCTCACCGTTATTTGAGGGAAAATATCGATGTCCCTCTGGTTACTTTATTTGAGGGCAGACATCACTGTCCCTTTGGTTACTTATTTGAGGACATACAATGCTGTTCCTCCGGGTTGCTATTTCTTGGGTGTGCCTTTAGGATGTCAGTACTTGAGACACACAGTGTCAGGGGGCACATGATGCTGGGTTATATGACATAGATTCCAGCATTAGCCAAAGCAGGTGACACTCCATGGCGGCTGCTAAGCAATAGTGGAGTTTGTGTTTGGTTGTGTGTTTCGTACTATTTACTGTTTTCCTTATAAATTCATGTCTGATTAAACACTTATATTAGGTATGCACCATTGGGTGGTATCCTACTAAGCTTCATCTCACACCCTGCACGGGCCCTTCAGGACGTATACATACTTTATGGATTTACGTGCAGGAAAGAGGTAAGCTTCAGGAGCTGGACTGCATTATCTATTGATTGGAGATGGTAGGGACCTTGAGGTCTTGCCTAGCAAGAGTTTACTTTTCTTTGCTTTCTTTCCTATATCAGCATGCTTACTTATTTTATAGCTATAGTTGGTTAACCATTAGCACATTTACACATGGATATGTATGACCTACTTTTGATGTATGTTTTTTGTTCAGTAATAGTTACAAGTGATCAACATGCTGTTGTGTTTACTTTCTTTTGTTGTTGTTGTTTATATTTATTTCTTTTGTTGTTTATCGATATTGAATGTGCTTCCACTCTATGGGCAAGGTTCGAGTTTGCTGAGTCGTTTATTCCACTACATCTTTATTTTTATACTTGGACCAATACTATGATTATCCACTGAGAGGGTATAGCCTCCCCACTGTACCTATAAGACCCTCACTACTAGTCGACAACCTTTGGCATTTGGGGAGGTGCGCCTAAGGTAGTAACACCTGACCCATTTATCACTCTTCGGGTGGCTGTTCGGGTCTAGGTCGTTAAATCAATAAGTCTCCAAAATGTAAAATAGTGGATTAGAGATAGGTTTTGGTCAATAAATATCTCAAACAGTTGATTATAAACATGTTTTAACATGTTAGGCCTTTATCCCTTTGGTTAACCCATTTTACCCTTTTCTGCTTTTACCGTGTTAACTAGTTTTTACCTAAGTAATTAATTTTTTATGCCTAAAAATAAAATATAACTTATTACATAATTTGGACCTACTATTTATAATTATTTAATCATTTTTTATATAAAATTTCTATATGTAAGAAAAATCAAATTTAACATTAGCGTATATAATGTGTAAAAACCTCTTTTTTAAAAAAGTGTATTTTTAAGCATTAAATTTATGTGTAGAATAAAATTATAAATTTAATTTATTTTTATGATATAAATTGTTTTATTATAAAACAAATAAAATTTATGTTTTTAAAAGAAAAACAAAACCAAATTTTACCAAAATAATATTTATTTAATAGAAAATACCAAAAATAGTTTCCTTTTTTTGGAAAATATTACTTAAGTTCATAAAATGATAAAAATAGGTTTTAAAAATTAATACTAATAATTAAAAATGTATATTTTTACTCCTTAGATACATATTTGATCATGAAAATATTTTATAAGTTTTTATGTTATACCTACTTCATGATAGAGTCATAAATGATATGATTTTATTAAAAACTATTTTTTCACTATTCACTGAAAATCAATCATTTTAAAAAAATAAAGAAAATTCATATTAAAGGAATATTGACATGATAAATACAAAATAAATTTCATTTTATCAAATTTAAATTCTAAAATTTAAAAATTTAACTTCTAAATGAAAATAAAAAATATAAAGAAAAACACTTTTTATTGAAAATTTTAAACATTAAGAGTTATTACAATTATTTCATATCAATTTATAATTTAAAAGATGTCATTATATTAGTTCATATATAATAAAATTTTAATTTTTTTAATTTATTTTTTAAGATAAAATATACAACACTTAAAAAAATAGTTCTTTGAAAAATATTTCTTTTATAATAAACAATATTTACCAAATACCATTAAAATTAATTATTTACTATTTAAAAAATTAATTTTACTAATCCATTGATATTAATATATTTATTTTAATTTTATAAATAAATAATACCATACTTTTATAATAATAATAATAATAATAATAATACGTAATGCATATATATATATATATAAGATATCATAATATTATATTGTTATTTAATTATTTATTATTTGTAAATTATATTATTTTATATTTACTACTGACAATACACAACATCAGTATACCTATCAGATATATATGTATCTAACAACCATATTTTGAATGACCATATTAATAATGACCATATTTAATTCCTATATATATAATTACTAAACTCATTCATTCCATTCACAAATATTAATTCACACTTCTCATTTCCATATATTTCATTTTAGATCTCAAAATATTCTTTCTCCTTTCATGATGTTCTTTCTCATTATAAGTTTTAGTTTACTATTAATGATCTTTAAGGATGAAGATGATTAAAAATATCTCCTAGTGTTGAACATTTCATTATTTTCTATTTATTTTTCCCATTCAATTTATGCACCTTTAAAGTATGTAATAATCCATGGTGTGTAATGATCCATGGTGTGTTATACTTAGTTTCATGAACTTTTATCGTAATTTTTACTATGAATGAATAAAATGTAATTAGTTTAATTCCTATCTTATATAAATTATCAACTAATCTATTTTAATTCCATTTAACACATAAAAGGAATATTTTAAAATTATAAAAATATATTTTATTGAAACAATATGATTCCTAAGAACATGGGGCATTACATTCCTCCTCCTAAAAAATTGCAACTTTGTAATTTTTATTATCACTTACTAATAATAATACGGAAGGGAATCTAAAGATAATCATGACTCAATATATAGATTCTAAGAGATACAAACTAATCTATCATAGTTAAGACTAGGCGACATATATTTTTTCTCAATATAGGAATATATTAGTATTATCAACCATTTAATCCAAATTTTCATCTATAGCTTAGTCTTAGGAGTTTCTAAATACATACCTTCCACAAATCCATTTTCAAGATCCTATTTCGAACCAAATATTAATAAAAAATGATTATGATAATATCAAATAGAATTATATTATTTTCATACACATATGGAAGTTTAATCCAAAAATTTATTCTCTAATGACACCATCATTTAAACATATGATACTTTTATTTCAACTATGTCATAGTTAGTTCATCCTATAATTCTCTTGGTTTAGCTTGGGTTACTTTAACCTATGCTATATCATACTTATAAACATAATATATTAATATAATTAGGAAATAAATCCTTCATAATGGCTTGTGAAAATAATGTGATTAACCAATGCATATCTGCTGGGAGTGTATTCCAAGGTGTGCAGTCTTAGTGTAAGAACACGATTCTTATTTTTGATATACGAGTTTCTTCTTTTCCCTTTTACTTAAGTGTTTTTGAGAAAATAAGGAAAATGGGGAAAAATCCCAAAATTTGTGGGTACATGCCGTGTACTTTTCCAAACGCTGTGTACTTTGGCCATGTGGGATATGTATACAGAGCATGTAGGCCTGTCAGCGATGAAGGGTGTAAAAACTGACTACACGCCGTGTACTTAGTAATACACGCCGTGTAATCAGTCGGCATGTGAACAGTAAGGAAGTGGGAGTAGCCTCTAGCAGAATGACAGTACACTCTGTGTACTCAGAAATATACGCCGTGTACTCATGTCGATAGATGAACAATGAGGTAGTGGAAAGTGGCCGCTAGAGGAATAATTAAAAAATGAAAAGTACACGCCGTGTACTTGTGAGTACACGCCGTGTAGTTATGTTTTTTTGTTATGAATGGGTAGTAGCCTCCTTATTTTGAAGAGGAGGCAGTGGGTTCATTTAGAGTGTGGGAGAGACAGATGGATCTTGGAAGAGCTCCCAACTGCACACTGGGACTCCGATTCCTTCGCCAACGATCTCATTTGAACTGTGCAGTTGAGTTGTTCACTATTTTTGAACCTTTCCTTCCAATTATTTAACAAGGATAATTTATTTATGTTTGAATGGGTGAACGTTTATCCCAGATCTACGCCATTCTCGGTTGATTTGGGAGGCGTCGTTCACATATATCGATCAGAGGAGATCGAGGTAGGTGGTTTGGTGTTTAATTACAACTGTTGAGTTGATTTGGTGTTCTGATGTGCTACGCGCCCATGTTTGGGGTGTCTTATAGCTGAGTCCTTAGATGTTAAGATATCTAGAATTGCATATATAATCTAATGAATATGTATAAACTGTTGTTTGGGATCGTTGCCTTGATCCATGGCCACCCCATGGGTGCGTTTCACTTGTTTAGCCGTTTGTCCAGGATACCCATGGGTATGCCATGATGGTAGAATGATTTGAGTTTTCTTGAGAGAAAATGTATATAAATTTCTTGTTTATGTGTTGGTCTTGGCCCGATTACTCATTATCCTGAGGGTGATGTTTTTCTTAGCCCGAGGGCAGTGTTTCGTTTAGCATTAGGGCAACTTTTCTTATGCCTATGGGAGGTAGCTTCCATGCCTGAGGGAAATATCTCGTATGCCTATGGGCTATATTCGTTATGGATGTGGGTAGTCACCTGTGGTTTCTGATTCTACTTACCTGAGGGTAAGGATTTACATGTCTGAGGAAAATGTTTTCTTTGAGTATTCACTATGGTAATTTCTTATGTTGTACCGGCTAAGCTAAAGCACAAACTTGGAATTGATAAATAATTAATAAAATGGAAATGTAGCTGATAGATATGGTTATTTTTGAGTACTAACTAGTTTACTACATTTTATTACTACACACTACTGTTGTACATTTTCACTGACAGTTGGGCACGAGCCTTTGGTGGTTGCCTACTGAGATTTATTTCTCACACCCTATTTGGATCATGTCTTGGGACCAAAAAGATTATATTTCTGTAGGTTTTGATAAGGTAAGGAGTCCCTATACAGGTACTTGATTGTTGTAGAGGAGTAGGAGAGCATGGGACTGAGCTTAGGCTTGCGATGCTGCTGAGTTCCTGCTTCACTATTTTGTTTTTCTTTGCTGTACTTGTCCCTTGTACTGTATTGTTTTAGATTGCAGTGTATCCTATTTTGGATTCTTTCTTAGACTTAGGGACATATTACACCATCATATATGTATGACTGTTGGTTATCTTTTTATTCAGTACTATTTTCCTTTAATATTTGTATTTTTTACTGATTCTGATTTTAGGTATGTTTATATTTTTCTGCTGCGCTACACTTTGAAAAATGAGGGTATAGTTTCCACACTATAAGACCTAGGCCCTCGCTGCTAGTCAGTATCCTCTGGCTTTTGGGGAAATGCGCTTGAGTTCATGTGACCAACCGGGTTCGGGGCACCCGTTGTGTGGCTTCCGGAACTAGGACATTACACTTAGGCCCACTCATCTTACACCATAGTGAAGATTCATTTGATACTCAACCAACCATTTTCAAGGTGTTTAACCCTTGGTGAATATGTACCCCAACCACATACACTTTCCATTATCTAGATAAGTATGTAATTTATAAGAGTACCACATAAGCTCTTCTTTATAAAAACTTCAATATATTATCTGTTAGGTCCACTAGGTTGAATACCCTGAGAGGGGGTGAATCAGGGTATGATAGATTAAAACCTTTTCCACTTAGGATCTTGTTTCATTATAAAAAAAACTCAATTATCTCTTCTTCCTGTAGTAATATATGAATAGATATGAAATCATGCACATGACACAACAATTTTTACTTGGTTCACCCTCACTGGGAAACATTCAAGGAACATACAACAATGGTGTGCCGATATACCAAATTCACTAAGGCTCACTTCCAATAATGAGTACAATGTTTGGAATAGATCTTATATGCCCAGGATCACTTCCTTAACAAGGTTTAGGGTCTAATCACTGCATTTCCAAGGGTCACTCCCTATGCCTATTTCTCTGGCTCACTGCCAGTGGAAAGGGTCACCATCTTCCTCCTCCTACAATCATTGCTCTGAAATGGAATCCAAACAAAGTTTATAGACTTGTAGGTTAAACATTGTTTATGGACATGTAGGTCTCTTAATTTTCATGAATTCTTTCATCCTCAACTATAGGTAGAAGCTATGTTGAAGTTTCTTTTTCACCCGTAGATGAATTCCACCTTCCCGAGTACTACTAGATACCAGAAAATACTTTCGAAAACTTATTTGAAGATTTCACAAGCCTCCTTGTGTAAATCGCAAAATGTATTCTTCTCTCGCATACTGAGTACTGGGTTCGGTATGAGGGACACCTCCTTCGTGTACCGCTTTTACTTCCGTGAACCTCCCTTTATTCTCCGACTGCCTCTTCCTTTGCTATCACATACCATCTCTCTGTACCGACTCTATGAACCTCCTCTACAAATCACCCTTTGTCTGTGAACTATTCTCTATTCACAGAAATCCTTCACAAACTTCCTGTGTACTGCACCTTCTTCCTCCGTGTACCACATCCTTTTTGGGTTACAGTTCTCCGCAAAAACCTTCAGTGGAAGTTCTTCCGCGCGAACCACTTCAGCTTTTTCGGGATTCTTCCTTGCTAAATTCCTTCGGAATTTTCCGAAATCCTAGAGAAAAAAAGATGTCCTATAATGATATTCAGTCTCTATCCTAATTGATGGGATTAGAGATTCTCATATAGAAAAATATATTTGCAATATCTTCTAATCCAAGATTTACCAAATCTTTGATTTGGTATAGCCTCCACCGCATACCGATCCTCCTACCACCGCGAACCACAAGACTTCCTACGAACCTTTTTTTGTTTGTCGAACCACACCCGCATACCATTCCCGATGCCTGGTACGCGACCACATAATCTTCCTAGATGTGGTACACGATTCATGTCCCGAGCTCCGCATTTCTTGTCCTTTTCTGATTTTTTTTCCGCTCTTCACACAAATTCCTAATTTTGAGGCCCAAAAATTTGGAAAACACTGGGAAACTACAACACCTTAAAAACTTGCTTCCAGAAAACACCAACCATACTCATTCGCAGTCATCTGTCTTTGTCAACAAACACAATCACACTCAAAACATACCGATAAGACACATTGGGGAATTTTTTCCCAAAAATATCCCACTTTGGGTTTGTTACAACTCTTCTCATAACGGTTCGTCTCATTTTGATACTTCATTAATACTCCATATTACTTTAATCAACATTCACTTCATGCGATTAAGATAGTGATCACATATTTACTCAACATATACTCTAATCCCACATGATCTATGCTCGGCATGAGAAACAAGATTATAATGAAAATTTCATTAATGAATCACTTCATTCCTTCCAAAAACTCTTGAAAGCACAATTGCTTTCATCATGAACCTCAGCTGTCGTAATTTGTAAACTTTGATTGAACACTTCTAGCATCCTCAGATTTAATGCTACCTAATCTTATAGGTCCTCCAAATAGCTTCAGCTCAGCTTCAACTCCCCCTATCTTGCTTCTCCACTTAATAGCTTCTCCCTATGTATTTTCTCTACCTGGAATAGTCACAATTTCTTCCTCTTTGTCAACGAACCCGAAGGGCACGTCAAGGTTGTTTGCAATAGGGTAAAGAACACATATAAGTAAATTAGGGAAAAACACATTATAACTCAGGGTGAGGGGGACCCACATACACACTTTTTCAAGTGTGGGAAGTCAACTGTACTTATAGATCCAGTTAATGGATTTCAAATGCTTCTTTGGGTAATACCTTTGTCAGAATGTCTGCAACATGTTGTTCTGTAGGAACATACTCCAACTTCACAAGCCCTTGCTCCACCTTCTCCTTGATAAAATGATATTTGATTTCAATGTGCTTTGTCCATAAGTGATGGAATGGATTTATGCTAATACTTATATCACTTTAATTATCACAATGGATTTAGATCAGAGATTTCACTTCAATTCCCATATTTTCAAGTTTTTTCTTCATGCACAATAGCTGCGTGAAATATTGAGTATCCGTAATGTATTCAGTTTATACAGTGCTCAATGAAATGCAATATTACTTCTTTCTTAACCAAGAAATACAAAATCCTCCATGATAAAAGGCACCTTTGGACGTTGATTTACTATCATCTGCAGATCTGGCCTAATCTGCATCTGTATATCCCAATAACTCTGAATGAGATTTGTCATTATAAATTAAACCAAAATCCATAGTTCCCTTGATATATCGAAGTATTCTTTTTTACTGAAATCATGTATATCTCCTTGGGATTTATTTGATACCTCTATTCTTGGAATGTAGAAAATAAAATATCAGACCTTTTCACTATCAGGTACAACATACTTCCAATGATTTTCCTATATTATGTGATATTAACTACCTTGCCTGCATCATCCCGTGACAGTTTCAACTGGGTAGTGACCAGAGTCTTCATATTTTTGGAATTATCCATTAAAAATCTTCTTAAAACCTCCTTTGTATATTTATATTGAGAAATAAAAGCGCCATTCCCTCTTTATTTCTCCTATAAGGAAAAGAAAAACATCATCTCACCAATCATCGACATTTCGAACCCGCTTTTCATGAATTCAGAAAACTTCCTACATTGTGCTTCATATGATCCAGCAAAGATTATTTCATCGACATAAACCATCACCATCATCCTTTGAATAATTTCATTGTTGAAATAAAAATTGTAATCAACTCCACAACACTAAAAAATAAGATTCTTTAGAAACTAATCAATCCTTGAATACCATGCTCTTGGTGTTTGCTTCAAACCATATAAATCCTTCTTCAGCCGAAAAACTCTATTCTCATCTTCATGAATGAGAAAAACACCTGGTTGATCAATGTAAACTTCTTATTCCAGAACTCCATTTAGAAATGATGACTTGACATCCATCTAGGAAACCTTAAACTTTTATTGCACTGCTATGTCCAAGAACAATTTGATTGTCTTTAGCCTTGGAATAGGTGAAAATGTCTCATCAACACCAATAACCTCTATATGGGAGTACCCTTTTCACACCAATCATGATTTGTTTTGAATAACAACACAATATTCCTTCATTTTGTTGTGAAAGACCCATTTTGTTCTGATGAAATTATTGTTTTATAGTCTCAAAACAATTTCCCAAGTCCGATTCTTCTCAATTTTCTCAAGATCTTAATTCATTTTTTGAACCCAATTATCATCTCCACCAGATTAATCAAAGAATTTAGGCTTCACCTGTGATAATTATGATGCTTGCTGTAGATACTTCATCCTCCTTGTCTGCACTGGTGCTATCTGATCACCAATTATATTCTTCTTGTCAATTTTATCCCTTCTCACAGGTCTCTGGGCATATACTAATTTATTTTCATCATTTGAGTCTTCTTATAAATCTAACTCTGGATCTAGAGTGTCTCCAGACCTACTCATATCTTTATCACTATCCTCTTTATTCTAATTATATATTTTCTGAAGATTCTTCTCTTTCTCCACTATAGTCACATCATGAATTTCAACTATCTTTCCCATCCGCTTCTTGAAGCATTTATATGCTTTCATTTTATTTGAGTATCCATGAAATATCCCTTCATCTCCATTGGATTCAAACTTCCTTTGTTTCTCCTTATTGAGAATGAAAATTTACTTCCAAAGACTCGAAAGTACTTCAATGAAGGCTTCTTTACATACCAAAACTCTTATTGATTGTTCTCCTCTTTGAGAAAAAGTAATGCTAAATTTTAAGTGTATACTACTATAATCACTACTTCTTTCCATAATTTCTCTGGAATATCTTTCTCAATGAGCATTGTTCTGGCCATGTTGTTGACAATACAATTTCTTCTCTCAACTACTGCATTCTGCTGTGGAGTTATTACTGCTGAAACTTGATGCCTTATCCCATGTTTCTCAAGATAATCATACACTTGGCTATTTATGAACTCTGTTCCATTTTTTGATCTAATCGTCCGGATTTTCTGACAAAGCATGTTTTCACATTCCCATCGATATATTGTAATACAACTGAATACTTCAGATTTGTGGGTGATTATTGATACCCATACTATTCTTCTTTAGTCATCAATGAAGAGAACATAATATCTCTTCCCATCAATAGACCTTGGTGAAATTGGCTCACACACATCAATATAAACCAACTCAAGAAATCTTGTTGACCTTTTCTCCTTTGGATTATATGTCTTTAGAATGATCTTACCTTGTTGATAGGCATCAAACATATTAGTACGATCACATGATAATCTAGGGAGATTTCGAGCCACATCATATTTCACCAGATCTTCCAAGGATGCTTGGTTTATGTGGACAAGATGCTTATTCCATAACTTATTTTCTTCATCCTTGGAAAAAAATCACATATCTTTTTCTCTACTCATGATGTAGAGATTTTCTTTTGTATGATTTTCTTGAAACACAACAACAATATCCTTTTCCTTTATGATACAAAGTTTCTTGGAAAAACTTATGAAATGACCTGAGTCACACAACTTACTGACACCAAGAAAGTTGTGACTAAGATCCTCAACAACCAATACATCTGCTCGTCTCATGTCCTTTCCTCTAGACTTGACTTTTTTTTAACCAATAATTTTGAAGCCCTCATCATTACAAAATATTATAATAACTTATTTACCGTACCTAATTCCAGTCACTAGATCCTTATTTTCCATCATGTGGGAAGTGAATCCACTATCAATGATCCATATCCCAGTGCGATTTGATGCCTTGAACACAATTTCTACAACCATCGCTTGTTCTTCCTTTTTATTTTTGACCTAAGTATTTGGATTCATATCCAACATGGAATGATAATATTGATCTTACTTAGTATGTAAAGGATTAACATCATCCATATTGTCCTCCTCTGGAATATTTTCAACAGAGAGATTCTTCGTGGCCTTGAATGCAACTTCCTCAGACTTCCCCTTTTCCACTACATCATTATCATTTTTTCTCATTTAATATGATATAGGGGTACTTTTTAGGTTATCTAGTGTCATCTATTTTGGGTCTTTGTATTCCAATACTAAATCTTTTGGATTAAACTATGGTGGTAGTTTCCTCAAGATACATTTCAAAATCTTTATATCTTCAATGACTTCTCCAAGACCCCGCATGTCTTCCCCAATAATATTTATCTTATCGAAGAATGCATCAACAATCTCAATGGGATTCATTCTGATATCCTCATACTTGTTACATAGAACCTACATCATTTATTCTCGGACTTTCATGTCACCATCATAAATGTTCAATAATTTTTTCCACATTGCAGTGATGTTTTATAGGACATCACCTTCATATAAATATCATTTTATAGCCCCCCCTAAAGCATTGATTCCTTTAGCATCAACATTCAATTATCTTATTCAAGCTTCTGATAAAGCACCACTATTAATGTCAGTTGATATTCCATGCATAGATGTTGTGAAGACATCCATACCTACCGATCGAAAGTAACACTGCATTCGATTCTTCCATAGTTGAAAATTATTTCCATCAAAGACCAGAATTCCTTTATGATTGATCACCTCTATTTCTTCTTCTTGAGAGAAAATCAATGACTTTTAACCTTTCCCTCTAATACCAATTATTAGGTCCACTAGGTCAAATACCCTGAGAGGGGGGTGAATTAGGGTATGACAAATTAAAACTTTTTCCCATTCGGATCTTGTTTCTCTGTTAAACAAAACTCAATTCTCTATTCTTCCCATAGTAATATATGAACAAATATGAAATCATGCACATGACACAATTTTTTTTACTTGGTTAACCCTCACTGGGCTACGTCTAAGGAGCATACAACGACGGTGTGCCGATGTACAAAATTCACTAAGGCCCACTTCCAATAATGAGTATAATGTTCAGACTAGATCTTCTATGCCTAGGCTCACTACCTTTACAATGTTTAGGGTATAATCACTACATTCCAAAGGGTCACTCCCTATACCGTCTTCTTTTGATCACTGTTGGTGGAAAGGGTCACTGTCTTCCTCTTCCCGCTCTCACTACTCTGGAAAGGAATCCATACACAGTTTATAGACTTGTAGGTCAAAAAAAGTTTATGGACATATAGGTCCCTTAATTTTCATGAATTCATGCATCCTTAACTATAGGTAGATGCTCTGTTGAAGGTACTTTTTCACCCATAGATGAAGTCCACCTGCCCAAGTACTACTAGATACTGGAAAATAATTTCGCAAACTGATTTGAATCTTTCAAAAGACTCCTTGTGTAAATCACAAACCACCTTCTTCTCCCACATACTGAGTACTGGGTTCAGTACATGGAACACCTCCTTCGTGTACCACTTTCACATCAGAAAACCTCCCTTTGTTTTCCAACTACCTCCACCTTTGCTATCGCGTACTGCCTCTACTTACCGACTCCACGAACCTCCTCTACAAATCACCCTTTGTCCGCGAACTATTCTATGTCCGTGGAAATCATTCTTAAACTACCTGCATACCACACCTTCTTCCTCCACATACTATGTCCTTTGCGGGTTACAGTTCTCTGCAAAAACCTTCGGCAGAATTTCTTTCGCGTGAACCACTTTAGTTTTCACGGAATTCTCCCATGCAAACTTCTTTCAGACTTTTCCAAAATCCTAGAGAAAAAAATATGTTCTCTAATGATATTGGGTCTCTCTCCTAATCAGTGGGATTAAAAATTCTTATATAGGAAAAGATATCTTCAATATATGCTAATCCAATATTTTCCAAATCTTTGATTCAATACAACCTCTACCGCATACCGATCCTCCTAACACTGTGAACCACAAGCCTTGCTGTGAACCATTTTTCATCCGTAGTCGACGTACTTATTTTTCTCCTATGTAGTCGATTTCCACTATCGATAAAAATACATCCACATACCACATCGTCTTCTACTGAAAACCATTTTTCATTTTGCAAACCGCACCCGCGTACCATTCCCGCTGCCTGGTATGTGACCACGTACTCTTCCCAAACATGGTACATGATCCATGTCATGAGTTCTACATTTCTTATCCTTTTCCGATTTCATTTTCCGCTCTTCAAAAAAATTCCCGATTTTGAGGCCCAAAAATTTGGAAAAAACTGGGAAGCTGTACCACATTAAAAACCTACATCTGGCAAACACCAACCATACTTATTTGCAGTCATTTTGCTTTGTCAGCAAACACAATCACACCCAAAACATATTGAGAGGACACATAGATGTATTTTTTCCCAACATTATCCTATACTTATACTTATCCCTAGGGTTTTCACTAATGTTCTATTTTCTAAATCCCTAAAATATTTTATATTACCTCAACTAATATAAAGGGTTATCAATACCTTTGATATTATGACCAAACATAACTTATCAACCCTTAACTTACCCTCAACTAATATCCAAACCACTAAAGCTATATAAAACCAACTCCAATACCAACTATAATATCCCACACACATGAGGGTATGACCGTCTCATAATTACATGGATTAAATTAAATATTTTATTATAATACATTCTCACTATTGTTTAGGTTTAGAGTTTTATAGAATTAGGAAAAAAACCATGAATTTTTTAGCTATTTCACTTTTGTACCACTATATAAACAACTCCTTAATCCATAATAATTCATCAATATATCCCAATTTTTTTATATAAGAAACTCTTATAGAAACATCATATGGATTAACTTTATTTATAACCTTGGGAAATGGAAACATAATAATGTGGTGATCTCAAATGCCCAATAAGGGTAAGGATAATCGATAATAACCAATGATCATATGTGAGAATAAGATGAACATATGGATATAATCAGGATATATAAGTAATTTATACACAAAAAATCATAGATCATAAATCATGGCATAAGGAATTACATAAAATTTTGTAATATATTAGAAAATAGGCATAAACATGGATTATAGTAGAGTCTGAAATGAAAAGAAACTTAGAAAGGTGGAACAATCATAAGTATAATAAAACATTGTGAACAAATACAAGTATTTTATTTTATTAAAAAGGGAATTCCCCAGTGTGGCCTTTTCGAACCCTCCACACAGAGGAACCCCCCTCCCCCACGAAGGGGTAATACCCGCAGGTAGCTCCCCAGCTGGGGAAGGAGCCATTACCAGCCGAGATGGCAAAGCATCCCGAGGGTAACAACCTGACAGTGATGGATCAGCACAAAAATCCGTCAGCAATTGGGTCGCGCCTCATTTTGCTTGCCTAGAAGAATCCGGGCGACCTGAAAATGCAGGTGGATCCCGGGCGAGAGGTTCATCCCCCAAAAGAGGACTTCCTAGGTTTCAAACCCTGAACCTCCCAAAGAATGACAGTGTTTGGAAACTCACATTCACCACCGCACCACCACCTAAGTGGCTGAACAAATCCAAGTATGAATACCCTTTAAGTTGTGAGAAAAATCCATGTCTGTACACCCTTTAATCTGTGAAAAAATTAAAGTACACCCACCATTTAATTTGTGTAAAAATACATATATGTTTACAATTTATTATTATTGGGTTTGGTGTGATAATTGTTTTTAGAGAAAGTGTTGGTAACTTCAGAAGGATGATTTCCATAAGTAACACTTGGGAATCTGGATGGAGATATTGTATAAACACCATGGAATGTTTGAAATGATGTTAGGAGAAGTACCTTCATCATAATAATATGAATGGATAGAGTTTAGTAGAAGCAACATGGGTGAATGGGAGTTCACTAGAAGGAGGTGATTTTTAACTAATGTAGTGTATTTTAAAAGAATATTCTGAAAGGATAATTAATGTTAGGATCAATAGAATGAATCTAGATGGAGGCATCCTAGATAAATCATTGTGAAGTCTAGGTATAAAAATGGGAAGATTTTAGAATGATATTAGAGTCATTTGGTCATTTTTCAGAGGAATGTGGTGAGGGAATTGAAAGGGGATTATTTTAGTAAAAATATTTATGTTCTAGAGGTTTCTTGGTGACGTGTTGTAAGGAAGTTACTCTATTAAGAAGGTACTTAAGATGAAATTATGGATACACTACTTTTAGATTTATGGAAGGAAATGTTATAGAGAATAATTAGTGAGAATATCGGTATATGGAATTAACTGTTTACCAAAATTTAATAGTGGAGATGGTGTTTTTTACATGTAATCAATAGTCTCTAGAGCCAACATATAGAGGTCCACAAATTTTAGATGGTGATGTTGACTAGATGACTATCTAGGGACCCCTATAAGAAGGCCATATGACCACTTTTTTAGATGAATGACTGATTGGCACAGATGGGGCCTAACAAAGGATGAGGAGGCTCCCTTTTAAGGGAAGCCAACCTCGGAACACAGAAGTGCCTAAGGAATCAGAGCCAAAGGTTAAGTTCAAATTCTAGAAGGATGAATATTGTATGGAGAGTATTAGGATAAGAAACGGGTGTAGAAATTGGTGATAATTATTTCAGTAGTTGAGTTATGTGAGTGTAAGGTGCGATTTTACTTATAAGTTTAAATTATACTTAAATAAAAGTAAGTGTTTCCATTTATCTTATTTATGTAGGACGCAATTATGAACCATGTTTATCCTTTTTCCAATATGATTTTTATTTTAAATTTCTTTTTTAGTTTAATTTCATGTGATTATTCTTTTTTCAGAAGGGGAACCTAAGGAGGACTAGAACCAAAAGGTGTGGTGACTCGATGTGATGGTTGGGGTTCGTGTACTTCTGAGTTATGGAAGCTGAAGTCAAGGAGAGATAATCTGGAAGTATGTTCCATAGTTGTGCTTTGGGTGGTGTTGAGGATGCTTTTGATGATGTTTCATAATTAAGAAATTCTAGTTATTTCTCCCCAATAATTAGTATTAGAGATTGGTTTCATTTTTTGGTGGTAGATCAAGGAAGCATACTTTTCTAGTGAGAAGTTTATCAAATACTTAGAGGGGATTCACTTTGAAGAAATAGTAGTACCAAATGATTTTATGGATATTGAAAATTTTCTTAACCAGATGGATTCTTATAGAATTCATTATTATTGCGGTGGATATTTGAGTTTGGTTGGAAGACTATTGGGTTCTTCATGTTAGGTGGTATTTTAGGTTTTAAAGAATTTTCATCAGAAGGTGGTGGAGGTATTAATAGTTTTTTATGAATATTAAAAGTCCTCTTGGTCGCTGGTTTCTAGTGGTGTGTTCTATTCATCATGTGGAAATATGGTGTAAGATTTTAAAAAGTTCTAATGAATTATATAATGTATCTAGATTTAGTGGGAGTTAAATTTCTAGAAGGTGGTATTATAAATGGATAATCACTAGCATGACAATCTAATGGTTAAGGTTTCTGATCTTGAAGGATGTTTGTGATGATACTCCTATATGATTCGAAAGTTATGATGGATGGAGAAGTCAGAAAGAATCAGGAAGAAAACTAATGGACATAAAAACATGAACATGGATTGTTCTAGATGTTTAATTCATGTAGAGGATTCATGTTACTGGAAGAAGAAATTTAGATGAATCAGTCAGTTTTCAGTCGGTGGAAGTTTTGGATGGTTCCCCTATTCTAAATGGTTTTGTGGATGTAAAGGTATATTACAGTAGGAATAATGGTGATCGATTGATTGATTTTCATAATTTTCAAATTCTATAGTTTACCATAACCTATATATGGGGAAGGTGACTAAGATATTTATAAGTGTTCTCTTTATCCCATCTCAAAATAAGGTATGGTGTGACATGATTCCTATGTTAAATGTAATATATTTAATGGAATCTTGAGTATTATGTATGAGCATGAGATTAATGCTGGAGGGATTCGTGATTATGGATGCATTTATACAGGTTTCAAAATCTAGGAGATGTTTAGAAGTAGTGGTGGCATGCTAGGGTTTAGATGACTTGAAGAAGGAATCTGAGGATTATTTTTCATGGGACACGAAAGTGAGAGAGAATGGAAGGATGAGAAGTACAAGTCTTGTGACGTTTCTCTAGAACTTGGTGGTATAGAGTGAAATATTCAATGTGTTACAGTTTATGTTTAAATTATGATGGGTTCTCTTATAGAATTCCATTATACTAAAATTTAACTTCTATCAAAAGTACCATGATGAAGTTGGAATAGAAGTTGGTCCACAATATGAGAGTATAGAGCACATGGAAGTCTGGAAGTTAGACATGTGTTGTTGTTCTCATATGAAAATTCTTCCAAAGGAGTCGACTACAACCACATTAAAACCAGATGATGAAAATCCCAAAGTCCATAGTGTATATTTCTTTGCAAAGTGGCAATGAATATTTTTTCCACATTCATATCTATGGAAACCATATTCGAAAGATTATCAGAGTAATGGAAGGACCTCTGGAATAGAGGTGGTGTCCTTGATAGGATTGGGAATAGGTGATGTAGTGGTATTAAAGGACCAAAAATGACTCAGTTTCACTGAAATAAGTTTTAGTGGGAGTTTATCATGTTGATGACATTAGACTTTCTAGAAGGTGGAGTCATAGATGGAGGTCATTTCGATGATGTCACTGAATCTCATTGTACCAAAAAACTATCGGGTTATAGAAGATTAGGTAGTTAGATTTTCACAATAATATTTCCAATTCAGTGAGGCTATGGACCTAGTGCACAATGAAACATGTAGAATAAAAGTTCAAAAAGTAACAGGATTGAAACTTTGTTTCCTATTATATTCAGAGTAATTTTTCATGGAGGATTTGAGATGAGTTTCATGGATGGAGTTGAATGGCATATCATGGATTCATAGGATGAAGGAGGATCACTTTTAGTGGGAACCTAGATGATCAGAAGGAAACAAATAGTAGAGAACTATAAAGATTCTATAATAGAAGAAGTGTGAATAGAATTTGTTCTAGGATGAAATTTAGTGTGAGCATGAAAATAATACCTGAGTAAGAGATTTTTGGACTCAATTTTTTTAAAAACTCTTAGATGGGAGATTATGGGATTGGTTGTGATATATTTTTTTTGGGAAAAGTATTGGGAGCTTTAGAAGGAAAATTTCCAAAAGTAACACTTAGAAATTTGGATTGAGACATTTCACTAGTGCTATGTCATGTCCAAAATAATTCTATTTGAATTAATTTCATTGAAAGAATATAAATGGATATAGTTCACTAAAAATATCATGGGTGAATTGGTGTTCATTGGAAAAAGGTCATTATAACCAAATACAACATTTTTTAGAAGAATATTCTTGAAGGAGAATTTATTTTAGGATTAGTAGAATAAGGTTGGATGAAGGTTGTCTAATAGAAAAATTATGGAGTTTGAGTACAGAAATAGGTACATTTTAGAATGATCTTTGACTTAGTTGGTCATGTTCCATAGAAATGTAGTGAGGTAAATGGAAAAGGAATCTGCAAATATCCGAATAGAAGTTTTAGAGGTTTCTTAGTGAAGTGTTGTGTGGAAGTTACTCTAATGAGAATACATTGATGATGAAATTATTGATACACTTATTTAAAATTTATAGAAAGAGATATTATAAAGAATCATCAATGATCATATCAGTAGTTGATGTGCATTGTTGAATTGATTTTGGTTTTTGAGGTTGTGTTTTTGATAGGAAATTATATGTTTCAAGAGCTAAAAGATAGAGGCCCACACATTTCAGATGGTGATATTGAATGGATAAACATCCAAGTCCCTGTATAATAAATCCATTAGACTACTTGTGTAGTTGAATGTATGAGTGGTGCTAATAGGTCATAATAAAGGCTGTAGTGGATCCCCTTCTAGGGAATTAAACATGGTTTTACACAAGTTCATAAGGCATCAGATACAAAGTCTAAGGTCAAAGTATAAAATAACATATATAGTAAATAGAGTATCGAATTAATTAACAAGTATATAGTTTGGTGAAACTTCTTTTGGTAGTTTGAGTAAGTTGAGAAGAAGGCGCGAGTTTTATAATTACATGAAATTCTCCTTGAATGAGATCAAGTGATATCGTTTCTCATATAGATGTAGGTCACAAGTATGAACTACTTTAATTATATTGTGCATTGTGATTTTTGTTTGTAATTACCTATTTATTTGGATGTCATTTTCTTATTAATTGTTCAAAAGTAGAGCCTAAGAGGTATATGAACTAAAAGCTATGGAGACTCAGTGTGGTTGTTTCAGTGCCTATACTTCCCAGTTCCTAAAGTCAAAGCCACATGGAATGCTTGAGAATCATTTTTCACAATTGTGGTTCTAGTGGAGTTGAGGTTAATTATGATGGATGTTTTGGAAGTAGGTCCATCCAGTCATTCCCCCGAAACAGTTATCTCATGAGATATAAATCCTTAACTAATGCATTATAGGACTATATAAGAACCCACCCGTTATCATCCATATATATGAGTGACACTTGAACTCAATCATTTATCATATCATAAAGAAATCCATGAAAATAAAATGGATTTAATATCCTTTTAATAATGTATTTAAATAAGGTATCATTCAAAAATTCATCAATAATCATAACATTATAAACCCATGGAATATAAATGGGTATCCAATGACATGAAACTATTTTTTAGGTAAATACCATTCAATTAAGGTAATAAAGTATATTGTATTTACAATGTATAGACAAAGGAAATACCATTTAGTCAATAATTACACCAATCACTTGATGTGTGATAATCTAAGTGAATACCCATAGTAAAGGAATTAAAAATAGGGTATTCAAAAATGAAATACATTATACTAAAAATCCTGCCTATATGCATTGAATGATTAGGAAATACAAAAGAAGTGACAAATCATTTTCTTAATAGAAAAGAATATTATATAATAAATCCAAATAAATAAGGTGGATGGTACAATTTGAATAATATCCTCAATCAAGAATAATATATGTCAAATTATTATGAATTAGAAGAAAAACACTTTTTAGGATTTTTAGATAAATCACTCGAGAAATTATAAACATCCTTGATCATTTAAAAATATTTATTCTAAAAATTAAATATTTTATAAAAAATATAGGATTATAATTTCTTTTAAAAACTAGTAAATTTAAGAGAGTATGTTTAATATAAAAAGAAAAAATGGAAGAAATTTGTATTCACGCGGAAAATGTTAAGAAGGCATTCTTTTCACAATTTGATGAAAACGATCCATATAAATTTTTTTAATTTTTTTTTTAATTTTTTTTAATAAAAGTAAAAGTAGTATAAAATGATATTAATAAATTATTTAGGCATATATATGGATATTAAAAAAAATCTTCCAATTAATATGGACATGTAAAAAGGTAGATCCCTAACAAAAAAGAGGGTCAATTTCCTTATAACGGGTAAATAATGATCCAAGGGGGAAAATGGTATTGTGAGAAGATATACAAAACCCAAAACATAATTAGAGGAGAATTAAATTATATGGGGGGGGGGGTGAGGTTATAAAAAAATAAAATAAAAAAATCCATTGATGTATTATCTTTAAAAAATAATCTTGATTTTAAATTGAGACTGAATAAGAAACACTTACAGTAAAGGTAATGTAAAAATCAAAAGAACAAAAGAGGGTCACCATGAGATGGACATTCAAAAATCATTAAATTAAATATATTAATTACACTTTAAGGTAATAGGTTAGTTAATACACTATATAAAATGAATTATGGTGCACAATATCAAACATGTCTTATGTAATTGGAAATAGAGACAAATAAACCCTTATAACCGTGATATCTTTTGAATCAAAATAAATTTAAATAAATAAAATTATATTTATATAAACCACATTAATATTCTAAAATAAATTCATTAGGTATAAATAACACCATATTAAATATATCATGGTGCATAATATTAATTATATCTCATGAAATTAAATTTGAGACAAAGAACCCCTTACCTTAATTTATGACTTCCACTAAAGTACTTGAATATATTGTATAAAAAAATATCTTAATAATATATTTGAAAACCATTTTTATATCTACAACCTTTTATAAACATCATTTATAATTATTCTCCACATGTATATTAGTTAGTTATTACCTATTTTCATTATCAGGTGCGAGTAATCTTGATCATTTTGAATTAGTTTCATAATAGCGATATTGTTATTCATTATTTTCCCAGAGTTCATTATTCATAGATCATAAAATGTAATATAATTGATTTTTTTATAATTATTTAAAATGTTTCAATTTCATTCTTTTGGTGTTTTTTTATGATACTTAAAGATGGAATCAATGATGAGCAAGTTTCGATGTTTTTAAAGAATTGATGTTGGAATCTTAATTAATGAGTTTAATAATAATGTTACCATTAAAAAACAAAATAAAACAATTATTTAATTATTTATATCATATATTATTAGTAATTAAGTTCTCATATTCATCCATGATATTATGTTATATCATTGTTCAATTAAGTGGTTAGACTAATTCAAACATGATCATTCCATAATTAATGGAAGAGTATGGTTATTAATGTGGTTTATTTTGGAATAATATCATTATTGTAGATTAATAATTATATTATTTATATATTTTAAATATTTTAATCATAATTTAAGGAATTTTAATCAATAATAAATAATATATATGAAAAACGAGATAAATTACTTCATGGAGGTTGTAGTCCGCACAAGCACAAATGAAGTTTTCATTTTTATTAATAAAAAAGTGGAAAAGTGGAAAGGTTGTTAATGTTTATTACCAAAATATAAAAAAATTAACTATAATAAAAATAATTAATTCATAATATAATATTGGGAAAAATATATTTAAAATGGAAAGATAGAAAAGAAAGAGTGGTAGGGAAAATTTAGTACTTATGTTGAGAACGTGAGTTTTACTTTAGATGACTCCTTAGAAATGAAGGGCTTAGTATAACTTATTATGAATAGAATAAAAATTAATTTAAAGAGGATTATTGGATAAGGAAATATGATATATTTTTAAGAGTAAACCAAAATTTATAGTGGTATTTAATTGGTTGTGGATATACCCTTTTATAAGTGGGGAGAATGGCATTCTTATAAATATTTCATCTTAATATAAAGAGAAAACATATTTCACAGGTCAAAAAGACTCCAAAATGGAGAATAATGGAGTTTATATAAGGTTTGGCTGATATAAACATTATAAAATCAATTTAAAACATGTTTTTTACATGTTGTTCCTTTTACTCCTTTGGTCAACACATTTGACCTTTTTGGATTTTACCACTGTAACTAAGTTTTACCTAAATAATTAATTTTTTATGCCTAAAAATAAAATTCCCCATACCATATAACTTGATTTTAATAATTAAAAATATGTTATATATTATACCAGATAAAATTTTCATTTGTAATAAAAATAAATTTCAACATATAAGGCGTAAAAACCCGTTTAAAAAAAGTGTTTTTTAAGAATAAAATTATCAATGTATTTGATTTTCATGATATAAATTGGTTTATTATAAAAAATAAAATTTATATGGATTTAAGAGAAATACAAAATCAATTTTTTTAAAAATAACATTTAATTAATAGAAAAGACCATTTTTTTTTCTTTTTTAAAAAAATAACACTTAAGCTTATAAAATGTTAAAAATGGTTTTATAATTTTTAAACACTATTTAAAAATATATAGTTTTACTATATAGATACATATTTGATCATAAAATACATTTTATAAGTTTTTAGGTTATACCTACTTCTTGATAGATCCATAAACACTATGATTTTAGTAAAAACTGTATTTTTCACTATTAACTAAAAATCCATCTTTCAGATTAATCCCAAAATTAATATTATGACAATATTGAAATTATAAATCTAAAATTAACTTAATTTTATCAAATTAAAATTACAAAATATTTTCGTTTAAAATACTAAATATAAATAAAAAATTGTTTTTTTTATTAAAAATTGACATTTTTAATCATTAAGTGTTTTTAATATTATTTCATTTCAATTTATAATATTAAATATATTAATATATTATATCATATATATTTAAATTTTAAATGTGTTAAATTTAATTTATTCATATAGAATATGTAACACTTTAAAAAACAATTATTTTAAAAATATTACTTTTATATTAAATAATATTTACCAAATAACATTAAAATCAATTAATTATAATCAAAAAATTTAATTTTAATAATCCATTGAAATTAACATATTTCATTGTATATTATAAATACATAATATCGTACTTTTATAATAATAATATTAATAATAATACGTTACAAACACATACATATATTTATAACAATTTAATGTTGTATTTTAATTTCATTTTTTATTATTCAGGAATTATATATTTTTTAAATTTACAACTAACAATAAAAAAAATTAAAATACCTATTGAATATATGTATAACAAATGACTATATTTCTAATAACCATATTTATAATTGCCATATTTTTTTCATATATATAGCCTTACTAAAGTCATTTATTCGATTCACACTTTTTAAGTCACACTTCTAATTTCCATAGTTTTCACTTTAGATCTCATAGTATGATTTCTACTTTCATGTTTTTATTCCTCATTATATGTTTTAATTGCCTATTGGTTATCATAAAGGGTTAAGATGATCCAAGGGATCTCCTAGTGTTGAAAAATTTATTTTTTTTTCTATTTATTGTCCATTTTTATTTTATGCACTTTCAAAGGATGTAATAATGCATTACGAGGAATAATAAATAACTTGCAATAAATTTTTTCATGCTCTTTTGTTTTAACATTTTACTATAAATTAATGAAGTGTTATTATTTTAATTCAAATCATATATGAACTATTACCTAATCAACTTCAATTCATTTGAACAAAAAGGAAAAAAAGTTTATAATTATAAACATATAGCTTATGGAAAGAATATGCTTTCTAAAAATTTAAGGTGTTACACACTAATTGAATGATTCCATTTCCATTCCACCCTTAAATAATATTTCCTATTATTTTTAAAAACATCATATTTTTATTAGTGATTTTAAAATTACTAATAACACCCTTAATTGTAAAACATATTACTTTTATCAGCACTTTAAAAAATGATGATAAAATTGAAATTTTTGAAAATAATTAGAGGTGAAAAGAAATAAATAGATATAGTAAAGAAATAACTTGATCAAGAAACCCAATATTATAAAAAATTTCTAAAATAATGAAAATAATGCTGATAAAGAATGCAGAGTAAAAGAAGAATGTGGGAATGAGATAAATAATATAAAGTGAAAATAACCTTCAATAACAATTATAAATATAGATTATTTCTCAACATTAAAATTTTAATAATATATGTATAAATATTTTTCATTTCTTGATAATTTAGATAAAATATCTTAAATATTACAAATTATATCACAACATAATTTGAAATATCTAAATATTTTTCATCTGAAATTGGCTATTCATTGCATTATCATCATTCTTGGTGTCATCCCATGAATATGTTTTTCCATATGGTATATAATTATAAATATTGTTTTAGGTTTTTGGAGGGAATGAAACAGAATATTGAACATGATTTTTTATATGTTTTTATATGATTTTTAAAAACCATTAATATAAGCCTAAAAAAACACTTTTATCAGTACTAATAAATTGATGTTTTTTACTGATTTTACTAACAATGATGATTTATTGCAATTTTTTTTAAACCTTATTGTATTTTTTTCTTTAGTTGAATTGTTTTTTTATAATTTCATAACATTAATCAATTGTTGAATTCAATAAACATAATATTTTTTTTCTGAATTAATGAACTTTATATACTTATAATGAATCAGTTATTGAATTCAATATACATGATATTAATTAAAAAAAATTAATTGATTTTAATTGAATTTCATTGTGCTTTATTTAAATGTTGAATTTTGATATTTTATATTTTATTTGATATTTTATTTTTTATTTTTTAGACCAATATAATTGATGTATATATTTTATAGCTATCTAATTTAATATTTTTGTGTGTTCGGGATCTAAAAAATCATGGTATATTAAAAATAATATTTTTATTGTATACAAAAAATGACTATATTTAATAATTTAATTTCAAAATTTATGTTTTTAAAGATTCCTTTAGTGAATTACTCAATTACACATTTCTATTTTTAGTGTCTTTACATTTTTCTCATCTGTATTATGTAGTTATACACAATACATGTTTTTAGAATCATAATTTTAAAAGGACGATGATCTCTTTGTTTATATATATAACAACTATTTTATTTTTTATATGTATGAAATAAAAAATGAATCATTACAAGTATGAAATAAAAGTTATATGATATTTCCACGGTCTTACATTTTAACTATTTTATAATGAAATTAAAAACATATAATCTTATTTATTAAACTAAAATAATTACTATAATATAATTTATTTTCTAATAATAATATGTTGATAGTTTTTATGATTACTGAAATAATTTAGTGTATTCTATAATAATTATATTTTTCAAATAATTATTTTTCCTATATATTGTTTATATTTTATAAGTGTTTCCCTCCACATTGATATTTGGGTGATTTATTTGGTCAGTCTCTCAATTTAATAAGTGTTGTTCTAATATGTCATTTTTTAGTATATATATTCAAATATGTATAATATTTGGACTTATCTACTTTATATAATTTCTTTATAATATTTTGAGTGGATTAAAAAGTTTATTCATTTCACAAATGGATTTAAATGTGAATTTATTAGTTGTTTTTGAAAGAAATATATAAATAGATATATTTTTAATCAAGATATTAGTTTTGAAAATCTGTTTATAAATGTGTTTTTATGACACCCCCAGGTCACTAGTATATATTTATTTTTGATAATTTTATTTATTTATCACACTCAATAGTTTTGGGAGTGGGGTGTTGGGAAAATAGGAATAGGTTCATGGTTAGTGCTAATTGTGCACCCAAAATATGTGTTTGTGTGTGGGGATGGGGGGGGGGGGGGTTCTAGTGAAATATACATTGTGAACACATGTTTTCCAAAGCAATGTGACTATTCATGTTACGTATGGTAAGGATACATGGGCAGTGCACGATTAGTTCATGATTAGAAGAAACAATGTGCTTAACTCTTACGAGTGAAGTTTAATCTTATGTATAGAAGGGACACATGCTTAGTGCATGGTTATGAGTAATTGGGTTGGTCAAACTTATGTGGGGTGTGTTCAATTCCAGTGGAAACCACATCATTGGCACATTGTTTCCTAAACAGTGTGGCCAAACCATGCGACCTTCCTAGAGAATTAAAAAATGAATTTCTTATTTTTCACCTATTGATTTTTATCCATTACTTGCCTCTCTCATCTTCATTAAAATCCTCTTGGGCCTTCTATAAGAAATGGAATTCTCCTATCTAAAATTTTATGAAGCTATTCCTTTTATTGGGTCAGTTTCTTCAAGGTAAATACTTGTTTCTTCATTATTTCCTCCTCATATCTTCTTCTTATCCATTATCTTATCTTATCATTTTATTAAGATGGCCATTGAGACCTAGGGATTCATGTTATTTGATTTTTACTTGTGTTTTTTTTCTTGTTTTGGGGTTTTTATTTTCCTTTTAGGGTTCTATTTTCCCCTTTCTTGGAAAAGTAACACACCTTATCAATTAAATTGATGATTACTGATATGTGACTCATTATAATTACTTTTGTTGATGAAACAATGGATTCTTCCATATTTCAAATGATTTTTTCTATAATATATAATCCATTTTGACTTTTTTTATTTTAATGTGTTTATTTATCACCATTTTTTCTAAAATATCACAAGAAATCATTATGGTAATCCACATCCAAAGTGTGCAATTATACTCAGGAAAATCCATTTCACTCTAGGTGTTTAATGAATTTTCTAGTGTGGGTTTTCAATATAATATTCAAAATATATTTCACTATGAATATTTCATAAATTATAAAGGCACTATGACCTAACTTTTTAGCATGGTAATATTTAATGGAGGGCGTTTTCATACTTTACGTGTTTAAAAAAAAGTTTTATTTGAATTTCCAAAGAACAGATCTTATGTTATTTCATATCACTAGAAAACATTTCTTTTGTTGGAAGTGATTTATGATGGATTATTTTAATTTCATATTTTTTAAAGAAGTTTCTTAAGACTTAAGGCTCATTTTAAAAATTAAATAATGGTTTTCATCATGTATTTTCAGGGTTGATGGTAAACCTCTTGGTTATTGTAATATTATGATGTGATATAGTATAACATGAGTAATGAATCTTTATTATATTTTATATACAATTATAGAGATTATATTTCATTTAATGAAGGTTGAAGGTGTGGTATGAGTTATGATTTACCTGTTATTCCATTATTTTATTATATTGACTCGAATGATCACCTCTAAAGGTTCCAGGCATAGCGAAAATGCCTATTGGACAATACCAAACTTGTTTTTTTTTCATAATTGATGAATAATACGAGTTGTACATAATAAGGGTTAGTCATGAAAAATAATTTAATTATAAAATTAATTGACATAAATTCCAAAACCAATAATGTAAGATCATCATATATAATTTTTAATTAATTTATACAAATAAAGAATTACCCTTTTTTTGAAATTCTTTCCTTATTGATGTATCAGATATCAGATTCACATCATACCATCATTGCAGTGAGATGATTCAAGGGTATAATCACTTCAGGAGTGATCTATACATGCACCATGAGCCTTCAAATTTTAACATAAAAATACATGGGTGTTATCATAGAATATTTTGATGCTTTCGTCATTTGTTGAGGATCACCATAATAATCACTTCAAGTTCGAAAAGGTTTTTCTTATTCTATCTAGAGTCTAGAGGGTAGAGAAGGGTAATTTTTGTTCATTATTGAGATAATTATAGAAGAGTATATCTCAAGATTTTTGGATAATTCTCTCTAGACCTTTGTTGTTAACAATGATTATGAGGGTTGAGAATGATATAATCAGGTTTAAATAGAGATAGGGTTAGAGAAAAATAATTGTCCATGGACCCATATCATTCTCTTAATACTTGAAAACCACATGTATAAATAATAATAATAATAATAATAATAAAAATAATTACTTGACATGGACTAGAATCATATATAAAAAACATTATTTTTTCAAATAAATACTTTAATATGTATTAAAATAATATTTAGCTTGTCATTTATCACCAAAACATTAAGATTAATCCATAAATCCTCCTAAATATTTATTTATATTTTTGAAATGAATATTTCTATGAATAAATAAATATTTATGCATTAATTTATGATAAATAAATAAATATTATATTCAATATAATAAATAATAAACATTTATGAAATATTAAACTCACATTTATTCTCTCAAATAATTGGTGAATGAATATTTGTGATCAATGAAAATATAAATAATTATTAAACTATATAGAGGAATAATATTTATTCTATATGTTAAATTCATCTAGAATTTAATTGAGGTTCTAGATACATTTAGTGTGAGAACCTCTAGGCCCTTTTCTTAGTGATATTAGATGAAACCACTTAAAGTAAAAGGTTAGCATCTAACTATTTCATAGGAATGTAGGGAAGAAATACTACAAGAGGGGGGGGGGGTGAATTTAAGTTTATAAAAATTAAACTTATAACTTCCCAACACCTTGATTATAGTAAAGTATATTGAATAAAAAATTATTCCAATAGAATATATAATTTCATATTAAGAAACAATTAAATACTATACAATATTTTTTTTACAAAATGTACATTGGAAATATAAATAACTTTTTATAAATAAAGGATATACGAAAACTTATGACACCTCCACTAAGTGAGGTATTCACTTTCACCCAAAGAGATAAGAAAGTTTATAGACCAAAATTTAGGTATCCTAGATTAAGAACATATCAAAAGGCCTATATTCAAAACCTTGAAATTTGTTGACCAATATGACCAGATAAAAAATATTTTTCCCTATCCTTGGGAGCCCTTGATTAACTTGATCAAACAAACCTCTATCTCCCTAGCCCAAGGATCCCTTAATAAATATTATTATAAAAAACAATTATAATGAATGAACTTAGTGAATTAAAAATGAAATCCTCACTATTATATTCTCTAAGATAATCTCTCAAAAAATTAAAAATTTAAGTGCTCTCAGTAATAAGATGTTTATAAAATTCAAATACAAGATTTAAATTACATATAAGTCTGTTTATTCTTCTCATTGAGGCTATAGTCCTATTTATAGATATTGGTGTAACAAACTTGAAATTGTTAAATTACATACTTCTCAAGACCAGTTAAAAAACCATCATACATAACATCTTTATCTTTCAATGGGTTCATTACAAGAACACATTATCCAATAGTCATCAGGTATATTTTTTATATCACTCTCCACTAAAATATAATTTCTATGTCTATTGATTGAACATAAACTCAGTATGATAAAATAGAATGTTTCTATCAATTTATTGAATGTAGAATCAGTATACTAAAATGAATTTCCTCCACCTGCTAAAACTAAAACTTCATAATTTTACGACTTCATTCACACAATTATGATTGAGAAGAAACAAATATTAGTAATATAAACTTATAAGAGTGAATTTTTATTTTTGAAATCAAGAGTTGAAAGATATATTTTAACCCAAAAATCTCATCCTTTTTGAAGAATGCAATACAAAACATAAAGAGAAAATTTAAAACAAAACTTTAGAAATTACTCCCCCTGACTTACACATCAATCGAGTGATCCAACTTTCTACCCCTTTATTATTTTAAAAAAGAAATTAAAATAAATAAATTATGGTATAAATATATCCTGAAATATAAAAAATAATTTATAGACATTTTGACAGATATATATATATATATATATATATATATATATATATATATTTACAAAAAACACCATTATCTATTTAGAGAATAAAGTAAAATTAGTAAAGTAACTGGATAAATTTTACTATTATAATTATAAATAATTCAATGAAATTACTATTTATTACTATGATTTTTGAAAATATTCTTTATATTTTTAGGCCTTTTTTATAGCTTCTTAATATTCTCATATTTGGACTCCAAAATTTGTAATCCTTTGCTCTTGAAACTCTAGTTTTTTCTTCTATTAAGTAAAATGAAAATGTTTTTGAATAAAGAATGATTTAAAATCATAAATATCCCTAAATTATTATATTATTTTAGTATTTATACTATTTTCAAGTTTAGAGACTGATTTTTCATCCCTTTTTATTCCATAAATCTTATCATCAAAATACTTTACATGTTCATCAGTATCATTCATGAACTTGAAATATTTTTTTAACTTTATAAAATCAGCCATCAGTTTTACTTTCTAGTTATTCAACTCTTATTTTATCTAAATAATAATCTCTAAAATTTTCTTAAGATAACTTTAACCTTAAATAGAACCCGCTTTCCCTTGAATGTATTTTTTCATTGACTGAATGTTAGGAAAGATATCCATGATCCCTTCAAGTCTATTGATGATTTTTTTTGAAGTAATTAATCTATTTTTTAGTTCTTTTAATCATGTTCTTGGAGGATAATTAATGGAATAATTATAAATTTTAGGTATAATGGTTTCTATAACTTGCAGGTGTGAAGTTTCCTCTAATTAAAAATTTTATTGAGAAATTTATTGAGTTTATACATCTTCATTAGAATGTATTTCTTCAAATGTTTTCAATGTGGAATATTTTTTTTCACTTTATTATAATTATCCTTTTGATGAACTAGATAATTCTTCACCTTTTGAATATTGAGATGTCAATTATATAGATTTATTCACTAAAGAATCATTGAGAGAAGAATACTTTGGTTTTCATGATCTCTTTGAAGTTTTAGAAACTACTTATGATTGTTTGAAACCTTTTAATTTATTAGAAAATTCAAGTTGGTCTCTCTAAGTAGAATAATTTTGTTAAGATCAACATATTCCTTTTCTTTTTTCCTTTTCCAAAAACTCAAAAACTTATTTTCCATTATCATTTACAATATACTTGATAAATTATTTTTCTTTATCCTTTTCAAAAAATTCAGTAACTTATTTCCCTTTTTCTTTTTCAATGAAATGAGAAAATTCTTTTTATTTTTAAGAAACCTCTAGATATTATTCCATTTCCTTGAGGAAACGATGATCTATATTGGATTTATTTTCTTTAATAACTAATCTCTTCCTATTCTCATCATACTTCATCTTTTTCAGGGATTCTTTCTTTAAAGTCATAGCTTCAGCTGGGTCAAGACCAAAACTAGGATCGCCCTCTTTGATCTCCTTTTTATTTTTCATCATTTCAGTGAATAATTCATCAGACATAACCTTAAATTTATTATGATGAATTTAATGGGATTTATAAGAGGATTTAAGAGGATTTATTTTTTCCTGAACTTCCTTTTTAAGAAATTCAATTTTATCTATTGAAGAAAATTTAATTGTCTTCTCTATAAACTTTTTCCTAACAGGGATGTAAATTAATATTATTTTAGAGATAGTTTCATCTCCGAAGTATTATTATTTTTATATTACTAGAGAAAATTAATTATTTATCTTTTCAACTTATATTAACATAACAATAACATGGTATAAAATTTGGATAATTAAAAATATTTAGATACACTATTATAGTATGAATAACTTCGATATAAATCTAGAAAAACATACCATGACTGATCTTACTCATATTTTATATAAAATAAAGAATATAAATATCACAAACTTTGATATTATCTTTATCAACATTACTTGGAAGTAAGAATCTTTTAATATATCAGAAAAATATTCTTGCATATGGTGTTAAATGATTCATATTATATACTTTTTCATTGATAAGAAAGAGAGATTCTTATACCTGAGATACTACATAAGTGACAACTATTTTAGGAAGTTTGTGAGTTATAAACATAGATTCACCATCTAGTGAAATTAAAACCAAGTCATCCATCTTATTAATATTTATACTATGTTTTTCCAAGAAAACTAAAAGAAACATTCTATAGGCCATCTTTCTCATTGAATATTGAAATGATATAAAACTATATGATAATTATAGGGTAATGAAAATAATAATCATCTTTTGTAACACATGGATTTTTCCATCCTTGGAAAATATTTTTTGTTTTTTGTAGAGATTCATATATTTCAAACTACCTCCTTTATATAAGTCTTTAGTTTATAATATATAGAATATAAAAATCACCACAAGAACCCATTAAATATTTTTGGACAAACCTAGATGACTAATGGAAAAACTATAAGAGCTATCAGATAGAGGGGAATCAAGGTGGTGGGATCTCCTTAGACAATAAAATAGTGAATAAAAAGAGTCAATCCACTACTTCTATACATATAAAAAATCGATTGATGTTTGGAATTCGAGATGTTATGATGACCGGGATTAAATCTTGGAAGTGATGATTTCAAAATAATTTAAGAAAGTATTTATTTTTAACTTTTTATTATTGTAATAAGATTTTTTAGAAAGTTTTAGGTTACCAGAGAAAATTCATTCAGATAGAAATTCAAAAGTTATAACAAGTCTTATATAAAATTTACTCTATAAAAGATATAACAAAGTTAGAATAATATGTAGTGTACCTTATGAAGAACTTATCAAATTACTTGAGAATTTTTTTCCAGTGTTTTTATAACATGGATATATAAAAAGTTATAAGAAAATAGTTAATTTTGATGAAAATACCAATGAAATTAAATATAATAAAATGAATAAATTTCTTGTTATATGAAATATCTATTTAGATATTTTAGTAGTAATTAGGAAATAAAATAAAGATAACAAAAAAAAAGTGATCCCCCTTTCATGATGTGTTTTTTCACTATAAAGAGAGAGGTAAAAAAAGAAGGAAAATTTTGATCATTTTTTATTAATTATAACAAGATTCTATTTATTATATTAAAATCTACCAAAATAAAGATGTTTTGTAAAAATATCCACAATTTAGTCTTGTGTTCCATTGAATTTAAGAATAATATCTCCTTATCTTGTTTGATCCTAAAGAAAAAGGTTCCTAATAACCATGTTCATTTATCCTGAGTGATATTTTTGGTTATTATAGAAAAAAATGGCACATGTTTTATCACACAAAATTATAGTTTTTGTAAAACTCATGCCAAAATTAGTGAGTGTGCGTTACATCCACAAAACTTGAGCGTAAAAAATCCCAACTACTACATATTCATCTTCAACAATATAAAGTGCTATGAAGTGTTGTATCTACATGAAAAAGACACTGAATACTCTCTTGGGAGTTGATAAGCCTTGGATGTACTTTTTCTATTCATTTTATATCCACCAAATTCAGCATCTGAAAAAAAATTTATGTTCGAATTCACATACAAAAGAATAAAATATACCATGATTTTAGGTTCCTTTTTAAAATAAAAAAAAGCAATTAAAAAAATCTAATATAGGATTATTTTTTATTTTCTTGAAATATTAAACACAAGAACATAGAAAAAATTAAAACTAGTTAAGTTGTTGGTAGATATAGTAAACTTACAATCATACCTCTAATTTTTTTGATCAACCAATTTTTTAGATTCATCAAGATCAAAAGTTTTATAAGTTTTGATAGGTGTAATTATACTATTATAATGGTCAAAAAAAAATTCTTTTAATTAAATCTTTAGCACAATTTTGCAGAGATAAAAAATTTCCATGAAATTTTTGAGAAATTAGAAAACCAATGAAAAAAATTAGTTCATCCATCATGATCAGTTAAAATTAAGACTTCATAAGTTTCAAAAAATAACCAAAAAGATATTTTCAAGTTGAAAAAAAATAATTTCATCAATATAAATTTGAAAAATGATAGAATATTTAAAAAAATTATTTATAAAAATATTTGTATCACCCTATCCCTTGAAAAAATATTTTTGATGTAAAAATTTGGTAAGTCTATCATACCAGGTTCTTAGAGATTTTTAAGTCCATGAAGTGACTTATAAAGTTTTAATACTTATTCTAGATTTTTTTTTATTTTCAAAACTTGGTGGTTGTTCTATAAAAAATTTATCTTGAACACATTCATTAAGAAAATAGAACTTTAAATCCATTTAATAAAGGGTAAAATTTTTATATACTGTATAAGATAGAAATATTTGAATAGGTTCCAATATTTATATCAGTGAAAAAAGTTTATTCATAATATTTTTGTTCTTTTATATTATAAAACTTAGTAGCAATACATTCTTTATTTGAAACAAAGATTCCATTTTCAACATGTTTATTTTAGAAAACCAATTTTACTCCAATCATAAGAATATATTTAGGTCTTTCTACCAAATTCTAATCTCTATTATATTTAGGTTCATTTATTTTATCTATTATTTACATTATCCAATATTTATTACCAGTATCCTCATCAGACATTTTACGTTCAAACTGAGATAATAATGCATAATGTTCGTATTCATTTATTAAGGAACTATGAGTTTTTATAGGTTGATCTATATCTCTAATGATATTATTAGTGGTATTATTTCTTAATATTGATAAATTTATTAGATAAGTAAAACATTATTATTCAAGAATAGGTTAAACTTCTTCAGAAGTTATAAGTTTTGAAAATATTTTTCCGTTGATCTTATATCCATTTTTTTACAACATGGGAAAAAAATTAGTTTTGGAAACAACATTAGAAGGAATTATATCTCAATGTTTGGAAATAAAAGGATCAGTTTAATCAAACTTAGTACACACTCTTTCTTTAATAATGTTTTTTGTTTGTTAAAAACATGATATTACTTACCAGTTGTAGAATATAAATAAATATTCTCTCATAATATTTTGGATCAAATTTATGTAAATGATATCTTTTATTCATAATGAAAACTTTACATCCAAAAACACTAAATCAATAAGGTTTCAGATTTCTTACAATGCATAAATCATAAGGATTCTTATTAAAAAAAGGATTAAGTAAAAATTGATTTATATTATAACAAGTATTAATAATCGATTAAACCCAATTTTTTTAGTAATTGAGTATTCACTCAATATTGTTCTAGTAATTTACTAAAGAATTATATTTCTCTATTCAAGAACACCATTTTTCTAAGGTGTACTAGGAGATAAGAAGTTTTGTGCAATGCCTTTTCTGATACAAAATTTTCAAAACCAAAATGTTAAAATTCACCATAATGATCACATTGAATAGAAACCAAAGGTAGGTATTTCTAATTTTCAAAATGATATAGAAAACTTTTGAAACAAAAAAACTTTTTATCTCTTTGATAGATAATTTACCCAAGTATATATAGTGTAATCATCAACCCAGACATAAACATAACGTTTTCCTCCAATACTTCAAGTTTTTATTGGACTGAATAAATCCATGTGTACTAACTATACATCTTTAGAAGTGTATATTTCACTAATAGATTTGAATCTTAACTTATGTTTCTTTCCATATTTACATGGGTCATATAATTTTGAATATTAAACCTAATATTTTTTAAATATCTCAAAATTTATTTGATAGAAAGTTTGAATAAAGTTAAAACATTACAGTGTCCTAACCTTCCATGCCACAGAAAATATTGATATTACATTTCACTTAAATAATGTATATATTGGTTCCTAAGGTCTTATAGTTTTAAGGTGTAAAAATTCTCTTTTCTATCAGTAGAAATAATGAATATACCTTCTAAACTTTAAATAATACATGTATAATTCTTGAAGTTCAAAAGGAAACCTTGATCATATAATTGGATTATGATGATGAGGTTATGGTTAAGTAGTACAAGATATAAAATATTATAATTTTTGTATTTACCAAGAAATTGAAAATCACCAATTAAAAATATTTCTCCTTGACCATTGTCACCAAAGGTAATTTTTCCACCTTTCATATTTTTTATTTTCTAAACGAAATTTTTATTTACATTCATATTCATTTAAAATACACTATCCTTGTACCAAATTTTTCGACTATTGATACTCAATATTTCTTATTTAAATTTAAATCATAATATTTTGGTACCCAAAATTTCTTGGGTCCAAAAGTACTAGTAAATAAAACTTTTGAAATCCATGTATGTATAACATTTTTATGTTGTATAGATTCTAATTCATTAGAAATACGGGATTTATGAAAATTAAAAGAATTAGCATTATTTAAAGAGAATTTACTTTTCCAATTTTCTCCACTTTAAAATTTCATATAAAAGGTGTATTTTTGAGAAAAAAATAATTTGATTAAAAATGATACTTTATTGAGGTAAAAACTATTCCAAAATTTGTTCTATGTGGTCTAATTAATTTGTAAATATTATCAAAATTTTCCTTCTTAGAAGTAAAATGCGGTAGATTTATTCTCAGAATAATAATTTCTTAATTTAATTTTATAACTAAATTAATATTTTCATGATTTGAGATAGAATTAGATTTATAATCTAATTCTGATGTAAGATTATGAATTTCAAATATAAGTTTTTAATTTATATTATTGGATTTAACAATATATTATTTAGAAAAATCATGGTATTTTATAAATTTGAATTTCTTTTTATAAAGTAAAGTTATATATCTAGTAATTTATTTAAAATAAGGTAAAATATCCTCATCTTTAAATGTATAAACTTTTTTTTCTTTTAAATAACTTGAACTAAATTTATCATCAAAAGTATTGAGGTAATTTTCACTTAAAGTTAAATTTGTAAGCAATTAAATATATATCCTAGGCATGTAGAATTTATTGGTCTTCATAATATCAATATAAAATCCGATAAATTTCTCACTATCACTACTCCCATCGAAATAAATTTCTAAAGATGCATCTCCACCACTAACACAACACGTGTTTAAATCCTTCAAGATTTTATTCTCTTTTATTTTATAATATTTATTTGAAATTATTTATTTATTTTTAAATTTGGATAATCAAGTTTTATATGACCTAGTTTATTATATTCACAAAATATTAACTGAGAAGTATATTTCTTTTCATTTTCGTATTTTTTATTTGTTTTGTACGTGTAATGAAAATATTTCTTGCCAACAGTTTTATTTATCCCTTTCAAAATTTGAGAAAGTTAACTTTCAATTTATTTTGAAGAAATACAATTTGAATCATGTTAAAATTTCCTCTAATAATTTAATGATTTTTAACATCTTTATCCATATTATCTTTTTTAGCTGTAACTGTTCCATATGTGAAGACCAAACCAAACATTCCTCTTCTTTTATTTTTTCTAGATATATTTTTAATATACTCTCATACTATATAATAGTTCCGATATGATCATATAGAATTATATTTTTTAGATGTTTTGTGTCAGATATAGCTATTGTCTTGGATTACTAATCTTTCAAAATAATATCAATAATATTTTCAATATGTTGTTCATCAGACAAATTTCTCTCTCCAAGAAACCATTATCTATTTACAGAAGTCATAAATCTATCATGTATCTACACAACTAACTCACTAGGTAAGAAATAAAAATCCTAATAATTAACATGAATCATAGATCTTATGGTTTCCAAAAATTTAGAAATTCAAAAGTGAGTTACTTCAAGATTCTCTAGATATTATTAGCCATCTCACAAGAAGATATTTTACTATGGATATTCCTAGTCATTGAGAAAAATAAAATATTTTGAACTCTATAAATCAACTGATATCCAATCTTATCTTATCTAGTAAAATATGTAACTTCATTTTCAAGAGTATTGTAGTTACCAATCATCATAAAAAAATTATCAACTCCAGTATTAATCGTAATGGTCTTCATACGATATATCAAGTACTCATAATCATCACCATCAAAGATTGGTGGTTTGTGAGGATTTGGATTTTCTAATTTTATAAATAATAAACCTTTAATCATAATTTTTCCCTACCAAAACTATTATTGTAAGGAAATATATATAGATACATCACTCAGATATCAAACTTTTACCAGGAATGTATGGTAGAAATATTACAAGTAGGGGGTGAATTTTATTTTCCAAGAATTTAACTTACAACTTCCCAACACCTTTCTTATAAGAAGGAAAAATCATATAAATAGTTATTCTGATAAACTATATGAATTAAGAGTACGAAACAAGTAAATAATAAACAATATAAACTTTTTACAAAATGCATAATGGAAATATAAAGAAATTCATATAAATAAAGGATATAAAAAAAAATTATTCCACCGCCCCTAAGTGAGGCATTCCCTTTCAACCAAATCTACAATGAAGTATTTAGACTTGAATTTTGGTATCCTTGATTAAGAACCCATTTAATGGTTTGTCTTCCAAACCTTAGAATCCATCAATTATCTCGATCAGAGAAAAACTCCGTCTCCCTATCCATGGGATCCCTCAACCAACTTGATTAGAAAAATATCTTTCTCCCTAGCCCTAGGATCCCTCGATCAAAAAAATCATAAAAATGATTATAATGGAAATATATAGAGAATTTACAATAATAAACTCAAAATAATATTCTCTAAGGAAATATATCTAAATATTACAAATCAAAGCTATCTCAACAATGAGTTGTTGAAAAGATTCAAATGAAATATTCAAATCGCATGTAATTCAGTTGATTCTTCTCCTCAAGGTTGTATTCCTATTTATAGAAGATAATATAAAAAAATAATAGTGGTAAAATTCCTTACTTCTTCAGATTAGTTTCAATTACATCACACACAACATACTCATCTTTCAATGGGTTTAGTATAACATTACTTTGTCTGATTATTCTCAAGTTCAGAACCATTACAATGATTTTTATAAAATTCCATCTTGTAGGAGTAGTAAATATATATACAATCAACTTTTTACATATCCACTCAATATAATTTGTATATATCTATCCAATAGACTTTGTATATATTCATTTAGTAAAATATAATGCCACCATCCAAAAGTTGAACATAAAGTCAATCTGGTAAAGTAGAATGTTTCTGTATATTTATTTAATCTAGACCCACTTTGGTAAAATGAATTTCCTTTATCTGGTAAAATTGAAAACTTCATAACATAAATACTTCCTAAAAAACTTATACTTGGGAGGAAACACATATTATAAATAGATACATTGTAAGAGTGAATTTTAATTTTCAAAAGTCTGTGTAGAAAGAGATATTTTGACTCAACACTAATAACATGCCAATGCACCCATATAGAAAGAAGTTAATTTTGTAATAACATAGAACCTCATACAAATATAAAATATGTAATATAAACCATTTATCATGATATATCAAATAAATATGGTTTCATGGAGGTGTTATCAACATATGTGCTCAAAGTCTCTTTATTTGACTTTCCAAAAATGAACTTATAAATAAAATTCCATGGTTATGGACTTAATCAGGAAGTTATATTTCCATAAAAGGGTCTGGGATATCAACTTCTACTAAACTGGGAAGGGATAAATCCTTTATTTATTTATTTATTAATGAAATATCACTTGTAATACACCCAATGTATCCTACCTCACCTTGACCATTTGTCGTCACAATTTTTTTCAATATATAAAAGTATGTGAATCAAGATATACATTAATAATAATCGTAATGTCTAAGGATAATTACACATGTAAGTAGAGAGAAACATCTAATGAAACATATAAATGTGGAATTCCTACTAGCGGGTCAAGTTCTCATAAACTTCTTTCTTGAGATTACCAATGATGAACTTCATGAGAAGAAGTCTCAATATCTTATGAGACCCCCACCCTTGATATCCTATATCATTTGTGTCCTTTAAAATGATACTATCTATCCATAGAACATATATTTTAGAATACAATTTTTATACTTCTAGGTTCTCACCATATATTGGAACTTCTGTGACCTTTTAGTGTGACAAGTATCCTTAAGACATTATGACATACAATGTAACATAGTAGAATAATCATCATGTGATAATAACACCATTAATATTCAAAATCCAAGAATATAGGTAATAGTAATGTATATAGAAGTTAGTTTTAGGGCACTAAATCCAATAACATCTAGTTATAATATCATTTTAAACCTATGTTTACTAAGTGGGAGTTCAAGTGACAATTACTATATTAGTTTGGATTACACACTAACTAGTGTTCCCTAAGTTTATGATCATTACTCAAGCTTGATGTTTCTTACCACTTGGGGAGGATATAGAAGAGAAAGCATAGTGTAAGTTCTATCACGCCCCGACCTAGATGCCACTGAATCAGTGCTCTAGGATAGTGCACCATACAACCTCAAGCATACATCTCCATATTAAAAATGTTTCCAACAAGATGTGAGGGTCTATAGGTGGTATGGTTGGGAGAATATACCATCTGGTCAAAGATCAACATAGAAAAAATAATTGAAATCATATAACATCACAACACAATCAATAAAGTGCAGGCGTTAAAACAAAATTTCAAAATCTTTGAAATTTCAATTGATGCTAGATATATAACAATCAGAGCATACATAACAATTAATTCAAGTAAAAAAAACCTACAATATTATTAAAGGAAAATGTAAAAAATCATCTAATACCTGATAAGTCTCAAGATCAATCCTGGATCCCAGCTTCTAAGCTCCATCTGAACCATACAATCAAGAATCAATAGTAGGGTGCTTTCCCTTATCTCAACCTACATCCATGAAAGGTTTTTGTGTAACAATTGGGCCTTGGTGACATCATAGACACCATGTCTTAACTTGGCCATTGGGGCCTAGACCACCATGCACCACCAGTTTCCCTGCATACACCATTTCACAATCCATGAAATATCAAGTGATGCTATATATTTTACAATCAGGTCACACATAACATTTAAGTCAAGTACAACCAACCTATAATGTGAAAAATAGAAAAAGTCAAAAAACCTACAAGACCCCATAAGTCTCATTCTCAAGCCTAGATCCTAGTTCCCAAGATCCATCTTAACCATAAAATCAATCATCAACAGTAGCATGCTTTGATTTATCCATACCTACAACAATGAAAGGTGATATTGTTACAAATGGGCCCCACTGAAAGCACATTCAACCTACCGTAACATGGACATCAGGTCCTAGCTCGCCACACACCTCTAGTTTCCTCATAGACCCATGGTCCCCTAATTAGGGTGCACCCACATGCCTGAATGTGTCATTAGACTAAGGAATTTCCCCATAGTCCAACACATTTTCTTTATAGTGTACTTTTTCATCACTCACACACATGCCAAGAAACTTCAAAGGAGGTCACACATCCTAATCACTACTCTTGGCAAAGCACGCTTAACTGTGGTGTTCTAATCAGGTAGGATGTCAAAAAGAAAGGTTCAACTTGTTTACATGAGTCAAATAATTTATTAATTTAATCCTTTATCATTATGGGGTGTTATATTTAAGCATTAGTATTAGGGATGTTTCCCCTATCCTTATCTACATCCATGAAAGTTTTTCGTGTAATAACTAGGCCCCACTGATAGCATTGACACCCAACCTTAACATGGCCTTCGGGTAATGTCCCACCAGGCACCACCAGTTTCCATGTAGACACATGGTCCCCTAATTGGGGCCCACACATGTGCCCGAATGGGTCATCATACAAATGAATATCCCCATATTCCAACACATGTTCTTTCTTGTGTTCTTTTTCCTCTCACACACACACCCTAGGAATCTTCCTAGGAGGTCATCCATTTTGATCACTACTCCCATACAACCACTCTTAATTGTAGAGTTTTAATCAGGTAGGCTCTTAAAAATAAAGGTTCACCTCATTGACATGAGTCATATAATTTAGTCATTTAACCCTTTGTCATTACGGGGTGCTAAATTCACCACCCTTATACAGCACAACATCCTTGTTGTGGACATTAAATATCAACCTAGGTAGTTCCATCACACTTTTGACAGAGTTCCTCCTCTGATTCCAATATAACAACTGGGCACCTAATAACATCACATACACTCATCCATAACACGTGTAACCTAAATCTCAACCTAGGTAGTGGCACCACAGTTCTATCAGGGTTCCTAATAATAGTACAAACATCTCATCATAACATGGTCTTTAAGTCCGGGCCCACCAGGTACTACCAGTTACCCCGTAGACACATGGTCCCCTACTTGGGTCTTACAGAAATGCCTAAAAGGGTCATCAAACTAATGATTTTCCCCATAGGCCAACACATTCTCTTTCCAGTGTGATTTTTACTATCACACCCTAAAGAAACTTCCCAAGAGGTCACCCATCCTAATCACTAATCCAGGTAATGTACAATTAACTGTGGACTTCTAATCAGGTAGGATCCTAAAAATAATGGTCCACCTTGTTGACATGATCCATATCATTTATTAATTTAACCCTTTATCATTATGGGGTTTTACATTCACCCTCCCTTTAGAGAACAACGTCCTCATTGTGAACCCTAAATCTTAACCTAGGTGGTGCCACCACACTTTCGACTGAGTTCCTCCTCTAATACCAATATAACAACTAGAACCCACTAATAGCACAGACACCCCACCTTAACATGGCTGTTGGGTTCTATCTTTCTAGGGAACACCAGTTTCCCCACAGACAAATGGTCTCTTACTTGAGGCCCCCACATGCCCAAACTATTCATTTGACTAATGATTGACCCCACATGCCAATACATGTTATTTATAGTGTGTTTTTCCTCACTCACACACACCCCATAAAAATTATGATGAGGTCACCCATCTTGATCACTAATCTAAGACAAACATGACTAACTATTGAGTTTAAATCCGGTAGGATCTAAAAAAATAAAAGTTCACCATGTTGACATGAGTCATATAATTTAGTCATCTGACCCTTTATCATTCTAGGGTGTTATTGTTCAGGTACCAACCGATATCCCAAATCGCGTGTAAATAAAACTCAGTAGTCCACCACCAATAGTTTCTACTAAAAATCCAGTCTATAAGTAAAAATAATAAAGGTGTATAATAAATGAGTGAAATAATAATAATAATAATAATAATAATAATAATAATATGTGGAAGTAAATAGAACCAAGTTGAGTCTCAAATGTCAAAGAGACAAATAGGGCCAACCTTACATGATTTGGACATTACCAATGTCTTTGATCTCAGTGGAGGTATCATCGATCAATTTAGTTCCAAGGAACATCATCAAGGAAACCATAATCAAGTAACCTGAGGTAAACAACATAGCTCATCTGGGAGTTCCCTTCCTGTAATTCCTAAAGAAATCGATATATCTAGTCTGAAATTAAGGAAAAATCCTTTAAATTTAGAGGCTTGGATAGATTAGAATACAAGTATCAAACACATGAAATTCCACACCAATAAGATAAATCCAAATTTAGGGAGATTATCCTGTTACATTCAACAATGGAAACCCCCAATAATTGACAACATTATTCTATGGAATTCAATAAGGGAAGATATTATCTAAATCTAATGGGGTGCCACCCCATGGAATTCATGGAAATGAATATAATCATAATCCATTGGATTTATCTAGGTATTCCATATAATTGGGCCTCATTAAATAAAAGGGTGACTTTACACATTGACATTCACTTGACTACTCTAATGGAATTCTAGGATTGTCCATGGAATTCCACACCAGTACAATTCAGGAAGAATACAAGGAACTTTCCAAAGCATTCCAAACCTCAAAATCAAATCCAATATTTTTTAAAAAACCAACATTCCAAGATTTAAACATAATAAAATTTAATAATTCATTCCAAGATCACCAATATGGATCATTTAACATTCCAATTTTTTAACACTTTAAACCATGTTTTATTTATAACATAATTCACAAGTTCATTAATTATTTCCAAGTTCATGAAAGCTATAGGTTCCAAGGGGTCATCCTAGGTAACCACCATTCTAAATTAAATCATTATATTACCAAGGTTATCCCTAAAACACACCAATTTATTCACCCATTCCCATGCTACGAGCCTAACTCACTACATTAATGGGTTCATAGAAGGTTTACCCATTTAAAACTTATTTATCTTTGTCCTAAGGAGTTTCTAAGTCATTCATAAGGAATATAAAAATTTAATTTAATTTATAGTTCATTTATCCAATGAATTATTGTGACTACACATTATAAAACAAAATATGATATTGAGACTTTAATAGAAAAACGCTTAGACTAACTACCTTAGCCTCATATGAGTTTAATCATCCAATACCGACTTTCAGTTCAACCTAGAAGGGAGGAAAAAAAGAAGCCTAAAAAATCCCTAAAAATAGGGAATTTATGTTAAACATGATGAGAGAGATTTAGTTGGTAATATAAAACAATAATGGAAGCTAGGGTAGTGTTATAATCACAAATATATTTCTAACATAACATATAAAAGAAAATATAGACAAGAATCAGAGGAAGTTTACCATGGAAAAGGAGAGGAGGGAAATAACATCACTTCCACTGGCCTGAAAGTGGCATAAATTTGGGTTATGAAGAGGGGGGGGGGTGAAATGACCTTATCCCCATTTTTTTAAAAATATGGCTAGAACCCACTACCTAGTTAGTGGGACCATGTAGTGTTGTAGCCCCCATAGAAGGCTGGTTGATAGTCGGTGGACCTTTACTGGGTAGTTTGTGGGACTACACTAACTTGTTGCACCCCTGAATCTTACTACCGAGCCTCTTGAACACACTTGATGCCCCTTAAATCCACTTGGACACCTCCTTAAGGAAAAAAAGGGGTTTCAAAAAATAAAATTAAAGGATTCCATACATTGATGAAGGGGTAGGATGGGTCTTACAACCTACCCACCATATAATACCTAATCCTCAAGTTGTACACTCAAGAATTATTGAACCTCAATATACAAATAAAACACATAAACTTCATTGGTTATGGCCATACCAAAACTAAACCAACTAGATTAACTAATTAAAAATCCATTATCCCACAGACTGTGGTGTTAATGAAGAACTTATTTCAAACATGGATCCCCACTACCAATGGAATCCCTGAATTCTCAACTCCTAAAATCACACATTATGGGTTTATTCCACCATTCTACACCAGACCACTCTCACCTGAAACTACTTCCAAAGTGCAGTATCCCTTCTGAGGTAGTCTATCTCACAAGGCCTCACATAAACATCAACAACGACATGACACATCAAAACACCAAAGTCTTATAGTCCCGATCACCCAACCAAATTGCCTCTCGATACTTATATATGTGAAATATTCATAAAACCAAGACACTACCAAGATGATTCCAATAATTCAACACACTCAAAGTTCATCATAAACTTCTCAAAAATGAGAAATATGCATCCAACATGTATGAGGCATACTCCACACCATAGGATATCCTTATCACTGGACTACAAGGATGATCATATTTGAAAAACATCATCAGCCACATTGATGTTCCCAAGCCTCACTTGCATTATTTATTGATTCATCAACCCAAAAATTGCTTCATGCTCTATTAATATAGTGATATTATATATAACTACTTTTTTATATATGTAAAAACAATAGTAGAAACTTGGTCCAGATAGGTTTATATAGGGATCAAAACCTTGTCCACCACCACGTGACTCGTGTGTCTCACCCCAGTATATGCCTTTCCTAGAACCATTTCCCTTCACAAATGTGATGAAAATTGTAATACCCACCAGCTCCAGAACATGATGGAACCCACAAGTAGTTTACTTCTAGACCTATGATGCTCCCTTCCAAATAAATTAACACACAAAATTCATTTTCAATCTTTGGTTCTTTCCCCCCACTAGCTGACTAAAACTTAACACCAGTGGTCCTATAACATGATGAATATGGTTCCAATATGAAACTACAATCTCTCAGACACGAAATCAGCTAAAATATAGTATAACTCCTTATTCAAGATCCTGGACCAAACTGATGAGTTTCACCACCCCCCAACATAGGGTTCAAATAAGCAAGATTCCCTCAAATTCCCAGTTTGATACTCAACCATGCCCATCATATTGAATATGATGTACCTTAAACAAATTCTAACCTACCATGTCTATTTAAAAATGAAAACAATAGTTGGAACTTCACTGGATAAATATTTTGATTGCTTTTCTATCCCCACAAACACATCACTAAATCACCCAATGAAGAAACCTTACTGACTAGAGGCATTCAATGACTGTATATTCAAAATTATTGAATTCAAAACCAAACTTATTATGAAATTACATATTTGAATCACCAACCAACTAAGCTCATAGTCATGAAGTATCATGAGAATCGATTCTCTATTGATCACAATCACCCTCAAAACATCTCTATAACATCTCGAGTTGACGTATATGCTCAAACTTCATCCAAAATCCCAAATGAATTTCTCCCCGACATTCTCCATGAAATATTGATAACATGGATACATGAGGGTCAAAACTTCCATGTCCGATTAACACTCCTAACCAAATGAGCACCCTTATAGTCACCAGAGGAATAAAACTTTTGATCTCCATATCTCACGTCCCATTCTCTAATGAACATAATGATCGGGCATTATAGTGACATGATTTTTTCATTACATAAATATTATATCATTTTCAAGATAAGAAAAATAATAATGGTACAATTCAAAATCCAAAGGTTTATTATCTTGGATAAATTAGGATCAAACATAACTTTTAAATAATAAAACAGAAAAAATTATTTAATTATATATTCTCTATCCTCTTAGTGGTTCTCACATTATCCTTAGTACAAGTAGTCCCCTATGTATATACATCAATTAAAGGGGTGAGCTAAAAGATCAATAAAGGGAGGTATAACATGGGGTGAATAAAGAATATGAATTAAAACTACATGGGTGAGCATAATCATATCATAATAATAAGATCATCATCATAATCATGGGAATTTGTTTGATAAAGTAATGTAATATAAATGAATAAAATGAAGAATCATGTCTTTATGGTCAAATATCACACATAGTTGCGAACAAAGCTAGCATCTTGTTCACACATAACATATGTTTATAAATCATAACATCATCATTGTGAACAAATAGAGAATCATGTTCATGAATATTTCACATAATATCATGAGATACATCACATTACCCAATTCATTCAAGAGATATATAATTCTAGGCCCACCCAACACATCATAAATACCCATAATCATGCATTCCTCATAGAACATGTAATAACGATAGTTATGAAATAAAACCAAGAATGATAATGGGTTTCATAAGGATTTCATAAATCATAATTTAATGAATAAAAAATTTTCTTTGGAAATTAATAAGGTAAATCATACTTGGATATAAAACATTATTATTCTTGAGTGGATAAGAAGAATTTTAAGTGGTGTAAAATATGACGTTTTTGAAATTGAACTAACTTTGAGAAAAATATTTTCCTAAAAAACATTTTGACATGGTAGGAAAATGTATATACTCAAAAGAAAGGGGAATGATATTTCAAGTAGATAATATGAACATTCATACTATGGAAGAGAAAATAACCCAAATAAAGGTATCGAGTTTGAGAATCCCCATACCTTAAATACCACTTTATTTTTTCAAATTTCCACCTCTTGAATAATAAAATTTAGATTACTAAAACATAGTTATAAAAGTGAATTATGTTTATTTTTTAGAAATTTTATTCATTATAATTTTTTGATTCTATTTTATATCACTCTTTGTTAAACATGAATTGTTTTGATATCACGTTTTCATTAAATTTCCCCATTTTGTTTTGATTTCTCTATTTTTATTCAAAGTAATTTATACATAAGTATAATTAAATAAAAAATATTAGAATACATGTAATTAATATTTATATACTATTTATAATTTGTTTTTACATGAAGGTGGTTATAAGCATTGTATTGGCAATGTCTCCTTAGGTGGTTAACCAATCTTTGACGAGACATTGTAGAAAGAGCAGGAATGATAATTTTTAAATTTATGTATATAGTAAATATGAGACTTATAGTAGGTTAAAATAATTAATATAATATTAAATTACTTCATAATTAATCTTATAAGGTTTGGATTTGAAAGGGGGTGGTGGAAAAATAAAGAGAATAAGAAAAGAGAAGAGTCAATAAAAAATTACCCAATCCTTGGTATAACTTCTCTTATATGACACTAAAACTCCCTTGATGTTTAGAGTTGGATTACTCTAAAATATCCCTTAGGATTATAATATGATTTATAGGAATGTTTTGGGAATAGTTTAGGCTTTGTAAAGTGATAGATTATTGGTTTACCAAGGGGAGGGGGTGGGGTTATTTATACTTAAGAAGAGGGGTATGTTTATAATAAAATATTAAATAAAATAATATATAAGAGGTACAACATATAATAGTCAATTTTTGACATTATAAATCATATATAAATATATTATAATGTTTATTAATGTTTTAAAAATCTTTATAATTTTAATTCATTAGTTTTCTAAAAAGTAAAGTGGAAAGAATGAAAAATTGTTATTTTTAGGGATCACTTTTGACATTAGGTTTTGGAAGGTGATTTTTAGGTTTTGGAAATTAAGTTTATTGTATTTTAATAACTATTTTATGAAATTAAATATATCATGACCGAAACTCAAGTTCTAGATAGTATTAGGTTATTTTTACATCATGAATGATGTAATTTATGATACACTGGTTATGTGAAAAACTATATTTTTACTATTCACTTGAAAATTGATATTTTTCAGAAAATTACCAAAAAATAAAAAATAGTTCAATTTCAAAATTATGATTTAAAAAATGATATAAATTTTATAAAAATAAATTTCTAACATGGGTAATTTTAAATTTTAATATAAAAATTATGATTTTTATGAAATACTTTAAAATACAGTTCATTAAAAATGTGCCTATATTTTCTTGAGTTTTTTAAATCATGATATATATTTTTTGGAATTATAATATGTATATTTACTTAAATTAATCATGATAAATATTATTTATATCACAATTTATTGTTTTTAGGTTAAATTACTATTCTAACAGCCAGGTCACTATTCCAATGGTCAGGTTGCAATTCCTAATGGTTAAGTTACTGTTCCCAATAGTCAGGTAACTATTCCAAGTGGTCAGGTTACTATTCCAATAGTCACATTACCTCCTATATATACCACTTAATTCTTTCGCTCAATATTCACTAAAATTCCTCCCATGGTTATATATTTTCATTTTTTAAGATATTGACTGGTTTACTAATATTTTTATTCATTTTTATAGTGTTGGATGTGGGGGTGATGATTCTAGCATATTGGGGAGATCTATATTTTTCCATTTTAGCTATTTGATTTTATATTTATTTTACAGTTGTAATTTTTGGAATTTTTCATTGGTTTCATTGCTAAGTAATGTAATGATCTTTATTAATGAGGTATATTCTCTGTTGATTTATCTATATTTTTCATATGTATAATATTATATAAATAATACAATACATATTTATTCAAGAAAAAAATTTTAATAATAAACACTGGGTTTTTACATTCTTCCCCCACTTTATTAATTTGGTCCCCAAAATTTTAACTCATATTCTCTATTGAGAATATATGAGGGTACTTTTGTTTCATTGTTTCGTCTGGTTCCCACATTTCCTCTTCAAACTTATGGATCCGACACAACACTTTGACAAGGTGATCTATCTTACTGTATACAACTTTGTATCTATGGTATAATATCTTCACTGGATAATCCTCATAAGAGATCTCATTCTTCATTTTTACCACCTATAGATTTAGTACATGTGATGGATTGGGTATGTACTTTCTTAAGAGAGATACATGGAACACATCATAAACTTGAGCTATATTTGGTGGAAGTGATAACTGATATGCCACTACTCCAATGCAATCAAGGATATAAAAGTGGAAAATGTTCCTTGTCTTGATATTTATCTTGCTTCCAATCCACAATTACTCTCTTCTATATTAATATTAAAAGGAAAAAAATTTCTCCCGCATAGAACTCCAAGTCCCTTCGATGGTTTTCAGTAGATCTCTTTTACCGACTCTAACCAGCTTTTATGTGTTGTTAGATGGATTGAACATTTTCTATCATCTCTTTCAAAATATCAGGTCCAATTATATTTAATTCCCTCACTTTATCCCAAAAATTAGGAATTTGACATCACTTCACATATAGAGCTTCATATGGAACCATTTGAATACTTTATTGGAATGTGTTATTATTTGAGAAATCAACTAATGGGATATGTTGATCCCATCCGCATTTAAATTCCATTGTGTAGGCTCTGAGCATATCCTCAAGAATCTGAATAGTCCTTTAATATTGTCCATCGGTTTAGGGGTGATAGGTCGTAATAAAATTCAATTGAGTACTCAAATCATGATGAATACTTATCTAAAATTTAGATATAAACCTTGGATCTTGATTAGAGATGATAAAAAGTGTAACCCCACACCACCTCACTACTTACTTTATATATATCTTAGAAAGTTCTTCCAGTGATAAATATTCCCAAATAGTGATGAAGTGGTTAGTCTTGGTTAGTTGATCCACTATAATACATATCACATTGTTTCATTTATATATTTTTGGGAAACTATTGACAAATTCTATGGAGATGTTCTCCCATTTTCATGTGGGTTTGGGAAATGGTTTCATAATCCCCCTATACCACCACAAGTTTTCTAAAAGATCATGGTACATCTTGGTTCTTCTAGTATGGATGGATAAATATGAGCTATGTGCATTGTATAATAAATATTTCCTTATCTCCAGTAATGTAGGAACAAAAAGTTTAGTTCCAAATCCAATGACACCATCCTCATCAATTTGTAACTCATGAAGGTTTCCTTTACCGCTTTCACCTTCTTTGGAAGATCCAAATATTCCCTTAGCGCCTCCTTGATATTCTATTGGATATAAGGTTGTGAAATCATTTGGTAAATATAGGATGTATTCCCTATTATTATAATTTTCAAATCCATAATTTTTATATCCAAGAAGATAGTGTCTTTTTAAATCCTTATTATGGATAGAGTAGTGGGTTATTTTCTATTAATAGCATCAAAAAACTTATTCACCTTTCCAGTATGGTAGTGAAAAGAGAGATCATAGTCCTTTATTATCTATAACAATCTTCATTGATGCATGTTGAGATCCTTATATGAGAATATATACTTTAGACTATTTTGATCAGCATATATATCACACTTTTCACCATAGTGGTAGTGCCACAAAATATTCAAAGCGAAGATTACATCTCCTAACTACAGATCATGCGTTGGGAAGTTCTACTCATCGATCTCTAAGTGTCATGAGGCATATGCTATCACTTTATCATCCTGTATGAGTAAGAAACCCAAGAATTTATTTGAAGCATCACTTTATATTACAAAACCTTCTCCACTTGTTGGTAGTGTGAGTATATGAATAGTGATTAGCCTACTCTAGAGTTCCTTAAATCATTCCTCACATTCTTCCATCCAGACACACTTTAACCCTTTACATGTTAGCTTAGTTAGCTCGCTAGAAAATCATGAGAAATTCCTCACAGAACATTGGTAGTACCCAACTAAGCCAAGAAAACTACGGATTTCTAGGATATTAGTTGGTCTATCCCGTTATTTAATTGCCATTATTTTTTAATGGTCTAAAAAAATTCACCCACTTGTGATCACTTCCCTCCATAAAGTAACTTTCCACATCCAAAAGTAACATTTTCTAAACTTATCTTTCATTTAATCCTTTCTTAATGTCGTCAGCACAATCCTTAAATATTCTTCATGTTCTTAATTAATCTTGGAGTAGTTTAGAATATCATCGATACAAACTACCAAAAATTTGTAGAGATAGTATCTAAATACTTTATTCATAAAATCCATAAATATTTCAGTGGAATTATTATGTCCTAATAGAATCACTATGAACTCATAGTGTCCATACCTTGTATGGAAGGATGTATTCTAAATATATTTCTTCATCACATTCAGTTGATGATATCTAGAATGAATATACACCTTTGAGAAAAACTATGATCCTTAAATTTGTTCAAACATGTCATCAATCATTGTTAGAGGATACTTGTTCTTTATGGTGATCTTATTGGGATCCCAATAATGGATACACAACCACATTGATCCATCATTCTTCTTGATAAAGAGAGCTGGTGCAACCCTAGGTGATGCAAGTAGGGCATATGAACCCTCTTTACAAATGTTCTTGTAACTGCTTCTTTAACTCATACAGTTCGATCAAGGCCATCCTATAGGGTAATTTTGAGATATGAGTGGCACTGGGTGTAAAATATATTTATAAATATAACTCATGATATTGGGTAAGTCTAGTAACTCTTTAGAAAATACATCACTGCATTCCCTCACAATGGGAATTTGCTTAAGGTTGATAATTTTCTTCAACTCAACCATTTGGGAATGGTATGATTCTTCCTAGGGTATCATCACCCACACCATTGAGGTATTTCCCAAAGGGGATTAATGTTCTTCCTTGAATTTTTACAGGATCATGGGATAGTTCAGAATATAGAAATATATTTCATTTTATCGATTGTTGATGTGCACTCTATATAATGAGATCCAATCCACGCCCATTATTGGGTCAAATTACACCTAAGTAAGTATTATGAGATTCACTGGAAGAATATTTCTATATACACTAATAGAATAATAGTTCAACACTTGGGTTTCATTTATTTCACCCCTAGATGTTTTTTTGGATATCTCTGCTTCAAGGTATCATGGTTGTGATCCAATAATTCTAGCAAACTTACAGGATATAAAGGAATGCGTAGAACCAATATCAAAGAAAAATATTTCCATTATAGAGTGAATAGGAAGTGTACCATGAATGAATTAATTTTCATGATCCATATCAGTAGTGGTGATGATATAATCTTTCCCCTGATGTTTATTCTTTGGTGGATGTTGACACTGATTACCCACAAGGACCCATAGTTTAGTGCACTAGCTTACATGTGCCCTTTCTCCCTATAGTTTAAGAATTAAACCATGGGTGGTTCTTTCATTTCCTCTATCACAATTTCTATCTTCCTCATGTCTCTTTGGGGTTCCTAATATTGGTGTCCTTCTCTCCCACATTTCAGCATTTCCCTATCCCCAAATTCCCATGATGCTTCTTCCAGCATTTTTAACACGTGGGTGGTTGATCATTCTTTACACCTTTGTCATTAGATCCTATAGCTTGAAACTCCAACTTTCTTTTCTTATGTACATATCCATGGAACCATTCTACAAACCCCATGTCTAATTTTAGAGTATATAAAAAAACATCTTCATAATTCTTAAAGTCTTAGATAGCTAGATCCTTTTAGAGGTGTAGTTTTAAGCCACTGAATAATTTATCAATTTTTCTATCATTTTTGATAACACAAAATAAGAAGTATCTTATAATACTTGTAAAGGTTTCCTTTTAAGAAGTGATATATTCTCCATCCTTCTTCTTTTGCTCCAGGAACACACACTCTCTCTCTTTGTTAAAAATATTTCGAGGGAAATACTTTTTAAGAAATAACTTCTTAAAGTCATCCCACTCCATTTATTCCATTTCATCCTTCATATTAGTATTATTTATCAGTGCCCACCATTGATTTATCTATCTATCTAAATTATAGATAACCAAAGTAACCTTATCCTTATCAGAAAAATAGAGAGCAAAAAATATATTATCTGTTGAGTTAATCAAATGTTTTGTAATAAGTGGATCAAAGTATCCACTAGATGTCATTGGTCATTGCCTCATAAAGAACTCAATATCCATTTGATCCTTCTTTGGTGAAGGAGGATGTTCCAAATTTTTCAAGTTATTATTCATAGCCTAAGACATCTGGGTAAGAGTATCAATGATGTTTTGAACTCCACCTCCCATTACATTGGGAGTATCATTCATACAATTGTCGTATTGTCCTTCACATAGGTTTTTGGACGAGTTTCTCTTAGTTCCAACCATTTTATAAAATATAAAAGGTTAGAAAATAAGTCAGTAAAGCATGAATAAATAATTTATTACTTAGTGAAATTAATTATAATGGCATATCTTCTGGGATTCATAGGCTTATACTTTTCTAAAAATGATAATTCAAGGATCATGTACTTTAATATTTTTCTAGATATAAAAATGAATAATTACTTTATATATATATCATTAATAATGGTTTGTAATAGAGTTTGCGATTAACTAAAGCATATCCTCTGAGTGTTTCAAACTAGGTATGTTATATCCACATCCACTTGTAGTATCCAGACATGGATTTCATTTCTCAAAAACCACATACTCTTATACTTTACCAAAACATAGGACATTTTTCTATACTTATACTTAGGATTTTCCACTGACGTTTTACAATCCTAATTCCCAAATTAACTAAACTATTGTCTAATACCAACTATAGAGACCTTACCATTTCCTTACATAACTATTTCATCATTATTAAGATTAAAAAAAAATAACGATACAATCTAGGATCCAAAGTTTTAGTATATTGGGTAAATTTGGCTCAAAAATCACTTTAAAACAATAAAACTAAAAAAATTATTTAATTTATTCTTATATATCCTCTTAGTTTCTCTCATGTTATCCTTAGTATAAGTAGTCACCTAAGGATATACATAAATAAAAGGTGTGAGCTAAAAGCCCAGTAAGGGTAGCTATAAGATGAGGTGAATAAATAATATGAATTAAACATAAATGAGCCTTAATAATCATATAATAATCATAATATCATCATCATAATCATGGTGTAATAATTTTATAAAGGCATAAAATTTGGCAATGCATAAAATGAAATATCATGTTTAGTGGTCAAATAACACACATAGTTCTGAACAAAGCTAGCATCATGTTCATGCATAACATATGTGCATAAATCATAAAATCATTATTATAAACAAATACATAATAAATTTAATGAATATTACACATAATCTCATGATAACATCACATTACCCAATGTATTAGAGGGATATATAATTACGGGCCCACTCATCACATGAAAATGCTCATAATAATGCATGCCACATAGACCATATAAAAATTTTAGTTATGAAATAAATACAAGGAAGTGAATGGATTTCATAAGTATTTCACAAATATTAATTTAATGAATAAACCATATACTTACAAAATGAATAAATGAAATCATACCTGGATATAAAACATCTTTATTCTTGGATGGATAAGAAGCATTTCCAGAGGAGTAAAATACGATGATTTAGAAATTGAATTCACTTTGAAAAAAAGATTTTCTTAGATTTTTTTTGATATTTTAGAAACATTTATATCCTATAAATAAAAGGTAAAGGTTATATGAAGGTAATAATATGAAAATTCATAAATTGGAAGAAAAAATAACCCCAATAAAGGAATTAAGCTTGAGAATCCCTTCACTATAGATCCCGCTTTAATTTTTTGCTTTTCCAACTCCTAAATAATAAACATAGTATTTTTAAAACATATTTCTAAAAAGGAATTATTTTTATCTGCTCCAATATTTATTGATAATAATTATTGGATTCAATTTTATAACACTCTTTTTTAAACATGAATTGTTTTTATATAATGTTTTCATTGAATTTTCCTGTTTTGTTTTGATTTCACTATTTTCATTCAATGTCATTTATACATAATTATAATTAACTAAAAAAATATTAGAATACATGTAATTAAATATTTATATATTATATATTATTCATACTATCCATCCATCATGTTGGTTATAAGAATTGACTTCATAATTTCTTTGTAGGTGGTTAACTGAGCTTTGACGAGACATTATTGAAAGAGTGGGAAAGAGAATTTTGAAATTTATATATATAATAAATACGATACTTACAATTGGTTAGAATCATTAATATAAATATTAAATTATTACCTAATTAATTTTATTAGTTTTTTTTGGAAGGGGGTGATGGAAAAATAAATATAATAAAAAAATAAAAGACTTAATCAAAACTTACTTAATCCTCAATGTAGCTTCTCTTATACAACACTAGAACTAATTTGATGTTTGGAGTTGGATTACTATATAAAATTCCTAAGGATTATAAGGGTATTGAGAGGAATTATTTTTTTAGATTTTAGTATTTGGAAAGTGGGGGACGAGTGGTTTTACAATGGGAGGTAATGGAGTTATTTATACTTGAGGAGATGGGTATTTTTAGAATAAAATATTAAATAAAATAATATATCAAAGGGAAAACATGTAATATTAATTTTTTTAAATTATAAATTAAATATAAATATAATATAATGGATATTTTGACATTAAAACTCCTTATAATTTGAATTCATTAGTTTATTAAAAAGGAAAGTGGAAAGAAAAAAAATTGTTATTTTAAGGGATAAATTTTAAATTTAGGTTTTTGAAAGTGATTTTTATGTTTGGAAATTAAATTTATTTTATTTTAATGAATAATTTATGAAATTAAATATATCATGGACTAATATCAAGTTATAGAAAGTATTATTTCATTATTATAAGTTCTAGGTGCAGTGGAAGCATGATAGGGTAGGCACCCAAATTTTCTTTTGCCGTAATCGATGATCAATCCAGGATCAATACAGTGATGAACGCTAGTATCAAAGAATTTAATCAAGGATTTAGACCAAGAAAGGAAGAAACTCGGAACCCAGAAGAGAGGATCAACATATTTTTTTTATAATTTATTTAATTAAATTAAAGAATTACCTCCAAGGTGATTATTTATTCATTGATGCATTCAACCAAGATTTTCTGTGCAGCTTCATTGAGTTATAGAGATCAAGGGTAGATCTCTTCTAATGGTGATCCACATGTGTTCCATGAATCTCTGGGCGTCACCGAAGGGGTCTTCGGGTGCTATCATGGAAGATGCTTGTGCTTTCTCCATCTGCCTTCAATCGGCTTGAGAATCACTTCCAAAGCGTTCTCCTTGATCTGGTGGAGGAAGACCGTTCTCAATATTAAGAACATTCTTGGAGAATAAGAAACTATCAAGGCTCTAGAGGATTTCTACATAATGTTGTTCGCAACCACTGATTGGATAGCATTATCAGGCCCTTATATAATAATATAATAATAATAATATACCTGGGAATTTAATTTACTAGGTAAGTAATAAATAATTAGCATAAGTGGCTTTATATATTTTATTAATTAGAGTGAAACCCCATGTAAAATAATAACTACAATATTATTATTTCTTGAAACATTCTTAACCTGCAAGTTATAATTAAATATTATTTAATAAAATAATATTCAATATTATTATTTCCCATTGGACCCTTAAACTCATTCCTCCAATCCTCCTCAATATTTTTAACACCTTGAATAATGAATATTTATTTATTTAATAATTATAACTGCATTATTCACCGAAAAATAAATAAATATTATATTCACCAAAATAGAAAATAAATATTTATTAATTATTACACCCATAATATATTTTCTTGAATAAATAGTGATGAAATAAATGCGATCAGGAATACATGAATAATTATTATACCACAACATGGAATAATATTTATTCTACTTATTAAATTATAAATTATTTAACTGAGATTATTGATACACTTAGTGTACGAACCTCTAGGCCTCTTTCTTAGTGTAATTAGGTGAACCTACCTAATGTCCAAGGTTATCATCTAGAAATAGACCAAGGAACCCACAGTGAAAGAAGTTAATACCACACAAACATGTCACCTCATATGAACTCTTACAATTTAATATAATCCCTTTATCACAATATCTCCATTCGAGCAGGTTGCATGCCAGTGTCATCAACCTATATGCTCAAAATATCATTCTTTGACTTTTTAGAAATAGAAATTTCCTAAAGAACACTACAACCATGGATCTATTTAGGATATATCATTTCCATCAGAGGACCTAAGATATTAACTTCCATTTACTGAATAGAAGGGATACATTTTTTCCCGCATTATTCATTAATGCAATATTAATCGTTACACACTCAATGTATCCCACATCTCCACAAACATCTATCATTATGGTTTTCATCAATACATCAAATTAAGCGACTCATAATATTTATTAACAATAATCTTAAATTCTAAGGACCAATCAACACATCCAAATATAGGATCATTCGATGACACTTATAAATATGGATTTCCTACTATCGAGTCTTGTTCTCATAATATCATATTGTATTTTACCAAGGGATTACACCATGAGAAGGCACCTCAAATGATATCATTCGACCATAGAACATTTATTTAATAATAGTGTCATAACACTTTGTGTTCTCATCATAGCGGGGAACTACTATGATCTTTTAGTGTGACGTCTACTCTTAAGGACATTATAACATGCTATGTCACACAGAAGAACAATCATGATGTGATAAGGAATTTATTAATATTCAAAACCATGAATATAAGTTAATCATAAAGTAAAAATAATTTGGTTCTAGGGAACCAACTCTAGCAGACTCCTACCTTCACTACAACCAACTACTAACAACCTTCAGTCCACTAGCTCTCACATGATACTCATTCTTCTGCTGAGATTGGCATTTAGTAAAGGGGGATTCCACATTCTCTTATATGGATACTATTCCCACTTCAACTTCACCCATATGATGAAAATCCCTCAACATGTGATACTTCCCAAGTATGTTCTTTGTCTATTGATGTGACCTTGGATATTTTGCAAGAGCCACCACTACAATATTATCCCAATACAATGTGATAATTTCTTTACTGCTAGGTACCACATCAAGATACTGGAAAAAGTTTTGAATCTAAAAGGCTTTCTTCTCTGCATTAGAAGCCACTATATACTTGGAATCTACTATTGAATTAGCGACAACTGACTACTTTGAACTATTCTAGCTCACAGCTCCTCCATTGAGATAGAAAACATATCTTGATTGAAACTTTATATCATTATGATCTATCTAAAAACCATCATCATCATACCCTTTGATGACAAGATACTTGTATCCTCCCTACATTAGAAACATATCCTTAGTTCTTCTCAAATATACAAGGATAGCCTTAACAGTAGTCTAATTCTGTTCTCCTGAATCTTATTGATATCTTCGTACCATTCTTAGTGCATAGGAAACATCAAGTTTATTACATATCATGAAATACATGATTGATCATATCACCAAAGTATATAGAATCTTAATCATTCTATATTTATCCAGTTGTGTCTGGGGATACATTTTCTTAAGAAGATGTATACCATGTGACACTGGAACCAATCCCCTCTTGGATTGTTCTACACTAAATCTCTTTAGTATCTGGTCAATGTATGTACTCTGGCTCATTCTAAGTAACCTCTTGGATATATCACCAATTATCTTGATCCCTAGAATGTAGGCTACTTTGCCTAAGTCTTTTATGGAGAAGAACTTAATCAACTAGTCCTTAATCGACTGTAAGACTGCTATGTTATTTTGAATAAGTAACATGTCCTCAACATTTACTACTAGGATAATGACCACATTCCCATTAAACATTTTGTAAACACACAACACACATTCATTCTAAAAAAAAAATTCTCTTATAGATTCATTTAATTGAATTTTCTATGAACCATATGCTTGATTCAATCTATGAATTGATCTATACAATTTGAAAACCCTTTTGGCATCACCTGGAGTCACAAACCCTTTTACTTGTGTCATATAGACATCTTCTTAAAGATCCTCGTTAAGAAATTCCATTTTTACATCCATATTTCAACTCTCATAGTCATGGTATACTGCTATGGAAAGTATGATTATGATGGATTTAAACATGGAAACTAGTGAAAAGGTTTCATCTTAGTAAATTACTTGATTCTATTTAAAACCTTTATCCACTAGCCTTGATTTATAGGTACTAATTTTACCTTCCATGTCCAGTTTATTATTGAATACCCATTACGTCCAACGGGTTTTACATTAACTAGTGCATCAACCAGAACCTAAAAATAGTTATGATACATGGAATCCATCTCAGAATTCATATCTTCTAACCATATTGTATCTTATGAGATCTCTAATGCCTCCTTATGGTATAAAGTTTCATCATTTACCAACAATAATGAGTCACCATCCTCAGTGATAAGAAAAACATATCTATCTGGTTCCCTTACCTCTCTTGATCTCCTACGCAGTACTTGTGTTTTAGGAACTACTTCTTCTGTGGGGATCTATGGAACTTATTCCTATACTAAATCTTGTGTATCTTGAGAATCAACTTCATTGAAGTCAATCTTTCTCCCACTATCTTTTTTAGGACGTTCTCCATCTAAAAAATACAGCTTGTCTAGCAATAGTCACATTCTTGTCTGAGGGGATTTATAGGTAGAATCCCTTTGTTTCATTGGGATACCCTAAAAAGATAAACTTCATGCCCCACGGTGATAGTTTGTTTCTTTATAAAGCCTTAACAAACTCCTCACAACCCCATATACATGCATGTGACAAAACATGTTTCTTTTCACTCCAAAGCGTGAAGGGGATTCTATTTTCCGCCTTAGTTGGTACTCAGTTTAATGTGTATTCCATTGTTTGTAATGAATGTACCCAAACAGATAACATAATATTTTCTTGACTCATCATTGAACTTACCATATCCAATAAGGCATGGTTCCCCCTTTCACTAACATCATTCAATTGTGGTGTATAAGGTGGAGTGAGTTGAGATAGTGTCCCAAACTCCTGTAAAAAGTTGAAGAAATCTTGGTTAAGATATTATCCACCACGATTTGATCAAATTTTCTTTATCTTATTACCAAGATAATTCTATACTCCATTATTGAATTCCTTGAATTTCTCAAAGAACTCAGACTTATACATCATCAAGTAAATATCGACATATCTTCTCAAGTCATCAATTAAATTTATGAAGTAAGAATATCCACCTATATCTTCAATTGTAAATGGTCTACACACATTAGTGTGTACCAATCCTAGAATCTCTATGGATCTTTTATCCTATCCACCAAATTAAGGTTTGGTCATTTTCCCTTGTAAAAAATGCAACATCTATCAAGTGGTTTTAGCTCAGAAGAGTCTAAATAACCATCTTGACAGAGATTTTTCAAGCGCTTATTATTTACATGACCTAGATGGTGATGCCACAACTAGGTGTTATATGATTCATGTGAACTTGATTCGTTATTTATTTCCAATACTTATTTTTCATAATTTAATACATATAGACCATTATTTAAATGAGTCATACCATAAAATATGTTGTCCTTATAAAAGAAATAACTTTTATTTCTAAATTTGAAAATAAAACAATCTGTATCTAAACTTGATACCAAAATTATGTTCTTGGTAACACTTGGTACATAATAATAGTCATGTAAAACCAAAAATCATCTAGGTAGGAAATTTTATGTGGTAGTCACTAATGGTAACAAAATCTAACGTTGAACCATTTACAACTCGTAGATCCACCTCTCCTCTGTAAATTTTCTGAAATATACTTGGTTCCTATATTTAAATATAGATGTGAGAACCACAAGTTGTATATAATACCCAATGTGTAGAAATGGGAAGATTTCACTTGATAAAGAATGCACCTTTGGATTACCCTTGCCTCAGGGTATAGTTTCTTTTCCATTGGCCCGACCTGTCACATGAAGAACACACTGCCTCCTTTTCCTTTCCCTACATCTGAATCTTATTCTTCTTGGCCTGACAGTTCTTGGGGGATTTAGACTATTTATAAATCTTATCCCCCTTTTCCTTGTCCTTCCTCTTCCTATTCACCATAAGGATTATAGGCTTTTCACTCCCCATGTCCTTATCCACTTGGCGAATTAGGGTCAGAAGTTCTGATAGGTTCTTCTCATTATTGATCATATTATAATTCACAATAAAATTCAATAAGGCCTTTAGCAGTGATGATAGTATAAGATCTGTATGGAAATCATCTGGTAATTTAATCCCTAAGATGTCTAGACGCTCAATGTAGCCGATAAGCTTGACTACATGTGGATCACCTGACATAGAATCTCCAAGTTTAGTAGTGAGAAAAGTTTTAGAGATATCAAACCTCTATTATATTTCCTTCTCTTGATAGAGATCCCAAAGGTGTGACATCATGCTATAAGCATCCATTTCCTCATATTTCTTTAAAATCTCATTGGACATGGATGAGATCATGAAGCACTGAACATCTACAACATCATTCAAATGTTTCTCGTACAAAGAGAGATCTTCCTCACTCACCTCATTTCCAAGCACAAATGGTAAAAGTTCTTATAGCACATATAGTTTCCTTTCATGGTGAAGGATAAACTGTAGGCACCTTTGCCACTCCTAGAAATTAGTCCCAGTGAAAAGGTTTTCCTTATTGAGTATAGATCACAATGATTTGTTTGATGTCATTTTTGATTCCATTTCTAAAAATAAGATGAGAAAAATTATAGCACTTTGTCTTGATAAAATTATAAAAATAAATAAATTAAAATTTATTAGTCTCCCACTATTTTTTTGAAACCCAATAACCCTCACCATTAGTTTCATAATATCATGTTTCTTAGATATTCTAGTGACAATGATCCATATTCCATTATCATCATCACAAATTTGGATGGTCAAGCAACTCAAATGGTTTTAGGTAGGCATTCCAAATGCCAATGACATTAACTCATAGTTCCTTGATATGTTGAGTGGACTCCCCAATCCTAAAATCATTATTTTAGATTTCCTCAACCTTTGCCTCTCAGTCACACTAAATACTTATTTAGAAGTCAACCCTTGATGTCAAAAAAGATAATTCAACACAAAACCTCAAATTAGAATTCCCTAATAATTGAAATCATCCCAACTTGGGATGGTCAAGCACTTTGAACCATGGTTCGATTCTAGTCGAAGTGATGGAAGTCTATACCAACTTAACATTTTATTGAGGGATTTTATCCTTTATGTGTAAATTGCCAATTATTATCTTTTCATATGCTTGTTAATATTAATTGGTATATACTTAAGTGATTAACCATGTCTTGATAATATTTATGTATAAGTCAGTTTATTTTAGTTCTATCTTGCATGCTTTTTAATTCATTAATTATGTGATTGAGACAAAACATCCATAATGAATAACCATGAAACATAAAGAAATAAAATAAAGGGTATGATCATGAGCTTTTCTAATGGTTATTTTATCTAGTAGTTGATAAAATAACCACTGACCTAGGGGAGAAACAACTTGAACCATTTATGGTTCGTGTTTATAGCTTTCCACCTATCTACTTTTGTATCTCCTTGGATAGGTTTTGCCTTGTGTCCTAACTTGAACCGCCTCCACTAGCTTGGGATCTCCATCCATTACATATGGTTTTACTCACATGTAGGTGAGGGGTAAAAGGGGGTTTACATAAATGAAACCATAAGAACACATGCCCTACATACTAATGAAGAGAGAAGGCATGAAATCCAACAATTTAATTTAATAATAAATTAAAAGGAAAGCAATAACATACAAAGGTCTGGTCTAGCTCATGATCATCCACATACTTGCAACGAATTACGAATTTAATAAAACTAGCCATCAATTCTTTAATTTTTCTTATTTAAGATAAATCATGCTCAAATCAATTAATTATTATCTTTAATTAATTAATCCTTTTATCTTAATCCTTTTATGAATTTCTTGAGATTCCCATCCATTATAATTTTAAACAAAATAAATTCATATAAAATTATCCTTGTACATAAATGTACCTTGGAGGTAACATGGTGAATACCCATCCAAATCTACCCAACATGTATTATAATTCTATACTGTTTTACACTTCTGATATATAACATACACGATTTAATGCCTTTTGTCAAAATGTGCACCTCACGAATGATTACACGAATCACATGATTTTTTCAGCCATCTATTATGATTAAATGCACTTGAGTAACAATATGTAATATGACTTATACATGATATGTAGCTTTGAACATTACAAAAATATTAAAGTTTTAATTCTGCGTAATTTGGTAATAGTACATGACATGTAAATCTGACTACACAACACGTACTACCTTCACCATCTATCCAAAGTACATGCCTATAGACTCAGAATGTGAGTTATACTTCATAAATCTCGAAGTACACGGAATTTCTAGTGGGACACACCTCATTTCTACTTTGGGTTACATGGTCACCGATCAGTAGAGCCATGTATAGGATACATGATTTGTCCCTGTCCTGAAAGGGACTACATGCCATGTCCAGTGGACCAAACAACGTGTAGTCCTGTAACCGTGTGCTCGTTTGTCCCGATCAACATGTGGTTTAAGAATTAACTACACCATATTTCATAAATGTACATGGATTGAGTAATTTATGAATTAATACTGGTGCGTTGAACACAATTATACGACTTGTAGATCCGACTACATGACATGTAATTCTGTGTTACCTAGATATAACCCTTGGCACCTCCGGATGAGTTCCTTGATTTAATTTTAATCATAAAATTAATTATTTATATTAGATCTATGATAAATGATTGAGTAAGAACATATCCCATAATTTATATTAAAAATAATGATTAAAATTTAATTTAAAAACTAAATTATTAAATCTTAAATCACCAACAAATTATTCAAATAATTATAAACAATAATATGGCCCTCTAATACCACTTGTAGGTTCCGAGTGTAGCAGAAGAGTGGTAGGGTGGGTACCCAACTTTTATTTTGTCATAATCTATGATCAATCTGAGATCAGTACGACGATGAATGACAGTATCCATGGAATTGTATCAAGTATTTAGACAAAGAAAGGAAGAAACTTGGAACTCATAAGAGAGGATCAACATATTTTGTTTATAATTAATTTATTTAAATTAAATAATTACCTCCAAGGTGATTCTTTATTCATTGATTAGTTGAAACACTGATCTATAGTGAAGCTTCATTGCGTTTTAGAGATCAAGGGTTGATCTCCTCTAGCAGTGATCCACATGTGTTTTGTGAATATCTGGACGTCACTGAAGGAGTCTCCGAGTGCTAGCACATAAGATCCTTGCACTTGTTTCATCCACCATTGATCGCCTTGATAACCACTTCCAAATCATTATCCTTGATCCGGTGGAGGAGGACCACTCTCATTCTTGAGAACATTTTTATAGAAGAAGGAACTATCTAGGCTCTAGAGGATTTCTCCAAAATGTTGTGCACGACAAATGATTGGCTAGCATTAGCTTTCCCTTGGATAAGAAGAGAATAATAATAATATAACTGGGAATTTAAGTCACTAGGGTAATAATAAATGATTAGAACAAGTTCCATTATTTATTTTATTAGTCTGAGTGAAACCCCATGTCAAATAATAACAACAATGTTATTATTTCTTAACATGTGCTTAACCTTTCAGTTATAATTAAATATTATTTAATAAAATAATATTTGATGTTATTATTTCTCATTAAACCCTTAAACTCAGTCCGCCAATCCTCCTAAATATTTATCATGCCTTTAATAATGACTATTTATTTATTAAATAAACATCACTAAATTATTCACACTTAAATAAATAAATAATATATTCACCAAAATAGTAAATAAATATTTATTAAGTATTCTGCCCACAATATATTCTCTCAAATAACTAGTGACAAAATAAATGAAATTAGGCATACATGAATAATTATTAAACAACAATCCGGAATAATATTTATTCAATTTGTTAAATAATAAATTGTTTAACTGAGATTCTAGATACACCTAGTGTGTGACCCTCTAGGCCTCTTTCATAGTGGCATTAGGTGAACTAGTTTAAAGTCCAAGGTTATCATCTAACGACACGCCAAGGAATCCATAAAGAAAGAAGTTAATTCCATAATGAAATGTCACCTCATAAAAACTCTAACCATGTAATATAATCCTTTATCACAATATCTCTAATCGAGTAGGTAGCATTTGAGTGTCATCAACCTATATGCTCAATATCTCATTCTTTGACTTTCCAGAAATAGAACTTGCCTAGAGAACACCATGGACATGGATTTGTTTAGGATATATCATTTCTATAAAAGGTTCTGAAATATTAAATTCTGTTTAATGAACAAAAGAGATAAATTCTTTCTTGCATTATTCATTAATTCAATATTAGTCGAGATGCACCCATTTCATCCTACATCACTACGAACATCTGTCGTCACAGTTTTCATCAATACATCAAAGTATGTGACTCATAATATTTATTAATAATAATCTTAAAGTCTAAGGACCAATACACAAGTCCATATATAGGAACATCCAATGACACAGATAAATGTGGATTTCCTACTGTCATGTCTCATTCTAATAATATCCTACTGGATATTACCAAGGGTGTACACCACAAGAAGGTGCCTCAAAGTCCTATGAGTCTCCAACCCTGATAGCCAGTATCATTTGTGTCCCTAAAATGATATCATCTAGATATAAAAAATTTATTTAATAATAGTGTCATAACACTTATGAGTTCTCATCATAGTAGGGAACTACTATAACCTTTTAGTGCGACAGCTACTCTTGGGACATTATCACATGATATGTCACGCAAAAGAACAATCATGACGCGTTAAGTAATTTGTTAATATTCAAAACTATGAATATAAGTTTATCATAAAGTAAAAATATGTTGGTTCTAGGGAACCAACTCCAACAATTATTACCTCATGAATTATGTAATTTATGATACACAAGTTATGTGAAAAACATTAATTTTACCATTCACCTGAAAATTGAAGTATTTCAAAAAATTACCAAAAAACCGCCTTTGGACAATTTTGACATACTGGTTTAAAAAATGATATTCATTTTATCAAAATAAATTTTAAACATAGGTAATTTTATTTTTTAATATAAAAATTATAATTTTTACAAAATACTTTTGAATATAGTTTATTAAAAATGTGCTTATATTTTCTTTGAGTTTTATTAATCGTGATATATTTTTTGGAATTATAATATTTATATTTACTTAAATTAATCATGATAAATGTTATTTATATCAAAATTTATTATTTTCAAGTTAAATTACTCTTCTAATGGTCAGGTTACTATTCCGAATGGTTAGGTTACTATTCCCAACAGTCAAGTTACTATTCCAAAAGTCACATTACCTCCTATATATACAACTTAATTATTTCAATCAATATCCACTGCACTTCCTCCCAAGGTTATATATTTTCATTTTATAGGATTTTGATTGGTTTACTAATATTTTACTTTATTTATATAGTATTGTCTATGGGGTTGATGATTCTAGTAGATTGGAGTGATCCATATTTTCCCATTTTAGCTATTCTATTTTTTATATAGTTTTAATTTTTGGAATTTTAATTGGTTTCAAAGATAACTAATTTAATGATATTTATTAATTAGATAATTTTTATTGGTTTCTCTATTTTTTTTGTGTGTGTATAATATAATATAATATAATAAAACACATATTTATTCGGGAAATAAATATTACTAATAAAAATTGGGTTGTTATAGATATGGCTTCCCTACTCAAACTTGAGTGATAGGCATTATACATTATCCACTGATCATTTATGAATTATAAGAAAACCATCCATGATGTCTACTAAAACCAAATTTATAGCGAGGTTCATCCCCCGTATGGCCTGTAGTGCACTCCCCACCATAAGAATTTACTTGTTTCACCCTCAAAATAAATACTTAAATGGATTAATCATATACCTACACATTCAAGTTATTTCGAGCCACACTCACTCATATCAACTATGCTTGATGTCTCTATTTGGATTAATTAGTATCGATGGTGCTAGAACACCCTGATCCTTCACCATGTCACCAATATCTCGAAGGATACATCATAATTCACCTCAAAATCCTTAGGCTGTCATTTATAGTTATATAAACAATTTATCATTCACCTTAATCCAAGTGTAACTTTTAGATAAAAATCACTACGATTCCATGAATATCCATCAAGTAGTTTTGAACCCATTCTCAACACAAAATCACCATCATCACATTTCTCAATCACCTCAAATAAATGATTGTTTCAACATGGATCCATACATGGAATTTTTTCCAAAAAAAAACCCAGTAGACCCCACACATATTCAACTCATTCCACACCAACCATAAAAAAAAAGTGGGCTCTCACTCTAGAGCCACCCAAAAACATTACCAAATGGGAACTATGACCCACAAACTAGTGCTTTCTACCTAGATTTATACCGATACCTAGGGGTCACAATATCTCTAGTGACCATTTACAACCCTAGAATCAAAATATATTGAGTCATTAAACATTAAGATATGATCACACACCGAGTCAAGAATTAGAACAATCCATAACTCACCCCATGACCACTCATCACCTGAGTTTCACTGTAACACTGAGTAATTGAATGCTCTCACTACATATCATGATGTATCTAAAAACAATAAGGATATTAATCACACTAATCCCACCCTAAAAATATTTCCTAGGCACCATGAGCAATAGATCACAGGGTTTACTAAACCCCTAATAGACATGGTATCTCACAAGTCTTCAAAATTTTTTTTATAAGGTTATCCTCACTTGTAAAGTACCTAACGCTCAAATAAAAAATCCTCAACAGAACTATCTCACATGATCCAAACATTCTTAAAGAACCATAATACCTGAAATATATGTCTTCAATCACTTCCCATGATTTTTTATAACCTAGAACATTTCACCATGATTCACTAAACCTACAATCATCTATCATGGATCATCAACAACCACACCATTGAAACCCACCAAAAGATAACTGGCTAGGAATCTGAATGATTATTTCCTCCAAAACTATCCTTAAATTTAAAGTAAATAGACCTATAAGAATACTTCCTCACAAAACCTAAGGATTTTAATGTTCAAAAACCTCAAAATAGATAACACATTCCATGTAATGATTCCATAAGTTAAATCATCTACCCATGATTCACCTAAATGAACATATATAAAGAAGAGTTAACCCTTATTATAGGTCACCCTCATGAATCTTTATGAATCTACTAACTATGAACCAAGGTCACATATAAGGGTCACTATGTCCTTAGAAATATCTCAAACACTATAAACACCCAGTCATATCTCTCATACAATATCCTCATACATGTCTCAAGATCACATGATAGCTATCATGCCAAAACCAACCACCAGACTCAAGGATCTCACACATATACATACCAAAATAAATAAAATAAAGGTATCATAACCTATGATCACTCTCTACCCCAACATACCCATAAAAGGGTTAAATTCATTCACACATAGTCAGAACATGATCACTCCCCTGAGACCCACCTACAACTCAAGCCTTAAAACCACTATTCTAGAAGGATCCTCATTGTTATGTTTCTTTATATAGTCTCACATCTCCAGTCTTGAGTAAATAATATTTAATCCACATGTTATGTGGGTAATAACATGATAATTCTCTTACTAGAATATTATTTAAGAAAATAAATCATTTAGTTTGATTCAAATCTCATATTCCATATACATTTAAGTATTTTTCATTTTTCAGTTCCCTTAAATTTTCAAATTCCACCACTATAGTGTCATTATATGAAGTTTCAATCACAAATTATAGAGGAACAAACCATTTAATTCATGATTGGAACCACATTTAATTGACACCAATTTAGATTTGATGTTAAGTGGTAAACATTCTAAATCTTTAGTCATTCAGATATTGGTTAGATAGAGTGACACTATTGATCCCTAATGGCCTCATTCACTATATAAAGTCATTTATCATTATTACCAAGGATTACCATTTTATGTATTTATATTATTCATTAAAATTAAATTTTTTAACCATTCCTCACTTATTTTGATATCACATTATAGTTTTTTATATAGGGTTACATTCATAAGTTATAAATGAAAACACCTTATAAGTTTCTTACTAACACCGCATTTAACCAAAACCATCACTATAGTAACTCATTTATATCTTCCAATTTTACCAGAAGTAACTTGCGAAGTTGGTCAAGTACAATTCCACTATAAATTTATATGTGAAAATCACCATATATATGGATTCAAACACATTAAATAACTAAACCATATCAATTATTTAATTCCATAGGTAGATATAAATCGCTTGTAGATATAATCCAAAATTAATAAATGAAACACCACTATATGTGAATCCCTAGTAACTATTAATCACATGAATAATTTATATGGAAAATAAATCCTATGTTCCTAGAATAAGGCACGAACACACACATCCTCTCATTTCACTGACCAAGAGTAAAAATCCCATGAATCAATAATATCACACCTAAGTGAACCACTCAAGGTGGAAATAAATCAACTATAAAAGTGAAAAGAAAAAGACCACAATTACCATCCCTGGAAACTTGGATTTTACCCCATAATGGGTCTATAAATCCCATGAATGATCTCATTACCATTCCCCAAATTTATCTTAGTCTCCACTCTACCATGCCCAAATAGTAAGAAAAAATAAAAGGGATCTGGTACCACTTTGTAATGACCCAACCTAGACACCACTTAATTGGTACCTTAGGATGGTGTTCTAGACAACCTTAAGAATGCCTTCCCAAATTCCAAAAGTTACCAAAAAACATCAAGTGTATATAGGTGGTACAGTGGGGAGGATATAACCTTAGTTCAGATATAAACATAGTGAGAATATGGGAAACATCATATAACATCACAACCTAGTCAACATATTATAGGTACTAAAACACAAAGACACAATCCATGCAATATAAAGTGATGCTACATACATAATAAATAGAGCATACATAACGGTCAAGTAAAGTACAACTATCTTAAATACAAAAAAAAAATAAAAAATAAAAAAAGACTACAAGACCCCAGAAGTCGCAATCTCTAGCCTGACTCCTAGATCCTAAGCTCCATACTAACCATATAATGAAGCATTAGTAGTAGGGAACTTGACCTTGTCTAGACCTGAATCCATGAAATATGTCCATGTACCAACATGAAACCTGACCAGGGTGTGAGTATAACTCAATATCCCCCCCACCAATAGTGTCTAATTCAAATACATTTTATTAGAGCAATTCATGAACATGTTTATTAGTAATAATAATAAATTAGGAAATTATAGAACCAAGTTAAGCCTTGGGTCTCAAAGAGACAACCTAGACTGACATTACATACTTCATACAATGCCAATATATTTGATATCAATTGAGGTATCATGGATCAATTTAGGTCCAAGTCACATCACCAAAGACACTATAACCAAGTAACCTGGGGGAATCTACATGACTTATTCAGGAATTCCATTCTAGTAATTACCAAATAAATCCATCTATTTGGTCTGAAATCAAGGAACCATCCTTGAAATTCAGAGCCATAGGTCAATTGGAATCCAAGGATCACACATAAGGCATTCTACCCCAATAATATTGAGAAAAATATTGGGAGTTCATCCCATGACATTCAACAAGGGTACCCTTCAAGAATCCCCAACATTAATCTCTATCATTCAATAAGTGCAGGCATTACTTGAATCTAAGGGGGATCTACCCCATGGAATTTATAGTAATGAATTTAAGAAGAATCCACTTGATCACTCAAGGAATTCCATATCTTTGGAAAAAAATTAAATCCAAGGGTTTATTCACACCTCAACATTCACGTTCCCCCTAATGGAATCCTAGTTTCATCCATTCTATTCCATGATAATACAATTCATGATGAATCCAAGGAACTTTCCAAGGTATTCCAAATCAATCAATTCTAATTTTTTCAAAAAATCTGTTATTTTAATATTTAAAAATAAAATAATTTAACTATTCAATCAAAGATCTCCACTTTGGATCATTTAATAATATACAATTTTTATTCTTTTAAACAGGTTTTCTATATAAAATAATCCACAAGTTTCTTAAGGATTTCCAAGGCCATGAAAACTACTGAGTCCTATGGGTCATCATAGGAAACCCACATTCGAAATTAAATCATTAAATTACCATGTTAAGCCCTAACAAACCCTAATTTATTCACTAATTCTCATGGTACAAGCCTAAATCAGAAATTTAGTGGCTTTGTTGAAAGTTTACCAATATCTAACCTGATTATCTAAGCTTGAGGGAGTTTCTAAGACTTATATAAGTAAACTAACAATTTAATTTAATTTATAGGTTAAGAATACATTGAATAGAAACGACCATACACCCCAAAATGAAATATAATGGTGATAATTTAGGGGAAAATAACTTATACCCCCTACTATAGCCTCATTGGAGTTTACTCATCCAATAACATCTTTCAATTCGGTCTATAATAGAGAAAAATCAAGAAGGATATGAAATCCATGAAAATAATACGTTTACATTAAAATGGAGGGATAGATTTAGATGGAAATAGAAAATAATAATGGAATTTAAAGTAGTATTAGACTCTACAAGATATTTCTAATGCGATAGATTGAAGAAAAAATGGATAAGAACTGAAGGATGTTCACCGTGGAAAAAGAGGGGAGTAGGAGGGAACCAACGTCACTATTACTATCCTGAAAGAGGCAAAAAATTAGGTTATGAAGAAGGGGGGGGGGGTGAAATGACCATTTACCCTTTTAAAATAGCTTCCCAAATCCTACTAGCTAGCTGATGATGGGTTCATCATAAAATTGGTGAGCCTAGGTAGATCTTCAGCCCCCCTGTAAGGCTAGAATCTTGCCGATAGACCTGTACCAGTTATTTGATGGGAATGTAGTAGCTTTCTATAGTCCCATATCCTAAACCCAAGACTCCCTAGCACACCCAAGACCCCATGAACCCCATCAAACACTTTCTTAAGGTATAAAATAATTATTTTCAACAAAAAATAAGTTCATACCTTAGTGAAGGTGCATGGTTTCATGAGAATAATTATGATAATTGGATATACATTTGAAAAATCACAATTTTAGTTATGTTTAGTAACTTTTCTTTAGTGTTTTACATGATGTCACAAAATAATAGTTTTTTGATAATTTTATATTTCCTTTATAGTTGATATTTTCATGATTTGTTCATGTTATTTATGTTATGTTATGGATATTCTTATCTAGATGTTAGAAATATATTCCTTATTCCCAATCTATTATTTTTTCATGCTTGGTAATTTTTTGTCATTTTCCATGATCTTAATTACCCTTAAAACATGGTTTGTTTTCAAAAAGCTATAGAATTATTTTATGTTGAAATTATTTTTCCTTATGAAAATTTTATTTTATGGTACAAGAATTTGTTACATTTAAAGTGCAGTTTCATATTTTTTTATATTAAAAACCCAATGTTTTAAAAAACTGGTCTTTCATAGATGAATGAAAAGTAATGTTTCAAAAATATATGGGAAATTTGTTTCTCGAAAGTGGTTTATAACTTCTAGATTCAATGTTTTACTTATTAGAATTTCTGATTTCATATTCCCAAGTTTTGAAACAACTCAATTTTATAAAGTTCAACTGGTTAAGCATATCTTGTTATTGGTTTTCTTAAATAAAAATGGGTACTTTAGTATATGTGAATTTCAAACTAGTTTACATGGAATTATTTTCAAAAATAAACGTAAAGAGAACTTAGTGGGATATTATTTGGAATGTTTGGATAACACCCTACATAAACACTATATGTGTGTACATAGTCACATATTAAACTTATACAAGTCTTGTTAGGTTATTTAGATCTTTGGAGTGATTGAGATGTTATCTTGGGTATTATGGATTTGTCAAAAAATGTTCATCTTGTTTGGAACATGGAGATGGTATTTTTTTTCATTTTTTTCTATTTTAGTTATATATTCTGGTGCTGTATGGTCATTTGGCCAATTTTTCATCCCACTTGGTATCCCTTATATTTTTTATAATTTTATTGATGTACCTATTGTGACATTATATTAAAAGTTTATAAATTATTGTTATGTTTTTTTATATGTATGTACTATTTTCACTATGCTTTAAATTATTGATTTTATCTTTATTGGTTAATTTATATTTTTAAAACTAATTATTTACTAATCCTAACATCCCATGCTCTATAATGGTCATGCCAAAATTCTGGTTGGATGTATTTTTGTGTTTACATTTTATCAAGAAAAATTGTTCCCATGTTGAGTAAAGTTTATGCTTAGAAACTAGTTTCCAGCCTGCGATGATCAATAATGTGCGTTAGGCCTTATGGTGAGCTGAATTGGGTACTAGGTCTAGATATCCTGGGTTGGTTCATTAGAAAATGGTATTATATCTAGGTTTTGTTTATGTTATTTTGGAATTCCAAGTAGGCATGGGAGATAATTTTCAAAGATGAAGGGGTTAGTTATGAGTAAGTTTTTGGCCAACACTTATTGTAAAAATCCTTGAGTAACAATATGATGATGAGATTTTTTTATTTTGGTTTTTGGTTTAATTTTATATTATATTTTTTAAATTTTAATTTGGAAATTGGTATTGAAATACATTCCTGAAGTGTAAGAATTATGGACATGGGATACAGACCTTGCATACAAATTTAGAAATAATGCATTGACCATTCATTTAAATCATGCATATACCATTCATTTAAATATGTATGACTTCCATTGGATCTCACAACACTGATGCATGGTTTAGTAATCTATGCATCCAAACTGTGGAATGTTAAAAATCCACTCGATTTTTTCTATTTTTATTTCTTATACATATAATATTTTCCTATTATATTTTTATTATTTTCTTGAGTTAAATTGAATTATATTTATTATTGGTTATTATACATACTGAATTTAATTAGAATCCATTATTGTTTATAATTTATATGAAATGGAATCAATGAAATTTTTTCAAAACATTGATTTATAAGTGATTTTTAATGGATAAAAATTATCCCATTTTATAAATTTTCTATGGTATATGGGTGGTTATTAAAAAAATGTATTTTCATGTTTCAATTAATTTTATTACCTTTTCATAATTTTTTATGTTGATAGGTTATTTTGTGGGTGAGTTATTTTATTTAAGCTGTTAGATATCATTATACTGTGAATGTCATTACAGTGTACCATTCCTTATAGGAGGTTGGAAAAGAAAATTATGATTTATGATGATTTTTTAGATTTTTTAATGTGTATTTTCTATTTTTTATGGAGTATAAAGTTGTTTTTATTATTTTAAAAGATAACATTTAATTACTAAAGTGTTATTTTAGATTTTTCAAAAGGTAATTTCAATGCATTTTATCAAAATTTTCTTATTTAAAACAAAATTATTCTTATCTAGAATAGTTTTATTTTTCTACTTTATTTCACTTATTATGATTGTTATATATATATTTTGGATTTTCTAATATGTAATTTTTATTTCATCCAATAGAATTTTGTTTCTTATTTATAAGAACTATGTTATATGTTGATTTAATTTTGTGTTATTATTATTATATACTCACACCACCTATGATTGTATGAATGAATCATTTAGTGGTAGTGATATATTAATTAATAAAATCTGATCCTTTAATTGATTTAGGTTTGGTTGAATCTGATTTCCATGCTATTCATGTTATGGGTAGTGGTGTAAGTCATAGTTTACCTCAATTTAGAGATTGGTTTAAAGAATTTCTGTACCATTTTCAACCTGTATTCATAGGGGAAAGTTTCCTTATAAATAGAGGATTTTGTTAAAGGATATTGAATAAATCATTAAAATTATTGAGATACCAGAGTGTTTTAAGGTAATATTTTATGTGTCCACACATTAAGTATCTAGTTCAAAATTTTAGAAGTATATCATTCATAATAATCCACTGAAGAAAAAATCACGGGAGAGTATCAAAGTGTCATTCATTAAATAGTTTTACCTCAAAATAAAAAAAGTGTTAAAGAATATAATGCTTTATTATTGTCATTGAGGTGATCAGACTACATTATAATAAACTGGGTCCCTTTTTAATGTTAGTTTTTTATCTAGAAAAATTAATCTCAAATGATATTCTAAATAATCAATGTTTTAGAATGTTTCTTCATCCAATAATTCAACTGTAGCTTCCCATGTATTATAAATCACATTATTTATAAATGGTGTCTCAATCCTTGAAGGTAGAAGTTATTATGTATGGTATCTCTTGGAATGAAGTAATCTCCTTCATGCCATAGAGTAGATGAGAAGAGTATAGTAGTTTAAAGAGAAACTAGGTTAGATTCATTCATTCTTACACACCAACCTTGATTTTACCCTTTATTTCATCTATTTATTTTTCTATGATGCTTTACTTTAGTTTTGGGAAAATTTTGATCAAAATTTTAAAAATTATGGAAGTTTTCTCCTATCATGTAGTTTGGGTGAACGATCACCACACTATTTTATAAATGGTGTGGATGAACCTCATGTAGTTTCTCCTTAATGTATGATTTACTCCACATGGTTTCATGTGAACTACGAATACACTATTACATAGAGGGTTTTCTAGTTCATTTTAATGTGCATAGTCTTGTTCACATAGGTAGCTCCCAGTTGTTTGTAATACATGAGAGTTCCATTAGATACCAAGCATATGAACATTATGTGGGAGTTATTTAAAACATGGATTATGCACAGTTAGGATAATCCATAAGAAAACCATATAAGGGGTCACCAATTTTAACAGAAATTTTTTTTACTATTGGATCATAGTTTTTTTAACTATGTGTCCAAACCAGGTAGCTCTCTAAGTAAGTTCAATCAGGGGCACACAGTTTGGTAAACTATGTGACTAACCATGACACTTTTCATAGTGTTTAAAAATATGAAATTTCCTATTAACCCCTTTATAATTTAAAACCAAAATGGGTCTCCCCCCACCCCCACTCATGAGATGCACCACTAGGGAGGTTTCTTGGTGATTTATTCTCTATCCACTTTTATTTGGAGCCATGTCTTCATGATTTCAAGTGGGTTCCTTCTAGGTAATATCTCCTTTCCCCCATATTCTTCTACTGATTATTCTCTTATTTTCTAAATTTCACTTTCCTTGGTCTCCTTTTAGAATAACCCCAGGGATATGTTTGTCCCTAATTATTTTGAATTATTTATTTTATGGTGTGCATATCATGTTTGGGGTCTCAATCATCCCATGTTTGAGAGTTTCAACAAATCCACACATGGTGATATAGGCAGTTTCATGGATTTTCCCTTTTATTACACACCATGCATTCTTGATCTTTCTAAAATTTTCTTCCCTAAAATTATGGTTGTTTTTGAAATCTAAAAATGAGTTTATGAAGTAGTTGATAAAGAATATGATTTTATTGCATAGTTTTGAAGAAAAAGTATGTGTTATGTGTTTGATGAAATTACAAAATGGTTTTATTGATGTGTTGTTTTATAAAACTTATTAATTTTACATGTGAGTCTATATTGAGAACCATTATGCTTTTCTTCTTGATGCATTGTGGATATGTGTGCCACATGAGTGGTGTTTTTTCACAACGTTTGGTTTTTTAAGAATCAAAGAGGATTCTTGGTTTTCAATGTGGATTTCAAATGGATTTACAAATATGAATTTTATAAATAGGGATTTGAGTCCTTTTTGACACTTTTAAAGGTATCTTCAAATGAAATTTATTTGGAAATGGTTTTCAAATTTAATTTTAAGGAAGTTACTAGTTCTCAAGTAAAAGGCCAGGTTGGAACCTCTAAGAAGTTTTCTTAATTGAGTTTCAGTAAAATGGTATCCCCTTATATATTTAGGAAATTATTGTGTTATCATGTTTTATTTAGAGGGTCTTCACATTGGTAGGTTTAAGGATTTTGGATGAGGTTTTGTTAATTCCATGTATTGTTTGTATTTTAGATATGATTGATGTGCCCCACCTCATATCACTATTATTCATGGGGATACTTGGATTCTTAGTGAGGTATTGATAGGAGGTTACTATCTATATCCGATTAAATTAACTACATCCCCTATAACATCAAAGATAATGGGGTAGTTCCACTAATGAGTATAGTTGAGGGAAACCAGTTAGTTATAGAGTAAGGAATGTATCAATAGGCATACAAATGGTTCTAACCTGAGTATGTCTAGAGTTAACTCATAAGATGATTAGGAATTTCCCATAATTATATATCCTTTATTTTTCCATACTTACTGTATGTGGTTTCATTACTTATCATCTTTATTATATCCATTTTTGATTTGTTTGACTACTTTCACTTTTATATTTTTTTATTCTCTCATTTATTTGGTTCTTTATTTAGTTGAAATTTCTTGAATAGTTTTCCTATTAGGTTCCTTCAGTGTGGGTTTTCATGGTTGTTATGTGTTCTAAAAAGGATCTTATAAGTAATTATATGAAATGTTAATTTAGAGCATGTTTAGTATTTAAAATATGTTTTCTAGAAAATCTCATGGTTTTTGTTTTCCTTAATGAATGGAAAAATATTTTCTATATTTATTTCAAATAAGAATCTATGGTATATTTGAGAAATAAAATTCATAGACTCTATAATGATTACCTAATGGTTTATTATGTTGACACCATACTTGTTCTTCTCAATTTAGGTAGACATGATCTTATTTTGTAGGTTAAAGTTCATTTTTGGGATCACTCATAGGGCAAGTTGGCATTGAGGATAGTGGGTGACCTTTGGGGATACATGGATATTATTTTGGGTATTTTGAATTTATATTTTAAGTGTTTTTATACCATTCAAATCGAGCTTATAATTTTGGTTGTTGATATGTTCTAATGTTGTTGTATTTTTTAATTTGAGTTTTTATGGTTATGTTCATTAGTTGTATTCTATAGGGTTTATTTTTTCTCCACCTCTACTTATTTTACTAAAAAAGGATCTATAATGTATGGAGTGATCATATTGGGATTTCACGCTGAAACTCAAACCTCATAAAAGTTTAATAAGAGAAATCATTCCCATAAGTTTATATCTATTTTTTTGAAACTATTTTCCAGCCTCAGGTACATGAGAACATGTTTCAGGTTTCTCACATGTTATCTTGGGTGCCTGTTTCAGGGGAGAATTGAAGTTTTTTTATGAAAAAATGGTATTATAACTTGGGTTATTAAGAGGTACTAGGTTGTTAAAGTAGCCTATGTTATTTGGGTGTGTTTGGTATATTGGAAATAGGATTTCCGAGACTCATGAGGTGGGTGCATGAGGAGTATAGCAATCTCTTACTTTGTTTAAACCTCAAGTATCCATGGGAATTTGTGTTTTAATTCTTGGATTATGATTATTTGTTTTTGTTAATGCGTGTTGTTAATATTTTGTAATGTTTTTATTTTTTATGGATTACTTTATGGATTTCTGGGATTATGGGGTAAAAGTGGGAGTTGAACCAGTGGTACACGGTGAGATCACATGGTCTGGTAATCTGGTTGGATCTCATATACAAGTTTCCATTTAACTTAGTGGTATTTTTATGATCAGCATATGGTCCACCAAAACCTAAAACCAAGTCATGGATTCTCACTGATCCATTTTATGTAAGTATTATGTTTTGTGGTGCCAATTAATCAGTTTTTAATTAAGTCCTAATAATGAATTTTTGGAATTATAAAATGTATTTACAAAGGGAATGTGGGATTCAATGGTGATATTTAGTTTTAAAGATATTAGAGAGGATTTTAAATGGTGAAATATTTTTTTTGAATTTGGTAAAGTGGGATCTTTAATTGGTAAAAGTTTATTGAACACATTATATTGGTGTTTTGTTTTGATAAACTTTGTTTTTAGAGGAGGAAATTATGTTTTAAATTGATAAGTAGGTTTTATAAATATATATAAATGAGGAATTGTTTTGGGAATTTTTAAATTTTTTCAATAGATGAAGTGTGCGGTTCGAAAATATTTTTCAAATGGAGACTTAAGATTTTAAAATTTAAGGTCGTGATCTTGAAATGATTAAAAAGAATATTTTTGGATTTTTTGGATTTGTTATTTTTACTAAAGTGGTGTTCATGATTTATTTTTATGAGTTGTTATTTTGTATTGGGATGTGGTTTTTGATGAATGTGTTTTTTTTGAATGTGATTGAATGAGTCACGTGTTCTACCAATTATTTAGATCATGTATCCCAGAAAGTTCTCAAGTGTTTTTTGGTCTATAAGATCATCTATTATGGGTTTCTAGTTTATTGGTTCTTGGTGTGATTCTATTTTGGTGTGCTTCCTTAGGCCACTTCCTAGTTTCTTCTGTTGGGTTGTGATTCTTTTGTGTTTTTCTCAAGACTTGTTGAAATAGATAGTTCTTCTAAGGGTTTTGTGTGGATATGGTTGATATGATATTTATCTAGGGACTATTGGGTATAAGGGAAAAATTGGGTGTGTTTATTAGGTGAATAATATAGATATTGAACCAGTTGAGATTATGGACTAGATGGTGTTGGTTTAATTTTATTGGGTTCACTATGAGTTATGGACTAGGTATATGGTTTTATTTTAACCTTCCTTATTTACCCATGGTTAGAGACCATGTTTTTTTGATGGGTTAATATTGGGGTTTATTCTTATTCTCAATTTATCCTTGGTTATATGGATATCGGTGGGTGGATTGAGATTTCCTATCTTGAGATTTTCTTTTTTAAAGTACTCTTAAGGTTATGTTTTCTTTTGTGATTCTTGATTCATATGTTCATTGAAAGAGTAAATGTTTGTTTAGGGATATTTATGATATGTTTTTGATCGATGGATTTTGTTGAGTCACTTTAGTTTAGGGTTTTAGTTTTGGTTTAGTGACTCTTTAGAATGAATTTGTCTTATTAATCCACCATGTTAATTTCTTAAATGGTGGAGAAACCCACTACGAGTGTCCATTTTCTGACTTTATATATATATATTAAGTATTTAAATATGTTTGGAATTTTGGAGATGATTTTCTTTTTGTTCATTTAGTTTGGATTTTGATTGATTTGGAGATCATATCATGGATTTATTTTTCCCTTCCGATTTAGTTTACTCCTTGAGGTTTTCTTGAGTTCAGTGATTTTTTGGGGGAAAAAGTGTTATTGTGGGGATAATTATCACACCTCAACATTTATTTACAGCTTTATTTCATTTATTTATTTCACTTTTATCTTTTCCTTGAGTTTTGGACCAATCTTGATCGAAATTTTTATTTTTTTGAAGTTTTATTCTATCACATGATTTGGGTGAATAGTCATTGTATGGTTTTCCAAACAACGAAAATGAATCTTATATATTTTCTCCTTGGAACATGATTTAATTCACACAGTTTCATGTGAAACAAGTAGGTACACTGATTAAAAATGATTTCTAGCATATTTTTTATGCCCACAATTTAGTTTGTACTGGTAGAGCATGTTTTGTGGAATACTATACAAGTCCTAATAAATTTTTTTTGAATGAAATTTACATGGGAGTTGTTAGGTGCATATCTTTTGCATAGTTATAATAATATATTATAGGGGTATGTAGTTTTGGTAGAAACGTTTTACATGGTTGGCGCAAAGTTCACATAAACTTCCGGCCAAACCGTGTATCTTTCTAAGTGATTCCAGTGAGGGGTATACTATTAGTGTATAGTTTATCAAACCATGCAGGAAAAATTTTCAACCCATATAAGTGTTTAGACATGTGAAATTACATCATTTCCCATTCAAATTTTAATAATTAAATAGATCACCCTCCCCCATCATTTTCACAACCCACCTATAGGGAGGGTTCTTAAAAGTTTATTACCCCATTTATTTAGAGCCATTTCTTCAATATTTCATTTAGATTACATCAAGGTAATATCTATTTTCTCACATCAACTTATTATTCTCTTTTATCTCCCTTTCTCTTTATTTGGTCTCATCTATTTGAACCCTAGGGTGAAGTTTGGCCCAAATTATTTGTGATTTTTGATGTTAGGGAATGTAGATTGTTTCCTAGGATTACTTAGTAGTGAGTTAAATATTTTGATCACATTCGCACGTGGTTATGGTAGGTGTTTCCATGAATATTCCTTTTTATTACACAAAATGTATTATTGATATTTATAAAATGTTTTTTCCTAAAATTATAGTTATTTTTGGAGTTCTAAAATGAGTTTATAAATTGTTTTCCAAAGAATATGCTTTTATTATTTAGTTTTGAAGAAAAGAGGGTGTGATCGATGTTTGATAAAATACCAAAATGGTTTTTGTGAGAGTATGTGTTATAAACTATATTCCTCTTACATGTAACTTGGTATTGAGAACCCTTATGTATCGCTTCTTGATGTATTGAATATATGTGTGTAACATGAGTGATGTTTTCCCTTAATTTAGGTTTTTTACAAATTAAATATGATTATTTTTTATCAAAGTGTCTTTCCAGTGGATTTTAAAATGTAACTTTTCAAAATAGGACTCTAAGGATTATTTGTAACTTTTAAATATATTTTCTAATGACATGGAATTGAAAATGGTTTTCAATGCTATTTTGAAATATGGTACTATTTCTTGATTGAAAGTCTTGGTTGAAACTTTCATAATGTTTCTTCAATTGAGCTTAACCCTAATGAAATATCATTATATATTTATGAAATTGTGGTGTTATCAATTTATATTTATAGGGGTTTCACATTGGTAGGTGTAAGGAGGCGGGAAGCGGTTATGTTATTTCCAATTTCTATTTGTATTTGAGATATGATTTATGTTCCTTGCCTCATATTTCTATTATTCATTGGGATGCTAGGAATCATAGTTATGGATTGAGAGGTAGTTACTATATAGTCTTTATTAGATGGACTAGATCCACCATGGAATCTAATCCCATAGTGGAGTGACATTGGTGAGGCTATTTGAGGGAAAACTATTGGCTATAGACTTAGAAACGCATCAATAGTCCTATAGATGGTTCCATCCTGATTACGCATAGGGTCTCCTTATAAAATGTTTAGTGATTAACCATGATTATCTATCATTTATTATTTAATACTTACTATATTTGGTTGCATTATTATTCTACTTTATTATGGACCTCTTTGATGTGTTTGATTGGTTCTAATTTTATATTTTTTATGCTTCCATTTATTTATTCCATTAGTTTGTTGATGTTTTCTACACGGATAGTTTTTCAAGTTCATTCAGTGTGGATTTGGTTTTTTTGTTTTAAAAAGGATTTGAAGGATGTGTTTTAAAAATATATTATAAGGAAATATTTCAAATGTTACTTTAAACCATGTTTTTGATTTAAAATAATTTTTGAGAAAACTCATGGTTTTTGTTTTATTTATAGAATGAAAACTTATTTTCTACTGGTATTTAAAACTAGTATCTATGGTTTATTTGAAAAAGGAAATGTGTGGAATCTCTGGTGAGTACCTATTGAGATATTATTCTCACAACATACAGGTTCTAGTCAGTGTTAGTATACCAAGTTATTTCATAGGTTTAGATTTAGTTTTAGGATCAATCATGGAGAGAGTTAGTGTTGAGAATAGTTGGTGACCTTGGAGGTCACATGAAGACTGTTTTGGGTATTTTGGTTTCTTTTTTATAGTGTTTTTTATTGAACATGTCGGCCTTATATATTTTGTTGTCAATGTATTCTGTTGTTATTGTATATTTATTTTAAGTTATATTTATGTTCTTTGGTTATATTCTATCTAGTTAATTTTTCCACTCTTTTAATAATCTCACTGTGCATGGAACTCTGATGTACAGAGTGATCATGTTATGATCATGAAATAAATCCCAAGGATTATGATAGTTTATTGGGTGAAATCATTCCCATGAGTTTATACTTGATTTTGGGGAACTAGTTTCTAGATTGGGGTGACCAAGAATGCACTTAGGGGATGTCATATGTCATCTCGATTACCTGGTTTAGGGGTGAATATGTAACACCCCAAGCTTCCATGGTACGCTTCTCTTCAAATAATACAGTAGCGTGTGTTGTATGAAACTTTGAGTTCTAACACAAACCACAACTAACCAAACTAGCCGTTATGAATAGTAATACCCTATTTTTGAAATTTTATAAATTTTATCTTTTAAAATGGACTTCATTTTTGGATTCAGAATATCAAAATTAGCTTAGGGTAAATTTTTTATATTTTTCTGAAAACTTTCAATTTTTGATGAATAGTGAAAAACACTGAGTTATAGTTTAAAACCAAATTTTTATTTAAATAATTATTTATTTTATTTAAATTTATTTTAGGTCAAAATAGATATTTAATACCTATATAATTTCAATGAAATTCATTAGAGACAGTTTATAATAATTTTAGATATATAAAAATTTTATTGAACTTTTCACCGTCTTTTACCCATCTCCTACGAGAATTTTCAAATTCACATAAAACATAATTTTAACACTTCTGGGAGTGGAATTTCGAAAATACTAGAGACACGGTTAATATAAAGGAGTAAAATTTGGTTCAATAAGATAAAAATAATTTTTGGTGAATTGTAACTTTTTACTTTTATTTAACATGGTTAAAAGTAAATAAGGTAATTAAGTGTAAAACTGATATTATTATTACCCTAACACATGTCATAATTCTATTTACTAAGAATAATTCGACCAAAAACAACCTTAGGAATAAAATATGAACCTCTTTGTTCTACTTGGATTAGATTAGGACATTTATTATTATTTAATTCAAAGAAGAGTTAAAAGAGTTAAAATAAAAGTTTAATAAATAAAACATTTTTAATATAGGGTTATACATAATATAAATTCGATTTTAAATATTCATTAGAAATATAAAAAGATTTCCTACATAATGGTATTTTATTTATAATTTTTATACATTAAATAATTTAATATATTTATGACACAATGGTGATGCAGTAATTACCTAATTAATGAAATATTAAAATAATTGATATTATAAATATCCAAATAAATGTAATTTGAGAATTCATATGAATTAAACTAATTTTATAGGTTAATATGACATATTAGGGTTGGTTATATGAATTTTTTTCGAAATAATAATGCTGTTATGAATTTAGAAAAAACAAAATACCAAATAGTGTCAAGATTGACTTAAAAGAGTTTTTAAAACAAATATTAAATTATTAATTTATAATATATTCCTAAAAATATAAGGTTCAGAAAAAGGACTTATAAAATGATATATGTATCATTAATGAACCACTTAGGGTTCGCTTGGATGTATATAGTAAGTTTATTAACCATATAATATAAAAATACAAAGAGACATGGTAAATGTCAATCTATTTAACTAAGAGTTAAATATAAATTATAAGGTTAATTTAGTGACCCAAAACTATCTAAAATATATTGGTTGAAATGATTTAGACCCATACCCACATTATACTCGAAATAAGTCACTTTGGAGCCATTATAAACCGAATATGAATTTATTATAAAATAATATTTTAAGTTTTTCCTAAGGTGCCCCTCACCCCTCTTATAAAAGGGCACTCACCCTTCTCTCAAATTCATACCTTAAAAGCCTTTTGGATCAACCAAAACCTACCAAAATATTCTCTAAACTTCCCTCAATTCAACCTAGAGGCCTTATTTTGATCAGAAATCCAACTTAAGGATCCCTTTTGATCAAATCAAAAGGAAGAACCTGAAGAAGAGGTAAAGATTTCACCACCCTCTTTCATGTTCCTTTCTTATTCCACTACTTCTTTATTTGTTATTTACATTCTAAAATAATAACTCTATTATCTTCTATATACTGTGATTTCATTATAAATATTGTAAAACCATATTCAGTATTCTATCTATCCTTTGAATGACATGTCACCATACGTGCGTATGTACGACTTACCATCTCCACGTCGTGGTATTATTGTTATTTAAAACATTATTATTTGGATGGGTATGATAATGATGTGTAATTCATGTAAATAATAAATATAACATGATAATTTTTCTGTATATATAATATACTATCTAATTATATATTATTTTAATATCAAAAGAATGATATTTTCGCTCGTACGTACGTACAGAATACCGTCTCCACGAATGCGATGAGATACATTTCCCATCATATCCATTCAAGACTAAATTTCATTTCATGATTAAAAAAAATGTTTAGATTCATGATATCATTATGGATATGAATAATATACATCCCATCCATAACAAATATGTCTCACATAATAAATAATATAAAGGAAAATAAATCCGTTAACACCCGAAACGACGATAATACTATGATATTATTAACAAATCAATGTTAAAAGATCATATATGATATCATATTAATTTATATAATTCTTGTATAATTAAATAAAAATTATTTCACCATTATAAAAGTGGTTAACCTACCCTCGACCAAGGAAAAAGTACAAAGTAAGGGTTTTCTTATCTCACTTTTAATTCCGTGAGATTTCCATTGTTCACCACTTATTTATTGCATGTGGTGTGTATAATTCCCATGATTGTATTCATTTTGTAATAGAATTTAATTTATTTATTTCTACATCATCATTGTATCATCCTTCTTTAATGGGTGTATGTTTCGTAAGTTACCAAATCGACAAGGGAATTTGAAATTTCAATTTCCACTCATTCAGCTTTACGTATACTTCATTGATTATTTTACTCCAAGATTACGTGTGGAATCACTATTAATTTTCTTATGTCATAATTTCCACTCCCCTTTCTGTGGATATAATTTTGATACACATAATCACTCCATTTATAAATTCTCAAGTCATCGATATGAACTTGATAAGAGTAATTTTAACTCAATCTCCATTTATTGAGTTAAACATCCAATTCATTGGTGTTGTTTTTAAATGAATATGTGTGAATGTCCTCTGATTGATTCACACTGAATATCCAATAATATTGAGTGTATTTATATTTGTCACACATAATTATGTCCTGGATTTATCCTTAAACTAAGGATACTGTCTTTATAAGAGATCTCATCTCAATTTACATTCTATTGAGACTTCTTTGTTGTTATACACCAAATCACTTTTATATGGTGTATATAATGAAATTTGGAATAGTATATCATTAATCACTTTATTATAATGATATTATAATGTTTTGATCACCTCAATTATTTGTATTCAAGTGTCTCTATTTTGGTTAGAAACTCTAACTAAAATATCATTTTTAAATGTTTTAAAGATTTATTCTTCTAAATATTTCTCATTAATGTCCATGTTTTAAAAATGGATCAAGGATTTATTTATATATAAATTAATGTTTTAAAATTTAAATTCCTTTTAAAAGTTTCAAATTGGTATGGGACACTTTGATTCAAAAATATTTTTTAAAACGGTTCTTGACAAGTAGTGTGACTTTTAAATGTTTTCAAGAAAAATGGGGGTATTTATCTCAAATAGTTTTGATGATTATTTTTTATCTATGTAAATATCCTTCATTATTATCAATTGAGATTAATCTGCTACAATAAAATTTTCCATATTGTATTGAATGAGTTATGTTTGACTATGGATGTGCTATTTTTATACCATTCATGGTTTGTGGATAAAGTATTGACATTTCGTATGCTAGTTTTAATACGAATGTTTATGTTATGTTTCAAAATTTTCATATGAGGAATGAATTGGACTTAGTAAGTGATGGGTGGAGCCCGCTATAGCTCCTCGATGCATCGGTAGGTCTCATGAGACAAACTAGTGTCTTGGAATAAGGCCTTGACAAAATCTTATTTGTAGTCTTGGAACAAGGCCTTGACTATGTGGTTATGATAGTATGGAATTATGCATTCCATCATTATGAAAGTGGTTATTGATATTTCATGTGATTATTCGATTAGTAGAATATCTATGTGGATAATTAAATGGAATTATTTCATTTTATTTCTACCATATTATGCTGAAGTTCAAGTTTAAAAGGCTTTTGTTTTAGTTATACATTGCCTTAAATGTTTATGCCTATTTATGAAAGTTTCCGCTATATTGTTATCCTTACTAAGCATCCGAGCTCACCACTTTCTATGTTTTATTTTTCCTAGGATGCAAAGAAGTATATTATGACTTACCTATAGGGATAGACTATGGGATCTCAGTGTTGTATATGGAAACAATGTTGTTGTATTTTTTCACTTTATGATGTAATGTACGACTTATGAATGTATCTAGTGTATCCAAGGCTACTAAACTAATAGGTCTTTAGATACTTGATATTTTGTGATCATGCCAATGATACATAATAATACAACAACTCTGGGCTTCTGTGGTCGGGGCATTACAACTAGTATTGGAGGAAGTTTAGTACAAATCCTGGAAGCTAGATTTAGATAAACTCTGATTAGGGCACATAGCCCTAAGATAGAATTTGAGGATTAGTATAGAAGAACATTCTAGAATTTTGGTATTGTAGTGATTTTGTGTGTTTTCCAAGAAATACATCCCTATATAGACACAAGCAGGTAGAGGAGGCTCTAGCACAAATGTACCTAGGGGTAAAATCTGAAAACACTACTTTGAGCTAGACTCGAACGGGAACTGGTGCACGACAACGATCCTTGCTGCACTCTTGGTTGTGACACTCCAGGGGGATATTCTTTGGATAATTTTTATTTTCTTTACAAACCTATTTGAATTATTTTAATATAAGATGATAATAAATGAGCTTGGTTAATTTTAAGGTGCTCCAAATTAAAAATATGGTGTCATGATATTCTATAAATTATTTTATGACTACTGTTACTCACACAATGCTTTCTGGTTTTAGTTAATAACTAGATTTCAAGGAAGTCATGGTAAAATTGAGAATGTTGTACAAGGTGGGAAAATTGGTAGAAATGAGAAACGAAATGGAATGTGGATAGGTATAAAAGATATTGTCTTCATGCCGAATTAGTTTTCAAAAAATATGATCAACAACATATATATTAACCAACTCCCGGACTCAACAAAGAAGAGAAAAGTAGTGAATGATAAGAGCTCCATCTATGGAGATCATGGAGAGAAGAAAGCTCAATTTCCATCATTCCAGAAATGTGGAAGGAGACACCCAAGAAAGTGTCTCAATGGAACAAAGAAATGCTTTATGTTTGGGAAAGAAGGGCATAAAGTAAAGAATTTCCGAGAGAAATGAAGAGTACTATGGAAGAAAATAAAAATGATCGTAAGATTCCAATTATGGTAATTTGTAGTAAATGTAAGGGACCATGTAATCACCCAAGTCAATGCCCTATTCTATAGGATAACCTCTTGGTCAGGGAAGAACCTATGTGGAAATAAATGGATAGAAATTTTTTTAAAGGTATTAGTGCTCTTTTTTGTTGAGATTACTTGGGGTGAATTTTCTCTTATATGTGTAAACCTGCAATTTATCATGTGAAAATGATATTTGAGGAAGACTTATCTTTTCTCTTATGGATATAGTTATAAATAACCTTTTGGTTTTATATTATCCTTGAATTTGAGGAAATTACAAGTTATTATATTTTGGGATGAAAATGAAAGGTATGAGATAACATTTGTGGTTAAATTATGTTTTAGTTATTTTGAGGAATTTATCTCAATTTGGTAATGTTATAAAATATAATTTTTGAAAAAGGGCAACACACAGATCGTTTAACAACCCATCACATCGAACAAAGCTATGGGAATCGAACCCACAACTAGAGTGCGATTGGGATTTATCGCCTACCACTGGACTACGTGAAGTCCCTGGTTAGTGTGAATAATTATTTTTAGTTAAATGATTTTATTTATCAACAATAAGTTGATTTGAGATATTATATATTATCAAATGAATACCCTTAGTATAGTAAAATGATTTGGTGATTAAGTGATAAATATTATTTTGGAAGACGTTCGCTTTGTTGGGAACACTATATTTCCAAGGAAAATAGAATACTATGGGATTTCATTTGAGGAGTAATGGTGTATTTTTATCTATGTTTTTACTATGGATTTCTAGTGATTTGGGTTATTTATGGAAATGATTAACTTATAGTAGAAAATATTTGATTAGGTTAATTACTTTTAAGTATGTGACTTTAAGAGTAGTTGATGTCATTTGGAGATACAATTTAACGTGGAAGACTACATAACCAAATTATTCAAAGTTTTGGGTTTCAATATTAGTTTGGATTATATTGAAGGATTTTAAGGACAATTGTTTATTGAATGGTATTTATTTAACTTTGGGGTATTGTTGGTTTAATTTTAGAAATTAGGATTAGTGTTTCTTTCTCTAAGGGAATATCCTTTTGGAGGATCATCAAATCTTTTACTAACCATTTTGGTTTTGATTAACCTCTAAAGACAAGGTAAATATATAGTTTATCCTTTGTGGATCATGTGATTCTCTAGAAGTTTATTCTAGATCTTCTGGTGTGACCAAGTTTTCTTGAATACTCATCATTTAAAAAATGAGTTAGTGGTAGAAATTTATTAAATAATGAAACTCTACTTAAAAAGTAAGTATATATCTTTATGTTCTTATTCAATATCATAAATGAATTCCTCATCTTTATGAAATGTAACTTAAAAAAATGTTGTCCATTTACTTTTCCTACTGGGAGACTAATGATCACAAGTTTGTGGTTTTCTTGTTTTTAACTTTATCCTAATCATGTTTTCTATCCCTCTACATCAGAACTTGACACTTAGTTTATCTTCCATATCCATGTTTTCCTACATGGAATCCTAGTATGGGTTATCGTGGGTGACCTTTGTACTTCTCTTTCTTTCTTTTAAAGTGATAGTTTTATTGACTCTTTTTCCGATGTGGGATATTCCATTATATTCCCAAGCCCAATTTTAAAAATTGTGAGGACGCAATTTATTGAAGGAGGGAAGAATGTAACACCCCAAACTTCCACAGTACGATTCTCTTCGAATAATACAGTAGCATGTGTTGTACGCAACTTCGAGTTCCAACACACTCCACAACTAATCAAACTAGCCGTTATGAATAGTAATACCAAATTTTGGAAATTTTATAAATTTTATCTTTCAAAATGGACTTTATTTTTGGATTCCAAATATTGAAATTAGCTTAGGGTGAATTTTTGGTATTTTTCTGAAAACTTTCAATTTTTGATGAATAATGAAAAACAGTGAGTTATAGTTTAAAACTGAATTTTTATTTAAATAATTATTTATTTTATTTAAATTTATTTTATGTCAAAATAGATACGTAATACCTATATAAATTCAATGTAATTCATTAGAGTCAGTTTATAATAATTTTAGATATATAAATATTTTATTGAACTTTTCACCGTCTTTTACCCATCTCGTAGGAGAATTTGAAAAGTCACATAAAACATAATTTTACCGCTTTTGTGAGTGGAATTTCAAAAATCCGAGAGACACGGTTAATATCAAGGAGTAAAATGTTGTTCAATAAGATAAAAATAATTTTTGGTGAATAGTAAGTTTTTACTTTTATTTACCACGGTTAAAAGTAAATAGGGTAATTAAGGGTAAAACTGATATTATTATTACCCTAACACATGTCCTAATTCTATTCGATAAGTATAATTCGACCAAAAACAACATTAGGAATAAAATATGAACCACTTTGGTCCACTTAAATTATATTAATACATTTATTATTATTTAATTCAAAGAAGAGTTAAAAGAGTTAAAATCAAAGATTAATAACTAAAACATTTTTAATATAGGGTTATACATAAGATAAATTCGATTTTAAATATTCATTATAAAGATAAAACTATTTAATAAATAATGGTATTTTATTTATAATTTTTATACATTAAATAATTTAATTTATTTGTGACACAATGGTGATGCAGTAATTACCTAATTAATGAAAAATTAAAATAATTGATATTATAAATATCAAAATAAATTTAATTTGAGACTTTTAATGAATTACACTAATTTTATAGGTTAATATGAGATATTATGGTTGGTTAGATGAATTAGTTTCGAAGTAATAATGCTATTATGAATTTAGAAAAAATAAAATACCAAATAGTGTCAAAATTGACATAAAAGAGTTTTTAAAACAAATATTTTATTATTAATTGAAACTCTATTCCTAAAAATCTAAGGTTCGGAAAAAGGACTTATAAAATTATAGGTATATCATTAATGAACCACTTAGGGTTTTCTTGGATGTATATAGTAAGTTTATTAACCATATAATATAAAAATACAAAGAGACATGGTAAATGTCAAACTATTTAACTAAGAGTTAAATATAAATGATAAGGTTAATTTAGTGACCCAAACCTGTCTAAAATCTATTGGTTGAAGGGATTTAGACCCATCCCCACCTTAACCTTGAAATAAGTCACTTTAGAGCCATTATAAACCGAATATGAATTTATTATAAAATAATATTTTAAGTTTTTCCAATGGTGCCCCTCACCCCTCTTATAAAAGGGCACGCTCTCTTCTCTAAAATTCATACCTTCAAAGCCTTTTGGATCGGCCAAAACCTTCCCAAATATACTCTCAACTTCCCTCAATTCAACCTAGAGGCATTAGTTTGATCAGAAATCCAACTTAAGGAGGCCTTTTGATCAAATCAAAAGGAAGAACCTGAAGAAGAGGTAATGATTTCACCACCCTCTTTCAAGTTCCTTTCTTCTTCCACTTATTCTTTCTTTGTTATTTCCATTATAAAATAATAACTCTAGTATATTATATATACTGTGATGTTATTATAAATATTGTAAAATCATATTCAGTATTCTATCCATCCTTTGAACGACATGTCACCATACGTGCGTACATACAGCTTACCGTCTCCACGTCGTGGTGTAATTGTTATTCAAAACATTATTATTTGGATGGGTATGATAATGATGTGTAATTCATGTAAATAATAAATATAACATTATAATTATTCTTTATATATAATATAATATCTAATTTTATATTATTTTAATATCAAAATAATGATATTGTCGCTCGTGCGTACGTACGGATTCCCATCTCAACGAACACGATGAGATTCATTCCCCACCGTATCCATTCAAGACTAAATTTCATTTGATGATTAAAAATAATGTTTAGATTAATGATATAATTATGTATATGAATAAGATACATCCCATCCATAACAAATATGGCTCAGATGACAAATAATATAAAGGAAAATGAATCCGTTAACACCCAAAACGATGATAATACTATGATATTATTAATAAATAAATGTTAAAAGATCATATATGATATCATATTAATGTATATGATTCTTGTATAATTAAATAACAATTATTTCACTATTATACAGGAGGTTAACCTACCCTCGACCAAGGAAAAAGTACAAATTAAGGGGTTTCTTGTCTCACTTTTAATTCCGTGAGATTTCCATTGTTCACCACTTATTTATTGCATGTGGTGTGTGTACTGCCCATAACTGTATTAATTGTGTAATATAATTTAATTTATAGATATCTACATAATCATTGTATGATCCTTCTTTCATGGGTGTATGTTTCGTAAGTTACCAAATCGATAAGGGAATTTGAAATTTCAATTTCCACTCATTCGGCTTTACGCATACTTCATTGATTATTTTTCTCCAAGATTATGTGTGGAATCACTATTAATTTGATTATGTCATAATTTCCACTCCCCTTTCTGTGGATATACTTTTTATACACATAATTACTCCATTTATAAATTCTCATGTCATCGATATGAACTTGATAAGAGTAATTTTAACTCAATCTCCATTTATTGAGTTAAACATCCAACTCATTGGTGTTGTTTTTACACGAATATGTGGGAATGTCCTCTGATTGATTCACTTTGAATATCAAATAATATCACATGTATTTATATTTTTCATACATAATTATGTTGTTAATTTATCCTTAACCTAAGGATACAGTCTTTATAAGAGATTTCATCTCAATTTACATTCCATTGAGACTTCTTTGTTGTTATACACCAAATCACTTTTATATGGTGTATATAATATACTTTGGTATAGTTTATCCTTAATCCCTTTATCCTCATGATATTATAAAGTTTTGATTACCTCAATTATTTTTATTCAAGTGTCTCTCTTTTGGTTAGAAACTCTAACTAAAATATCATTTTTAAATGTTTTAAAGATTTATTATTCTAAATCTTTCTCATTAATGTCCATGTTTTAAAAATGGTTTTAAGGATTTATTTATATTTACATTAATGTTTTAAAATTAAAATTACATTTAAAAGTTTCAAAGTGGTATGGGACACTTTGATTCAAAAATCTATTTTAAAACATATTTTTGACAAGTAGTGTGACTTTTAAATGTTTTCAAGAAAAGGGGGGTATTTCTCTCAAATAGTTTTGATGATTATTTTTATCTATGTCAATATCCTTCATTATTCTCGATTGAGGTTAATATGTTACAATAAAATCTTCCGTATTGTATTTAATGGGTTATGTTTGACTGTGGATGTGCTATTTTTATACCATTCATGGCTTGTGGACAAAGTATTGACATTTCATATGCTAGTTTTAATATGAATGTTTATGTTATGTTTTAAACTTTTCATATGAGGAATGCATTGGACTTAGTAAGTGACGGGTGGAGTCCGCTATAGCTCCTCGATGCATCGGTAGGTCTCATGAGACAAAATAGTGTCTTGGAACAAGGCCTTGACAAAATATTATTTGTAGTCTTGGAATAAAGCCTTGACTATGTGGTTATGATAGTATGGCCTTATGCATTCTATAATTATGAAAGTGTTTATTGATATTTCATGTGATTATTTGATTAGTAGAATATCCATGTGAATAAGTAAATGACATTATTTAATTTTAGTTCTGCCATATTATACTGAAGTTCAAGTTTAAAAGGCTTTTGTTTTAGTTATACATTGCCTTAAATGTTTATGACTATTTATGAAAGTTTCCACTATATTGTTATCATTACTGAGCATCTGAGCTCACCCCTTTCTATGTTTTATTCTTCCCAGGATGCAAAGAAGTAAATTATGACTGACCTATAGGGATAGTCTATGGGATCTCAGTGTTTTCTATGGAAACAATGTTGTTGTAGTTTTTCACTTTATAATGTAGGGGTGTCCATGGGTCGGGTTGGGTCGAGTTGGGGGTTTTTTGGACCCGAACCAATAAAAAAAGCTTGGGTCGGGTCGGGTCGGGTCAGGGGTGATTTTCAGTACCGACCCGACCCGACCCGACCTGTCTCGGATCGGGTTGGGTCGGTTTAGCCTGTTTGGGTTATTGGAAAAAAAAAATTGGCGCTGATCTTTATATGCCGAATCGAACCCGCTCCTGGATCATCCCAGCACGGTGACTTCTCCTCCCTCCCGAGAGCTTAGTCTTCTTTCCATGCCACTGCCACCCCCAGCAAGTCAATGAGGGTGGGGATCTCGGGCAAGGCGATAGGGGATGCGGATCGCCGTCGAGGCGACAGGGGATGACGATCGCAGCGAGGCGACAAGAGATGGTGTTCACAGCGAGGCAATGGGGGATAGTGTTCGCAGCGAGGAAATGGGGGATGGTGTTCGCAGCGAGGAAATGGGGGCTGGGGATCATCGGAGATGCGACAGAGGATGGAGTGTGGAGATCATAGAGAGGTGACGAGGGGTGGGGATCATCGGCGACGTGACGGGGGTGGAGATGAAGATCGCAACGAGGCGACGAGGGGTGGGGATCACCGGCTTGGCGATGGGGGGGATCACCGGCGATGCGACGAGGGATAGAGATCACGATGATGCGATGGGGGCTGGGGATCATCAATGACGCGATGGGGGATGGAGTGAAGATCACTGAGAGGTGACAGGGGGTGGGGATCGCCGGTGAGTTGACGGGGGAAGGAGATTACGATGATGCGACAGGGGGTGGGTATCACGGTGAGGCGACGAGGGTGGAGATCCCAGGCGATACAACAGGGGTGGGAATCATAGAGAGGTAATGAGGGTGGGAATCGTGGTTTCACTTGCTTCCCATGAGAAAAAAAACCAGGCGACGAGGGTAAGTAGGGTGACGCACGCTACTGGAGTGAAGATGTCGGGTCTGTTGGGTTGGGTTGGGTCATTTTTTTCCCAACCCGTGACCCGACCCAACCCGACCATGGATCAAGTTGACCCAACCCGACCCGTGGATATAAATTTTTAACCCGACCCAACCCAACCCAACCCGGTCGGGTCGGGTTAGGTCCATCGGGTTGGGTCGGGTCTGGACACCCCTATTATATTGTAATGTAAGACTTATGAATGTATCTAGTGTTTCCAAGGCTAATAAAGTAATCGGTCTTTTGAGACTTGATCTTTTGTGATCATGCCAATGATACGTAATAATGCACCGACTCTGGGCTTCTGGGGTTGGGGTGTTAGAGACTTATAGTTTATTTTCTATAGTAATATAGGTAGAGAGTGTATACAAAAGACCATATTGTATTATTTATTTGAAAACCACACAGATTCAACCCTTGGTGTGTTATCACTGTAGCAAGTTTGTCCATAAGAATTCTACATTTTAGGAAGATCCAAATAAATATTGTGGTTGTGGATGACTAGGTTATCTCTAATTATTCTTCAATTTTTTTTGGAAGAAACATGGAAATGTGTTGATTGGAGGTATTCTCTTGAATATTTCATTTTTTTCTCTTGTTAAATTTTAAGAAATACATCTTTTTATAGATTATGAGGTGTAGTGGTGCCTTTATCAGTGGGAATTTTGTGGTAATCAATATATATTTTTGGTAATGGTGTTTATAAAATTCTAAATACCATGTAATGCCTTGTGGTTTTAATGTTTACTATATTAAATTGTGCTAATGGTGGATGTTATTTTTTAGAATTATCTTTGTCTTATTATGAAATTGAGAAGGGATTATGATGTTTTCATTATTTCACCCTCATTTGGTTCAAGACATATGATTCATGTAAGACAATATAAGAATATTAAATGGTAAAGAGCCCCCAGTGGACAATATTTCACTAGGTGGGTCCTTCTATTATGAAACCTTCTTTTTTCTGATCATTTTGAAGGTCTCTAGTGAGAATTGAGGTAGCGGGGATTCATTTTCTGTACCCAACCTCACCGAAAATGGTGATTGGTTTTCTATGGTAATTTCTTATTATCTATTTTGGATATGGGGTTTTGAAGAGTTTAAGTCTATTTATATCATAAAGATAAATTTAATTATCAGATTATTGAATTGATTCATCAATTCATAAGGCCCTTCTAAGATCAGGAGACACAGAATTAACATGGATTCCTGCTGCCATTTTTTTGTTCATAAGCGTGAAGAGACCATATCCTATATCTTCTTCGAGGGTGACTGGGTTGGCCAGGTATGGGGAGTCTTTAAGGAATTTACAGGGTACTCCCCCAGTGCATCGAACTTTGACTCCTTCATAGAGTGCTGGTTCTAGGGGGTGGACGGATCTGTAAAAGAAAGGATGGAGAGATCCATCATCTTCAACGAGGGTTGGTGGTGTGTATGGAAAGCAAGGAACCGGGACAGGTTTGAGGGGATCACATATACAATGAGATCCATTACCGCCAGAGTCAGATTTATTCTGGTCGATTTGTGTGGAAATGATGATGATTGGAAGCATACCCCCTCTTAGAAAGCTGTATGTGCCTCAAAACGCGGCTCAACAGTTAGTTATCAGGCGGCAGGGGCACTGGGTTCGGTGGAGTCCTCCTGAAGTTGGACTCAAATTGAATATATATGGTTCTTGCATGCTGGGTGAAATATGTGGTGGCGACGTGGTCCAAGACTCTAGGGGTAGCGTGGCCTTGGAATTCTCAGCGCATTATAGAAATGGAAATGCTCTACAAGTTGAGGCAAAGGCAGTTCTTACAGGTATCACCATTTGTAGGCAAAGGGCACTTTACATCTCCCTAGTGGAGACTGACTCCATGGTTATTCCTGATGCCTTTCATGGTAAAGGTATCATATCTTGGTCTATATTATAAAAAATTTAGAAATTGAAAGCACTCCTTGGTAGTAGCACCAGAGTCACTCACACGTGGATGGAGGGAAACAAGGTGGCAGATCACTTGGCCTCTATGGTGACCCCCGATATCATGGTTAGTTTTCTTTCTTATGTTTCTCATTTTAAACCTAAGGGGGTGAACTTGATTCAGGGTGATTCCCTTGGCCTTCATTATTTCAGGGCCCCTTAGAAACAGGTTATATCCCTCTTTTTATCTTCTTTTTTGAATAAAAATGGTAACGTTGATGACAAAAAATAAGGCCCTTCTAAGGTAATTAAGTGTCATAATGGTGACAATTTTGACACCCCTAGGTTACTGGTATATATATATATAAATATATTCTCTATTTTTTTTATTTATCTTACTATAGGATGTTTTTAGAGTGGGAGGTTTGAAAATCATGAAATTGTGGAAAATAGGTCTATCTGAATGGTTAATACTAATAGTGTACCCAAGCTATATGAGGTGGGGGGGGGGGGGGTATTTTTAGTAAAATATTCATGGTTAGAACATGGTTTATCAAACCATACAACCCTTCATTTTATGTAAGGTAAGATTGTATATGTAGTACATAATTAGTGTACATGGAATTATTTTCAATATTAAATGTAATGGATACTTGGTTGGATACCACTAAGTGTGTTTATTTCACTCCCTTCATACAAACTATATGTGTGTATGCAATATCATTATCATATTATATCGGTATAAGAAGGTTTTTTGGATATCTGGAGTGATTGGGATATTAGCTCTGGTATGATGGAGGTTCTAAAAAAAGTTCATCTTGTTTGGTACAAGGATATGGGTAGTTTTTTTTTCATTTTTCATTTGTTTTTTAATTTATTCTAGTATTGTATAGTTGTGTGTCTAATTCATATTTCTTCTTGGTATCCCTTTTTTTCTTTTATATTTTGGTCGATGTTCCTGTTATGATGTTATTTTCAATGTTTATATGTTAAGGTTATGTTTTTTCAATATTTATGTAATGTTTTCTTTATTATTTACATTATTGAGTTATACCTTTTCTAGTTACTTTATATTTTCAAAATTTCTTATTTATTGTGTATGAAATCCCAACCTATAGAATGACCATGTTGAACTTATCAGTGGAAATTCATTTGAGTATATATTTTATTATTTAAAATAATTCCCAAGTTGAGTAAGGTTCATATCATAGAACTAGTTTCTAGCTCAAGGAGATTAGTAACACACTTTAGGCTTTATGGTGAGATGATTTGTGTACAGGTTTAAGGTATATTAGGTCGGTTCATTATAGTTTTCAAAAAATTATTATAATCAGATTAATTATAGTGAAGAATAGTCAATGATTATTGATCATTTTCTTAGGATTGACGTTGATATGATAATAGTTTTTTAGTTAATGTAATGCTCAATATCACGATACATTGGTTTCATATTAAAGAGATTAATGTTTATATTGATAATGTTTGGGGAAGTAATCCTTATCTTGGTATAGATAGAGAAACATTTATGTTGTTTTAAAATTTTAATGATTCATATACAAAATTATATCTTGGATGAATATGATTCAGTAAGTTATCATTTATCATGGATTGGTTATAGTTGAAGACTTTGAATCAGTGGATATAAAACTCATTTGATATGTTATTGGTATTAAGTGAAGATTATAGTTTCGCACTACAATACCTACAAGTTCTCTAAGAACTTATGTTTCATATATGATACCATAGATGTATGTCCTAATAAATATATGTTGTCTAGAAAAGTGACTATTCACCAAAATTCTTGTAGTGTTTATAACTCATCTAGATGGAAGGATAATGTGGTAAATTAGATTCATTATAATCTTCCAAGTTGGATTTTGAATAGTGGAATTTATATTTATAGGAAATAAATAAGCCATGTTACAATAAAGCCAAAGTTGAGTACATTCTTCATGTCATATAAAATTTCTAAATTGATGACATCACTTAATGAAATGAACTGGATAAATTAACTCAATAGATTGATTCTTAATTAGAATAAGAGTTTTATTAGAGACTCAAAAATTTCCTAGGATGGTTTTAATTTATGACTTGGTTTGGTAGTAGATGGTTTTAACCCATTTAGTTCTATGTTTGGTGAAACCCATATTATGTGACCCATGATATTAGATCCATACACACTTTACCCATGGTTTCATGAAATAACCATTTTTGATACCTTCCACTCCTATTTACAGACAAAGAGGACCTAATGATAAAATTAATATTTATCTGCAACCATTAGTTGATAAGCCACAATAATTTTAGGTAGAAGTTGTAATGAATCTTGACCCAACATGTAATTTTTTTTATTCTACACACTAATTTATAATAGAAAATTATTTATTTACCTATGTATGATAATTTATCTATAAAAGAAAAATTTACTTTTCATAGTTGCAAAAAATTAAAAACATAAATATGGTTTTAACATTGAAAAAATGAACATACCTTGGTCATAAGTGATTTATTACTAAAATATAAAAGTTTATAAAATATTGAGTGTCATTTTATGGGTTAATTGAACACAACTAAGATTTAAAAATCATTAACATGGATTAAATTTTAAAACAACTCGACCAAGACAAAATTTTCACTATTTATGATTTTTAGGATTTCCTGTGTAACATCCTAACTTTTTATAAAGTTACAAACCATTTGTTTTTGGTTCAATTTCATTTTTTCCCATAATTATGACAAATAAAAGGTTTAAGAAATTTTATAGTATGTCCTAGTCTCATTCGAATCTTGAAAAATCAATATGGGAAGAAAAGAATGGGCCATGTGGTTTGGAGAAACTCTACCACCCATCCCGCATGGATTCCGTAAACCGTGTGGTAACAGATAGTGGGAAACTAGTGCTACATGATTTTTCTAAAACCATGCCACCCTGAGCACATGGCTATATGGTGCTATATAAATTTTTGATAGATCCCATTTGCATGGTCTATTCAAGGTTCGAAAAACCATGCGCCTAACCATGAAGAGTGCCTTATTAAAGTAGTGAATAGCGCAAGGTTTACACATGGTTTGTACAACCGTTCAGACAAACCATTCATATTTTTTTTGAGTGTGAAATTCTCATTTTCCCTCCTTTAATATTTTAAACTTTCCTTTACCTTTATTTATTTCCCCCTACAAAATCTTCTTCTCTTCCCACACTTGAAGCCTCTCCTCTCCCTCTTCCTTGGGATCAATCTACTACCTCCATTACTCATATGATTCTTTCACCATCATATCCAATAAAAAATATAGGTGAGATATTTAATCCTCTATATTCTATTTTAAGTTATTCTTTCTATATATTGTTCTATTTGGGTGTAATATCATTTGCCCCATTTTCAGGGATTTTTACAGTTTAATTGATTTATTCCAACCTAGCTTGAATCAAAAGATGATGTTGGTGGGGGAAGATCTATGAGGATAAGTTAGGTGTTCTAATATCTTTCCCTTTTTTTCATTTCATTATATAAAATGCATCATTGTGACATGAACCAAACCTTTCTGGTTTCACCTCTAAATGTTTAGTTAAATTAAATTGATAGCTTTCCCATGACTTTAGTGACCCAAGTGAAGGGAAAATCAACCCATCGGGTTGATCGACTTGAGTTATTCCATCAAATTGGATGTGTATGAACTTAAAGGAAAAAATTACACTATTATACATTATCCTAAAACCTTTTTGGTGTGCCTTTACTTAATTAATTCCTTGGGTCTTTGTTTTAGTTGAATTCAAGGTGGAACCATGAGTTAGACACTTATAGTCTATGCCTAATGAAATGGTTGAACTTAAATTGAATTGGATAAGTGACTATGATTTATTCCTTATGACTTAAATGGTTTTTTCCAAATGAAATGCCTTTACTATTATGCCTATGGAAGTATAAATGCTTGAATAAAAGAAATGGTACTTTCTAGGCATGTTATATATATATATATGTACTGCTTGTTCAAATACTTTACATTAGTGTCATGGGTGATACAAGGGGTTATGATTTAAGGACCCTTAGTAAGTTCTCTAATTACTTAGTTAGACTTTGTTAGTTTTTTGTAAAAATACTGGGATGACATAAGCTATGACCGAGACAGGCTTACTGTGCATTTTTTTGCCTCTAGATGAGTGACACCAGTTCCCTAGGGGAGACCCCTTTGATGGGCTCGATGGCATGATTGGTTGTACCATTCCATGAGAGAGACTTGAGACCCTACACATGATAATAGGTATGAACTTAAAGATATTTTAGATTTTAACATGGTTACACGATGCTTGGAGTGACATGTGTGAATTCATTCTTGGGACACCTTGGATGGATTCCTTGGTATTGGACATATACCAAGACCCTCGACCGATACTTTTTATGTCTATTAGGGGTGACTCTCTATAATTCATAAAGAGGTTTCAAATTTAATTCAAAATTAATTAAATGTTTTCAAAAGATAATTGGTTCTTTGGATTTGGAAACACAGGGATGTGTCCTCTAAGACCAATCACAAGCTTTGGGATAGTCCACTTTCTCAAAAATTATCTCACCCATTTTACCATTGTAGGATCATTGGGGTCCGAATCACCAACTTGGGCCAAAATAAGTAAATTGGATGGGTGTAAAAGTGGAACCTAGTCTAATGAATTTAGTTATTTATTATTGTTTTTATTTAAATTATTAAGGTACACTTATCATTTTATAATGAACATTATAAAATGTCCTAGACACCATGGGTGTTGAACTACTATGATTGTATATCACACCCTTCTTGGGTGCCTTTGATACCCAAGTAGACTTTATGGTTACAAGTATAGAAAAAGGGAATAAGACAACTTCTAATGATTGATTGACTTGAATTACTAGGATAGAGATGGGGATATAGAACCAAGCCTATGCTAGAGATTCTATCAATAACAGTTTTTTCCCTTTTTTAATTTTTATAGAATGTTGTATATTCTTGTATCAATTTCCCCCTACATAATCATTTTTGTATAGTTACATCACAATGACATGATCATCATATAGTATCTTCTAGTTGGTAGCCTCTTGAATTCGGGGAGGCATTATTGAGGTATTGTGGCCCACCATCTCAGGGTACCGTTAAGTGGCATTCACGGTGGGACACTAAAAAGTGCTATCAAAGGGTCCTTTCATTTTTGTCTTACTGTTGGGTTTATACAAGAGACCATTATATATGAATTTGGTCACAAGCCTATGCTTCGGAGTAGCTACCCCACGTACATGGGAGACCCAAATTACCCGGGTTGGGTAAATGTTGTTATTAATTGTGCTATTATGATTTCATGGATTTCACTATAGGGTGACGAACTTGTTTTTCACAATTAATATCTTGATAGAATATTTATGATTTAATCCCAATGATATGAAGGAATATTAAAATCATGCATCATATTATGCACCATAGGATCTAAAATTCCATGAATTATTCCATTCCATACTTACATTGTTGCGTGCATTGCCTCTATTGCATGTGACTATAATTGTGATCTGTTTTTTCCCTTCCGTTCCTTGTTTGAAATGTTCATAAATGTGTTTCCTATTTGCTTATTGGATTTAGAAAACACGATTGGAAATTAAATCATATTCCTTAGCCTAATATTGTTTTCTTTCATAGGTTAATGAAGGTTGCTTAAGCTTCCAATCGTGGCATATTGACCCATAGACCATCAGTCTCATGGGATATAACGTGTTGTGGCTTGGATTAAATGGACACCACTATCCAATTTATAAGGTGTATGGGGCCTTATAAATTAGAGATGGTGATTCATCTATTTCAACCACTTAAAGAAAATCTAATTACATAAATGAATTAAATGAACATGATTCTAAAAAATGAAATGGGTATATATATGTGTGTGATATGAGACCTTCATGCTGACCTAACTTAGTAGTGGATAGTATGTTGTGTCTTTTATGCTTTCTTTTGTGACTCATTCTGATCACTCGAACATGACTCTAGGAGTAGGTAAAGGGGTGTGTTTCTTTAGCATGATAGAATTATTCCCATCCTTTATCATTGCTTTTCCTATATGTATAAATCTTGTATGAGGTATGTGATTGACAATATAGATATATTCCACCGCAATGACCTCATAATGCATGCCATGAAAGTTGTGATGAGCATACCTCGAAGGTGGTGGGCCCTAATCCCCCCATAATACCTCCTGTAGCTCCACCTAAAGACCTTACACTGGGTGATGATGCCCAGTTTCATGCAGGCTTCGCTCGCTTTGTGTAATCAGTGTGAGGTTGTCTTTGACCTATCATTTCTTTGGCAGAGCTGATCAGGTAGTTTCAGAAGCAACATCCACCTACCTTTTTGGGGCATGGAGGGACTCAGGTTACTAAGTATTGGATGGAGGCAACAGTATAAATATTTGACCATATCAAGAAGCCTCTAGAGTGGTGGGTGAATCTTGTGACCAGCATATTGTGTGACTCCACCAATAATTGGTGGGACAATCTTACTCCGGCTGGTAGACATCAAGGCATGGATTGGGAAGACTTCTAGACAACCTTCTTTGACAACATCTTCCCCCACACCTTGAGAATAGATTTCATTTGGGAGTTCATGCCCCTTAAATAAGGTGACGTGTTGGTGATGGAATACTCATACCACTTCACCAAATTACAACACTTCACACCAACCTTGATTGGTGATGAGAAGACTACTGCAAGGTGATTTGAGGATGCTATTTCTTATTCCATTTTCCAAAATCTGAATGTATTTTGGCCGACCAACATTTCAGAAATAGTAAACCAAGACCTCATCACAGAGCAGAACCTGAGATAATATGATGATGTGAAGCAGGGTAGTTCGGCTTCTAGGTAGAGTAGTGGTTTATACAGTGACAGGAAGTGATGCTTCGAGAGTGCATGCATGGGTAGTACCATCCAGGTGGAATTCACTAATAGCCTCATGGTGTGTCACTAGTAAGGATGTATATTCCATAAAAATACCCAATTTATAAGGAACTCGATCAAGTTTTGGGATTACGGTAGGATGGGTTACCTCTAACGTTTCTACTAATCCATTCCACAAGTTCCAAGAGAATGGGGTTTTGTGCCAGCACCACCATCAGGTACAATTTCTATGACACCTCATCTATAAGGAAGCTAGTATTCCACATGATATTCATTCTGAGTAGGTGTTCATGGTCAAGGCAGTCAGTCCTTAGACTTTCAACATCAGCAGAGTGAACCTACTCTGGTTACACATGCATCATCATAGGGTCGTGGTTTAGGATATGTTTATGTAGTGCATCTTATACGAAAAAAGGATGTTTTTGGGCTATCTACAATTAGAGGTACTATTCTGGTAGCATTCACTTTAGTATAGACCTAATTTGATAAATGTTTATCAGACTCTTTTCTATCTTCTACAACTATATGAAGTTTTGAATTATTGATAGAGTACTCTTGTGGTGTTATGACCCTTGACACACCATTAGGATTTGGAGTAGAAATTATATTTTAGTTTAAGGATTTTCCATTGAAATAGGTGGGTACCATTTTTTGTGGAGTTTCTTCATCCTTGAGATGGCTAGATTTGAATTCATTATCATCATGCAATCGATTGTGCCTTATAGAGACTAGGTGGATTGCTATTTCCAATGAGTATCTTCACATAACTCGAGGGAGACATGTATATCCATAAGGGAAAATGGAACCTCCAGGATAGTTGATATGGACTCAAGAATACTAGTATTGATAGATTACATCCTATATGGACAATATCTTTATGAGTGATTAGAGAATACAACTCATGGAATTTACCCCAGTCATGGATTGTTTCAAGGATGTTTTCTCTAATGATTTCTCCGATTTACCTCACAAGAGAGAGTTTGAGTTCACTATTGAGCTTGTTCTAGGTGCAACACTATTGTACATTCCTCCTTATAGGATGACACCAACAAAGTTCCAAAAACTGAAGAACCATCTTGAAGACATATATGATAAGGTTTTATCATACTCAACACATCTCCATGTAGTGTACCTATCATTTTTCTAAGAAGTTGGATGGTACCCCTAGATTGTTAATGTATTAATGTCAATTGAACTAGATTACAGTGAAGAATAGATATCCACTTCCTCAGGTAGAAAAACTCTTCGACCAAATTTAAGGTGAACCTATTTTCTCTAAGATCAATTTGAGGTTGGGCTACCATTAGGTTCATATGAGGCCATCAGACATACCATGTACAATGTTTCAGAGAAGGTATGTCTTATAAGAGTATTTGGTCATGCTATTTAGTATAACAAACACACCGATAGTCTTTATGGCTATGATTAATCAGGTTTTCCAACCATATCTTGATTCCTTTGTGGTATTCTTCACAGATGAAATCTTAATGTACTCATCCACCATACACAATCATACCAACCATCTTGAGATCATTTTGAGTTCCCTAAGAGAGCACCAACTATATACAAAGCTTAGTAAATGACACTTTTGGATTAGTAGGGTTAAATTTTTGGGTCATATCATATATGAGTGAGGCGTATCTATTGACCTAGATAAGGTGAACGCCATTTTTTCCTAGGAGAAACCAAATAACGTGTTTGATGTACAAAACTTCTTAGGGATGGCCACCTATTAATGGTGATTCATCTAGGAATTCTCACTCTTGGAATCACCGCTTATGGGATTTCCCAATAATGGTGTGAAATTGACTAGGCTGAGGCTTGTGATACTTCTTTTTAGGAGTTAAATGGAAGAATCACTTTAGCACCGATCCTGATTCTGACCGAGCCAAGAAGAAGCTATACATTCTATAGTGATGCTTTAGGAAACAGATTGGGTGTGGTTCTGATGCAAGGTGATCAAGTCGTAACATAATGGTCTTGGAAGTTGAGGCCTCATAAGTGGAATTAACCTAGACACAACCTTAGGCTAGAAACTGTGGTTCATGATCTATGCTATTGGAGGAACTTCTTGTTGGGTGATAGATTTTTTGTTTACACGGATCATAACAATCTCAAATACATCTCCTCATAGCAAGAACTGAATTTGAGGTAGCACATGTGGGTGGAATACCTACAATCCTTCCACTTTGATCTTGCTTACACACATAGGAAGGGAAATGTCGTAGCTGATTCCTAAAGCTGGAAAAAATCAGACACAAGCCATCAAGGCGGCGAACAATGAGTGAAATTTTATGGATTTGTTCTCTAAGATGCATCTTAAGGTCCAGGAACATCATGAAAAACTAGTCTTACCAGCTCTAGAAGTGACATCCTCCCTTTTGGAGCAGGTCTAGATGTGACAATTATTGAATTCATAAGGAATTATTTCAAGGGAGGGTTTTACAGAAGAGAACCCACATTCTAGTTAAGTTGTAGATACAAGTGAGACCCTACTATTCTATGGCCATATATGGGTGACTTCAGCTGTATGAGAAGAGTTGATGAAGGAATCACATGCCTCTATATGGGAAGTTCATTATATCCTTACCAAGATTTACCGAGACATACACCACCAGTATTGGTGGCCAGGTATGAGGAGGAAAATATTAGGTTTTATCACTTGGTGCTCCACTTGTAAGTTAGTGAAGGCATAACATCAGTGAACTGCTAGACTTATACATCTTCTATCATTTATTGAGTGGAAATGGAATAATGTTACCATGTATTTTGTGATAGATTTCAAATATCCCATTTAAGAAGTGATGCGATATGGGTGGTCATTGGTAGGTTGACCAATGTCACACAATTCCTACCGATATTGGAGTCCTTCTCCATTTATGAGATAAGAATGATTTACATCGAGAAGATAGTGTTCATTCATAGCATTCCCTGTTATATTATTTTGGACAGATATTCCCACTTTACATCATAGTTCTAGAAATGGTTTCAAAACGAATTGGGTTCACATGTGCTGTTGAGTATGGAATATCAACCTCAGACTAACGGGTAGTCTGAGTGGACAATTTGGGTGTTAGAGTATATGCTACGATCCATCATCCTTCATTTTTATGGTTTGTGGTAAAATCATATTCCTATGGTTTATTTTTCCTACAAAAAAGTGTTTTTGGAAACAAATCACATGGCTTCATATTAGGCTCTCTATGGTAGATTATGCCGTTCAACTCTATACTAGCTTGAGGTAGGTGAGGAAGCTCTTTTTGGTCATTATCATGTTCAGGTGACTTCAGAGCAAGTCCAGCTGATTTAGAAGCATATGGCTACAACCCAGTTTAGGAAGAATTCATATACCTATCATCACCATAGGCTTATGGAATTCGTAGTGGGACATCAGGACTTTCTTCATGTATCACCTAGATTAGGTCATAAAGGAATCTAGAGATAGGGAAACTTATCACCAAGATATGTCAGGCCTTTCAAGATAGTGGAGAGAGTTGGGTCAGTAGCCTATTGTTTTCCATAACCTCATAGGTACCATTCCATGAATGATTTATTCCACATATATTGTCTTAGATAGTATCATCATGACCCATCTCATTTTTTTGACCCTGAGGATATTGAGATATAGGCGGATGTGTCCTTCAAGGAGCATCTCATATGTTTCGTTGATCAGAGTGAGAAGGATCTCCTAGGTTGGTCGCTTCCTTTGGTCTAGATTCTATGGAAGAAAATACATGTATAGGATGAGACATGGGAGTGGGAGGCTGATGAACATGCATAGTGGCCAAAAATCTTCTTAGATAATGTTCTACTACCCTTAGAAGGGAAACCTGAGAATGAGTTGTCTTAAGGAGGGGGGTTGTAATGGACCAAATTTTTCTAAAGGTATGAACCATCTGTTTTTGGTTTCATTTCCTTTGTTAGACACTAATTATTATACGTAAAAGGTTCAAGGAGGTATCAGGTGCTTCCTAGGATCATTTGGAGCCTGAAACACTAATATGGGAAAAAAGACTTGGTCACATGATTAAGAGAAATCATTCCACCCAGTCTACATGGTTTCCCTAAACTGTGCAGTTGTAGGATGTGGTCCCCATGGGGCCACATGATTTTTTTACAAACATATGACATCGGGCACCCATCCATGTGGTACTGCCAACATTTTGGATAGAGCTCATTCATATATTCTACACATGGTTAGATAAACCGTGTTCTTAACCATGTGGGGTTCCCTCTTAAATCAGTGAATGGAGCACAAATTGTGCACAGTTTGGAAAATCATGCGGCCAAACCGCGTGTAGTTTTTTTGAGGGTGAAATTCCCATTTTTTCTCTTTTAATGTTTCAAACCTTCCTTATTATTTATTTCTTTTACCCAAAAAATTCTTCTTCTCCTCCCATGAAAGAATCCTCTCCTCTCACTCTTCATAGGATGGGCGAAAGGTGACTCTCCATAATTCATAAATATGTTTTAAATTTAATTAAAAAGGAATTAAACAGTTTGAAAAGAGAATTGATTCTTTATATTCAGAAATATAGGGATATGTCCTCCAATACTAATCACAATCTTAGGGATATTCCAACTTCTCAAAATTTGTCTCACCCGTTTTACCATTATAGGATCCTTGGGTTCAGACTCACTAAATTAGGTAGAAGTAAGTAAATTAGATGGGTGTCTAAGTGAAACCCAGTCTAATGAATTTAGTTCTTTATTTCTGTTTTTAATTTAAATTATTAAGGTACACTACTCATTTTGTAATGTATGTTATGGAATGTCCTAAACACCGTGGGTACTGGCCTACTGAGATTGTATCACACACATTTCTCGGGCACCTTTGGTACCTAATTATACTTCATGGTTTTAGGAATAGGACAAGGAAAGTATCCAAATTCCATTTTTTGATTGACTTGCATTACTAAGATGGGATGGGGGTAGAAGACCGAGCCATTGCTCGAGATGCTTGCTATATTAATTTTTCCTTTTTTTATTTTGATAGCATGTTGTATAGACATTTATCCTCTGTCCCCTACATAATTATTTTTTAAAGTTACATTACCATGACATGATCATTATATAGTATCTTCTAATTATTTATCTTCTTCCAGTTTATTTATTTATCTTGTATGATATGTATTTTGTTTCTGATGATATATAAATGTTGTTAAATTCTTATGTTATTTATGATTATTATACATACATATATATATATATATATATATATATATTATTCTATAATATGATCTATGAGGGAATAGTATCTCCACAGACACACCCTAGGCCCTCGTTGCTAGTTGGAAGATTCTGGTATTTGGTTAGGAATGTTTGAGGCCTTATGACCCACTGTCTTAGAGCACTGTTAAGTGGAATCTAGAGTGGGATGCTATATCATGGATCTTGAATTGTCTTATATTCCAACTTAACATATAAAAAATAGTAATAAATGTAATAATATAACTATTTGAACTAAATATTATTATTGGAAATATTTCATTTATGACATATATTTTCTAGGTATATTGAAAAAATATGTATGATAATATATTACAGTGAATTCTAGGCATTATGGGGAAATTAAAAGAAATTTTTAATACATAAAAAGACTTGTAAGAAATTGGAATGAGAAAACCATTGAATTGATAAATTTTTAATGGAAGCAAGGCATGCATTACTCCTACACAATACACAATAAGTATAATAGAGGAATTCATTTTTTTTCAGTTTTGAAGATAATAAAGGTACACATTGGTTATCGTACAAATATTTATAAGAATGTTAATGTGATTAAAGGAACATTAAAATGGTTGAAAAGTCATGATAATAATATTTTACTTCAATAGTTAATTATTATTTCAATTAGTGATTATTTTTTACCCATGTTTTTGAGCCATTTATTGATGATTCTAATTAATTCAGAAAACTTTGTTCAATAAATCACCACAAAAGTGATTTGAAAAATTTATATGATAATATTGTGTTCACAATGTGTTTTGAAAAAAATTTCCACTATTTTTATTTCATGATCCAATTGACCATATATATAATTAGTGAAGTCATTTTTAGTAGTCCTATACAATTAAGGTGGATATATCAAATTAATATTTTCCAAAATATTTTAAAACAATACGTGCATACGATGTATCATATAAAATCATATATATCCAAGGGTTATTTTATTGATAAATGTACATATTTATTTTATTTGTGTATTAATTTCAATTAAATAAAATTAAATAAAACCTATTAGAATAATGAAGGCCTAATGGGAGATTGGACAATATTTGGTATAGAAAACATTGAGAGGGTTCAAACTCATAAATTCTTTTTTATTTAACAAATAATTTAGATATTCCATTTTTATAATAAGTTATATAGTTGAATTATAATTTTATTTATTTTAATAGTTAAATTATTCTATACCTAATATTGTTGTTCATTTTAGGACACATATTGTTGAGTTGAATTGGTTAAGGTCTCATGATATTGATTATCAGATCCAAAAAGTTCATTAAAATTAATTTCATGAGTTATTGAAAAATTATACATATATATTTATTGGCTTCATTTAAAAAAAAAATATTATAGGTTCATTTTCACACCACACACTTACATTTAATTATGTGAAATTTATAGGTAAACAACTCAAGGGAATCATGTACTAGAATAGTGATTTATGATTTTAATCAACTAGAAATTAGAACATTTATCATAACATGAAATTATAAGTATTTAGATGATAATGGATTTCAATTTTCCATAAATTATGTTGATGTAAAATGAGAAATGAAAAACAATTGTACTGATTTTCTATCCATTGATTCATGTTATTACAATGGTATGTTAAAGTATATTATCAAAGTTATCTATATCCATGATTTAAAATTTATATTTTTGATTCATTATTGAATAAATATGATTCATGGAACATAAATTGATAATTTTTAATTTAAATAGGTAATTTTTAATAATATGATATATATATATGAATTTATAAGAAATTTTTTTTCTTTATAACCCAAAACTTTTGTATATAAATTATAGTTAAAATGTGTTTTGCTTTTTGGAAATGGTGTACAATATAATTTAAAGGAAAAAATGATCTAGTTTAGATATTGAATGAGTATAGATATGACTTGGAATTTTTTTGAATAATTTCATATTAAATCTACACAAACTATTCTATATTGAAGAAAACCATGTCATGGTTATAAAATCACCATTATATTTTCAAATCATTTTTATGATTATGGTTTATACTATGGTTTAGTATAAAACAGGAAAGAAAATGTGGTACATGGGAAAAGGCTAATCCTGGTTCTCATGAATGGTTTAAAAAAATGAGGACATTACACCCCACATATTCAAAGGTATGAATTCGTTAAATGTTTTCCAAACCATTGGTATCTTGATGGTTTATGGATGTTGGAGGAGTTAAAAAAAGGTAATATGTGAGTTTTTGAGGTGATGAAAATTGTTTAGGATTTTTCTCCTTGAGAAAAAAAATCACTTGGTACCCAACGATGGTGACTAGGTACATGTTGATACAGGCCAAAAGGGGAAGGACTAGGTGGGACATCAGGTGGAAGATATCCCAGAAGGAAGGTACCCAGTGGGGTATCAGGTACCTAGTAGGCCCATGTGCATATTTTATATAATTTTATTTTATTTTATATTTTTTATTTATTTAGGGAATCCCTCATTTGGCTACCTTTCTAGGCCACATGACCCCTCTCCCCTTGCTCTGGTATTTTATCTTTCTCTAAGGCTAGATCTCCATCATTCTTGGTTGTATTAGAGTGTCCTATGTTTGTATATATTGATAAAGGTATAAATTTCACTTCCCCCATCTATTATATATATATATATATATATATATATATCTCACTTTTATGAAATTATTGAACAAAAATATCTAATTAATTGGTTGTTGTCAACATTTGTGAAGTCCCATGATTAAAGTAGATTGATATGTTAATATTCAATTAGAGGGTCATTACTAAGTATAGGTAGGTGGTGCCTAAACATTCCCATTGGTTTATACTAATTTTCATGTGATGCATGATATGTACTTAATAAAAATCTATAAAATTAATCCAAAACTAATATAAACTTTAACCCTTGGACCTTAATGAGTTGTGGAAGGATGTTTAGGTTTGTGAGTGGCCCCCCATGTATTGTACATTGTATCCATTGTAACCAATGATCATTTTCTTTAGATAAAGTGTGATGAAATCATTACTCAGAGCCCGATGTGGTGTTCCTAAACTTATATAATTCTACAATGGACCTTTTTAAGCTCTATATAACCACATTTGATAAGGGGATGTGTACTTACCCTAGTGTTTAGATGAGGTTAGATTATTAATGAGCTTATGGATTCTTTTATTATAGAATCATTTGGATTATTTTTTATATATAAGAAGGTGGATGTCAATCTATATTAAACTTAGTGAAAAAGGGGATTTAAACCGTGGTTTGAGATTATAGAATGGGGTTTGGTATGAGATAATTAATATAGTGTAATTTATTTGTGGTGTTGGATGATATTCCATCACTGTTATGATTTTTACATAGATTTTTTTATTATACCATGATATGGTTATTGTTAACGGATTTAATTCCCCACTATATTTATATTGATATTATAGGATCAAAAAAACTTTGGGATGAAATAATTTTGGAAATGTGGATGGGTTTCCCATGGAATTTATATTATTGTGAGATGGATCAAGATTCTGTTGAGAAAAGATCATTATTGACATGGGAAAAAATTCCCCATTATCTTTACAATTTTATGAGCCTAGTTCAATACTCTTAAGAGATGAGATCATTATAAACATGGGTCCACCCTTCCCATGTTATTTATGTTATTATGAGTTATATTAAGATAATATTTATAAGAGATCATTAAGGACATGCATTTCTTTCCCATTTGTCTTTGTAATGTGTTAATTAGGGATAAATATGTTGTCAAGAGGAGATCATTATAGATATGTTCCAATTTCCCATTTATATTTATATTTTATTGAGTAGGGGTTGATATAAATTAGGTTTTATATTGTTATAGACATGATCCTCCCTCCCATTTTTATCATGTTATGTTGAGTTGGGATTTAGATTCCTTGTGTCTGATATTTTTATAGGCATATTTTTCCTTTCCCATAGTCATTATATGGTTATGAGTAGTGATCAAGATACCATTTAGGATGAGATCATTAAAGGAATGGAAATATAATAACCAACTATATTTATAATTTTTCAATTATATGTTTAGACATTTTTCATCATTAGATAAGGTTAGTATGATATCTCCTTGGGTACTTGTTAGCACTCAAGAATGTAAAATTTATTATTCATTATTATTTTTGGAATATCAATTGAGTATGAACTTGTATATTTTGGATTTATTTTTAAACACTATTTGTGTTGGATTATTGAGTTTTACTCATACCCTATATGAAAATCTTGGTGTTCATATATATATTGTGGACTATGATAAAAGAAAGGTAATGGGCCCTAATATAGATGGATGAGATAGAGTTTTATGGTTGGAGTTGGAAAACTGGACTGGGTAGGGACTCGTGTCTAGTTTTCTACATACCTCGAATATTTTATTATTTTTCAACCATGTTGTATATGATAGGCCAACAAGTGATCCCATATACATTTTTATGACTCTTGTGAAATTATTTTAGTTTATTTTGATATATAATGTGGTATATTATTTCCATAAGTTTATCTCATAGCTGTAATGTCCATTTTAAGAGTTTATTATGATGACTATTATTATTATTTATTCTACTATTATATAAGGTTCTCAGTATCAGGTAGTATAATATCCCTATAATAACTTATAGAACCACACTACTTGTTAGTGGCCTCTAGCATGTGGGGAGGTATACCTAAGGTCATGTGGTTCCCTCTAACTTAGATATGATTGGACTATTAGGATAAGTTCATTAAAAAGTGATATCAAATCATTTTTCTATTCTCTTACTCTTTTGAGTATAATATATTGAGGTATGATGTTTTCATATCTTGGGATGGACTATTTACCTAGGAGTAGATAACCAATGTATAATAAATTTCAAGTTACTAAGGATGGGATTTCAGTTCTTATTTTTTGAGTATGATTTATAATTATTTTGATGTGTGAATTACTATTTTTTATTTACTCTTACCTAAGGGAGGTGATAGGGTGTTTGTTCATGCATCATACATAGGACATAGGATTCATATGTAATTCCTGTGATTAATTGTGATTGAACACTTAATTATGATATAGGGTTAAATTATTATGTGTCAATAAAAAGTTATAGATATTTTCCATATATAACTTGTTGGTGGAATTCTACTTCATTTTGCTCATATTTCTGGTTGTGTTGTATTATCTAATGATCAATTATAAGAATATGATAAGTGTTTTTTGATCACTAAGAGTGAGTAGAGAGAGATTTTTAGAGAACCTTTATTATTTGAGAACCTTATGTTATATGGTGACTATATAGTGTAACATGATTTAATGTTTGTTACATCTTATCATACCTGTGATATTAAGAAATTTTATAGATAAATTCTGAGGTTTGTATTCGGTATTATTGGGACATTCCATCATGAAGACCTCAAGTGGATATCAAAGAGGGAAGGGGAAATCATTCCCCAAAATTAATTGATATGGAGTAACTAGTTTCACCTATACTTCCTATTGATTATAAACTTTGAGATATTTTATAAAAAACTATGTTTTTCCTCAACTAAAAACTGTGTTTGACATTTTTGTGCACATGCAACACCGAACTAAAACGAAAAACATTTAATATTTAGTTAAAATATAAATATTAAAAATGACCATTATAAACTATAAATTAAATTAAAAGGTATGAATAAAAGTATGCAAAATATGAAATATGTGTATAATGAAAATAAATACTACTTTTAATAAAAATAAAATTAATTTAATATAGAAAAAAAAATTTAGAAAAACATTTTATGTTTAAAAATATATTTTTCTATAATTGGTCTTTTATTTCAGAAAACTAAGTATATTATGATTAAATAATAATAATATTTTTTGATAATATGAAAAATATATTAACAATAAGTTAATTATTAAATGATAGGAAATAAAAATAATGAATATTTAACATTTTAAAAATCTATTTTCTAATATAAATAATTTTCTTCTATATTTTGGGATTTTATTTAAATATTTAATTCTCAAATTTTATAAATTTTGTTTTAAAATATTAATATAAATTTAAGAATAATCATAAATTTATAATATTTAGATGATTTTTTTTATAAAACATTTGATTTTTAGGGGAATGATATAATATACCACTTTTTAGCGATATTGCGAATTTTATGCCACTATTAGTACAAAAGTATGAATTGTAAATTTATGAAAATATTTTTAAGACCTAATATGCATTTTATAATTCAATTTATGATTTTATTTTTTTCTAATTTATAAACTCGTATTTTAAATTTTAGAATATAATTTAAATCTTTCTAAACAATTATTTTTAATACATTATATATTTAGTATTTTATAATAATTTTTATCACTTTTAAAAATAAAATAAAATAAAATAGATTTAAAATTTGAAATAATTAGGTCCAAATTATATAATAATGACAAGTTTTTTCTAAAGGTGAATTACCTAGGTAAAAACTAGTTACCGTGGTGAAAACTAAGACAGAAAAAAATGAATAACCTAGGAGGTAAGGGGACAAATATGATAAAATCATATTTTAATTGAGTGTTTGAGTTGTGTTTTGACATTATCTCTTATACTCTCTATTATTTCTCAATTTTGGATCCATTTTCCATGAGAGTGACTTTACAATATTTAAAATATTTAGGTATTTACAAAAAAACCACTCATTTTCACTTATAAAAGGGGCACTCCTCTCCCCACTTACCCTCACCCAAAACCCCTAATTGCAGCCTAAATTATACCCAACCCTATTTTACAAAAACATATAAACCTCAATTAGGTTATTTTATTATCAAAATACCATCCCCAAAATGTTTACTCCCCTTTAAAAAGGATACAATCCAAGAAGTGAGGTATAAGTTCCTTACCCCTCTTTCTTTTATGTTTCTTTATACAATTTTCTTATTCCTCAAAATTAATTTAACCATATTAAAATTATAAAATCAGTATCATTATTACACTTATATGTTATTATAATGATATTACATGCATTAATAACTCTCCCCTTTTCCATAAATTAAAACAAAAACACAAATCTTACGTTGCGTGGACTACCGTCTCTATGAATAAATGTTTCGATTTCTTTCAATTACAAAAATGGATGGTTTTAGTTTTTATTTTTTGAGTATATATTATATATATAAGTAATATATATTATTAATATGGTTATTGTTTAGATAAAAAAATAATTAATGATATTTATAAGGTAATCCTTCGATGTCATTAAATAACCCAAAACTAGTTCATTGCCATTTTCATCTTTAAAAAACGTGACTAAAACTCCCATGTAATTTAATTATAATATTATATGTATTTATAAAACATAAATTATAGAACATTTAATTGGTTTTAAATGATTATAATTATAATAATAAGGAAGGTCGACATCTCTTTTATGAATGTAGTTCAAAACGGTATTGATTATTAACACCCAATGTTGTAAATAGATTATGAAAATATAATACAAGAAGAGAATTATTATCAATGAAGAGTATAAATGGAATTATACCTGAATAATGTTTTGAAATTGGAAATTAAATTTTTTATCATTGTGATATAGGAGGTTAAAGGGATTCCTTGTAAATTAAGGTTAAATGAAAGGGAATTGGTAAATCAAAATAATTTTTTGAGTTATACAGTTTTTTGTTGTTCTTAGTTTTCCTAGAATTTAAATATATTGTTATTTAATTTTTTAATTTCCACCTAAAAGGTGTTTTTCATTAGAATAAAATTTTATGAAGTGTTTTATTTTTACCTATTTTTAATAAAATAGAGGCTTTTTTGAAAGATCCTCACAACTATCAATGATTTCTGAATGTTTTAAAGAATTATCTTTTGTGATTTTTTTTTATTTTTAATCTCAATTTTCAAAAATATCTATATCCAATGAAGTTATGTTTCATGTTTCACCCTACATTATTCTATTAATAGGTGATTATTTTTGGGTGATAATGTTTTCAATTTCATACTATTTACTTCATGTTGTTATACTATTTGAAAATGTTATGAAACCGTTTTTTATTTATAGGGGTTATTTAAGAAATGTGAATGATTTCCATTTGGATATTTTATGAAAATGATTTTATTTACATTGGTTCTTTATGATGTGAGAATTGAATATTTTTAAAGTGTAACACGTAAGTATGGATGAATTATGGGTGGGGTCCTTTATCTCCCTATAATGCAGTAGTTAAGAGTTTATATCTCATGAGATAGGTATTCACAAGTACATTTTAGTTTCTTATAAGAATGATAACTAATGGTGTGGATTAAGAAAGTAATATTTACCTATGAAAATATTTGTCCTAGGTAATGGATTTTTTTCATGATCTTATGCTCTCATGATTCAAGATTTATGTTTGTTGGATTAGACAATCATCACCCTATATCAATGACCCAAAATCATATCTACAATTTTTTTAATGAATTTAATATTTATAGTTAGTAAATATTTTTTTGGAAAACTTGAAAAATTAGATAAGTATGGAGCTTACAATGACAACATACCGTATGAGAAATGTAATTACCATGTGAAGAATTTAAACTAAATATGAAATTCATCTAACCATGTGGAACCTAACAAAAGCTTTACTCCACTTAACTGTATGAATACAATTCTTATTGTGAGTCAGATGAGAAAATTCTATCCAAGTCATGAATTTACTATGTATTGAATATGAATATACCATGCATTGATAGTCAACTAACCAAATATACAATCAACCTACCATGAAACACATAATAAAAATTTCTGTAAGTCTCATTCTAACCTTGTAAATATATATTTATAGCAACCGTAAGAAAAATTAACTACCACATGATGAGATATACCTAATGTGTGTACAAATGAAGTGACCATATGAATAAATGAAGCTAAAATGTGAAAAATTCAACTGAATTCATGAAGAAAAGAATATAGCACATGAATCCATGAACCTACCGCATGAGAAAATGATATGACCATGTGAATAAATAAAGTAACTGTGCCTAGTTGCTAGGTGAAGTTGTTATGACAACTGATTGTTCCAAACAACCACGAGCTTAAGTAATCATGTAACATCCCCTAATCCTAAACTATATCACATGGCTAAAAGAGATTAGTTACAAGACCTCTAGAGTGCCTTCCCATATTACAGAGGCTTCTAACTAGTGGTTGGGTAGTGATAATATAATGGGGAGAGTATACCCCCTAGTATAGAGTTATAACATAGAAGAAATAAATAGGTAACAAATATCAAAGTGACGAAGAACCACAAAAACCATATATCATAAAACTATAAAGTAATGGAGAAACCAATAAACCTATAATGATGAATCATGTAATGAAAATATGAGATGTATGTAAATGCCAAACTGAAAAAGATATAAATAAAATAATTAGCTGTCACAAAATAATCCCAAAGGCCCTAGTCCTAGACCACATGTTAGACCCATATCCAAACTCCATCCCATATAGAAAGCTACAAAAATTAGAAAAAATGTCCCTTTCCCTTGTCCAAACCATCATCTAGGCAATCTTTCGGGGTACCAAACAATGACCTGAATATGGTGTGAGTAAAAATTAGTTGGTCTACACCATCATGTATAAACAAAACTAGTATGATAATAAGTCAATGCATTAAAGAGATAATAGATGTAATAATTAATCAATTAATATAATAAATCAAAACAACCTACTTCAACACTATACCAGAATGTCACTGAGCATATAACACAACCTTAACAACTATAACCATGAACCCATGGTATAAACAACCAATCTGGTAGATCCCTATGTATAATAATTTCAAAATCTAGGCATGGACCTAAATATAATAATTTCAACATCAACTAGGCTAGGCCATCTATATAATAATTTGAGTATGTATCACTAGGAATAACCCACTATTTAAGCATTTGAACCTCCATAAAAATCCCTATATATAAACATTTTAGCATGTATTATTGGGAATATACCACTATGTAATAATTTAAGTGTCCAGGAAAATAATTATAAAAAATAATTTCATCATGTATCACTATAAAAAGAATGTTATATAATCATTTTAGCATCACTAGACATAGCCCTATATATAAGCATCATATCATCTACTCAATAAGTCATTACAACTACGATATAAAAATATCATATCACAATCCTCAATGGTTAATTATGAAAATTACCATTTTTCTTTCAATTGAACTTTATTATATATATATTAATCAATAACCAATTTAATAGCTAATAATCTATTAACAAAGTGATTCTATATCAAAAAATCATGTAAAATATCATGTCATTCTAAACAAACATTAAATCTTTATCCATGTTTATTAATCAAAGGGTTTGATCACCCCATAGGTAGCCAAAATCCAGGACTCATCAACTATCGAATCGAAAGGGATATGACCAATATTCCAATTCATGATTTACCATTAATTAATGAATAAATTATTTATAGCACATGTTAAATTGGTACAATCACAATATTTCATATGTTTGACAATTAAAAAAAAACCATAGGGTTATGTTTAGACCCACCACCATTATCTAGTGTTTAATAAATGCTTAAAATTGGAATATCTAATAAGAACATAGGTGAGGATAATCACAATAAGGAACTTAGATCACATTAGATTAAGATCAAAACCCAAAAAATGTGGTCAAGATATTCACACCGCAAATATGGATAGAAATGATAAAAGAGAAGGAAACCTAACCAACTCAACTCATGAGGGAGAAGACGCATAATCAAGACATTCAGAATAAAGGAAAAGACTAAAATATCACATGAAAAATTCCATAGGGTCAAGATAAGAGGGTTTCAATGAAATAATTAAATAAATCATAATCAATGACCACTTAAAATTACTCAGTCTGAGAAATACATGGCGTGTAGTTCTTTCACATCATGTATTTCCTGATTTTCGAGTTACTCTGAAAAACCCATCACCCTGGGTTAATATTTATATCGATCAAAATTTACATGATGTGAATTAGGTTCAAAATATGTAACCACTTCATGTCATGGAGTAGTTAATGAACTATAATAGTCAGCAGTAACATACTGTGTAATATATACCGGGTATGTAGTTATCCAACAAATAATTTTTATCCTAGCTTATATGAAAGTGACTAAACCACCACTAAAGCCTTCCAAACCCTTGAGAAACCCTCGTAATCCTATTTAAGACATTTATACCCAGACTCAATTAATTAAAATAAAAATACATCCCATAAATTTAGGTTATTTTCTCTAATAAAGTCCCTCTATCTCCAAACAAGATTTATCCACCAAGGTTTAAATACAAAGAAAACCCAATGAAAGATGTTTAATGAAAAACTCAAGTAGGGAAGTACCTATAAAAGATGAGATATTAAAACCTTCCCACCTTGTAACAACTCATCCCTAAGATGCTCCAAGCATCATTATGGGGTCTTGGTGGACAATCATGGATACTATACTTTCATATCAGAATTCCTCTCATAGGTCTCCTTTTAAAAATGACCATGATGCTACTTCAATTTAACTAGAGGTATAGTCCTATCTCATAAATACTTCTCACTATAGTCCACAATCCATATTGAAAGATCATCAAAGGATGCATTAGTATAAAGATCAACATCCTTGATCTCTACCACATGATAAGGTTTAGGATAATATCTCCAAATTTATGACATGTGAAACACATCATACATGGAACTATAACACTATGGAAGGGATAATTGGTAAGCCATTGGATCAACCCTATCTATTGTATTAAACAACCGAAAAAACCTTGGTGCTATATTTACCTTTTTCCAAATATGAAGTTTCCTCAACCTAGGAGACACTTGAAGGAAAACATGGTGAATAACTTTAAACTCCAAAGGTCATCTCTAATGGCCAGCATATGGTTTATGACTAATCTATGCAGTCACCAACCATCTGCTGATCTATTTAACCTATTCTAAAGTATCCATCATGAGATTAGGACCAAAAAGTGATGAATCACCTACCTCTGTCAAAAAAAGATGAAAACAGAATATCCTTACATAAAATACCACAAAAGGTTTCATCTGGACTAATTCCTAGAAGCTTTGGTTATATAAAAACCCCATGAGTTCCATATTCTGCTCCCATGAACCCTGAAAATTGAAAACACAGGCTTGTAACATATCCTCCACAACATGAATAGTCTGCATAAATTGAATGTCAGTCTAAATATGATAGGTTTTAATCAAAATTAAATGTGATCCTAATTTATTTTAAAGACCCTTCTAGAACTATGATGTAAAATAAGGATATCTATCTAAAACAATACTCCTCAAAACATCATTAAACCAATCTACCTCGTGCATGTATAGACTACCCATATCATTAACAATAAAGGTATCCCGAATAAGAAAGAAGTGGTCTACCCACACTAGTTGATCTAATATTACTCATACATAATCATTATTTTGAGTTATATTGGGTAATCCTATCACAAAATCCATAGTGACATCATCCCATTTCCACTCAATAATGGGAAGAGGCTAACTTATGATTCTAGGATTTCACCCACTGATAGGGGAAGAAAATCACTACAAATCCCACTACCCCCTTCTTAATTTTTTACCACCAATACCATCTAAAGAGTTCATAATACACCTTTTTCAAACCAGGATGTACTTCCCATATAGAAGAATGAAACTCTATTATCATCTCCTCATACAAGCCCATATAAACCCATACTCATCAAAAAAAGAATAAGATTATTACCGGTACCAAGAGACCATTCCAGTGGTGTATCCCCACCATATAACATGTCTCTCTAAACCAATCCCTCCAGATTATATAAATTCAATGTATTTTTATGGTCCAAAAGAACGATTATAATAGATGTTGAAGTTAGAGATACTTATCCCTAAGACCCCTAAATATCTATATATAGGTTTTCAAAGTGTTCCATTATCCTCAAATCATCTCAAGACTCTACACTACCAACATCATCGTATTTTTTATGAAGGTACCAACATTTATGTTTCCCTTAACTGGTGTATAATCCATCTCGAAGTCAAAAGACTAGAGATACTCAACCCAACTCTTATACTAAAGGTTTAAGTCCCACTAAGAAAAGATGTACCGGATGATATTACGGTCCATGTATACCACAAACCTCTCACCCATAAGATAATGTATCAAGAATACCAGGGTATGTACCACTTCAGCTAACTCTAGATCATGAGTAGCAAAATTCCTCTCATGAAGTCTTAGATATCTGGAGCCATAAGCAACCACTTGATCTTTTTATATCAAAACTATTTCAAGTCTAACTTATGATGCATCAAAATATATTTTATATTCTTTACTCAACATAGGTAAAGTGAGGATAGGTTTTGAGTTCAACCAAATCTTTAGATCCTAAAAATCTCTCTTGCAAGAATCCAACCAAACAAACTTTAGTCCCTTTTTGGTGACATCAGTGCTGTCAAACAGGAGAATTCCTGGATAAAACACTGATAATAACTTACTAAACCCAGAAATATCTGAATATTGAATGCATTCTTAGTTAATCCCAAGATACCATGACTTCAACAATCTCTTCATCATTGACACTCCTTTGAGATGAAATGTCTTAAGAAGTGTACTTTATCAAATCAAAAACTAAATTTGGTTAGCTTGTCGTAAATCCAATTATATATCAATATAATCAAGATGATGTTTATATATTGGACATGATTGATTGATAACTATGAGTACAATAAGATGTATTTAACAAAAACCACTAGAAACTAATCCAGAAAAGTATTAAATATCTAATTTATTAAGGCCATGAATACCATTGGTGCATTCATTAACCCAAATTATATCAATATGAACTCATACAAACCATAACTTATCCTAAATGCTAGATGATATATGTCCAATGGTCTCAACCTCAACTAGTGGTATCCAGATCTCAAATAAATCTTAGAAAAGATCTTATCTCCTCTCAAATAATCTAAGAGATCATCAATACATAGTAGGGGATATCAGTTCTTGACCATAAGTTGGTTCAATCTCTGATAATCCACATATAATTGGAAGGCACCATCAGCATTCTTAGAGATAAGAACTGGATAACCCAATGGAGATGTACTAGGCCATAGGAAGAATTGAGGTTCAAGATCTTCCAACTGAATTTCTACTCCCAAAGATCTACTGGTTCCATTCTATATGGCGGTATAGAAACAATCTCTTCTCCCGACACCAACATAATCATGAACTCAATCCATTTATTGGGCATTAATCTGTAGAAATGATCAGGAAATAAATACTAAAAATGGTCCACAACTAGAGGAAAATAATCCTATTGTATTCCACCATCACCCTAACTATGTCTTTATATCTGAGTCATGATATAATAAAATTTTCATTGTATTGGTCCTTCCCAACTAGCTTAAAAATTCCACTTACCCTGGGGAGAATAAATGCATCCTTCTAGAGATAGAATGATAACTCTCCTCTAGTTATAGTCAATATAATGTTAGTATATAATTGGAAAATAAATACCAATAATCAAATAAAAACTATCATTTCCAGCACAAATGGTTACCATAAGAAAAGTTAAACACCAATCTATGGATAACATGCCTTGCAAAATTTGATATTCTCTGACTACACTCCCAATGGTGTGAAAATGCTCAAAGATCCATCCAAGATTTCCACATTCAAGCCCAAACCATTTTCAAAAAGTGAATATAGAAAAGAATGTGATGATCCTATATCAAACAAAATGAAAGAAATGGTATATGATACAAGAATTATACCTCTCATGGTAGGAGGCCCATATCCATAATATCCAGTGTAGTATGTATAACATACATCTAAGAAGCACCTCTTCTATGGGCTCTATCCTGAATCCCCTGACCTATGCTTGGTACTTATATTCTTTCACTGGGGTACCATATCCCCTGCATCTCCCAAAACTTCTAGTGGAACTCTAGGTACCTATCTACTAAGGAGTGGCTAAGTCCTTTCCAAACTCTAGTACCTGTTTTAACCCCCTTACAATAGTCTAATATGAGAAGTTCCTAAAAAAATTATCAATATATCCTATCCTATTGAAAAAATGGAACTCCAAAGTGAGGTAAGGACACTGAGGCCACTTATGGTCCAACTTACCACACTGAATGCACTATAATAGAACATGGTCCTAAGGTTGTTTCCCACTACCCTGACTAATCTACCTTCTATTACCGTGGTGAAAACGTTGAAAGTGATGATTATTTACACTAGAAGAAGAGTTTCCATTTCACCCTATAGAAATAGGCTAGCCGCTATTCAGGGACTCTCTTAGATTACCTTCTTTGATGATTTCCTAATTCATCACATCTTAAAAGCTGCTCAAAGGAAAAAAATTCACCTATGACCTAATATCTTATCAAAGTCCATCCGGAAAACATATCACCATAGAGATCACATCTATAAATAAATATAACACAAATCACTCTAGGTCGGTGAAGCATGTATCATATTCTCGCACTAACATTCCATCCTAAATCAGATGCGTAAATTAACAAGCCTTATCATCTCTCAATGTCTTTAGATAAAATCAGCTCAAGAACTTCTTCTCAATTTCCTTCAAATATAAATCATACTACGACCCAACTTGCTCTAGAATTTCTAACCAATTCTTAGAAGGTCCATAGAGTATATACGCAAAAATATTCACCCTCCTATCTATATGATTCTCAAGGTACTTTAAGAACATATAGATAGAATCAATCTAGTACTTAGATTATTAGGGACCTCTATCCCTAGTGAACATAGGTGGATGCTGTAGCTAAAAGTCTCTTGTCATCACAGACATTGAAGGAACAATGAAAATAATATCCCTTTCCATGGATTGCATGACTCTCAAGATGTTATCGTGAAGCTGAACATCCATATGATTATCATAAGCTACAAGAATATCCAGCTCAACTGTGTTAGGAGAGTATTGATTTCCACAATACCGAAACATAACTCGATGTTGAGGAGTCATTTTATACACAAGAAAAACACACTCCTTATAAAACTAGCTAACAAACAAGGCCAACCTCAAGAAGTGACAAAAATAGAGAACCACTACTCTTGGTCTCTCTAAACATGGATTACAAGTGTTTTAGTATGACATATCAGTTCTTTTCACTTCATTTATCAGATATAACATGTATCTCATATCATAGTTCATATAGGAAAGTATATAACACATGCAATAAATATGTACCTATCATGAAAAATGCATGTCAATATATATCCCTATGTGCCTATCATTATGCATGCATAATCTTCTCATGATATACTGATCCATGATTAAAAAACTAAAGAAACAATAACATCACACAACATTTTAATCACCAAAGGTGAAATAACATCAACCGTATAAAGCAAACATCATAAAAAAATAATCCCATCCCTAGGAACTCAGATTTCCTTCCATATATGGGTTAGATACTCCCACACACTATCTCATTACCAAGTCCCAACATATCCTAGTCTCCTTTTTACCTTTCCCAAATATTAATACAACAAAAAATAAAACCTGTACCTCTAATACCATTTTGAAATGTCCCTAGATCCGGTACTCTCTAATGTAGCCAAACAATTTGGTTATTAGACCTCAATCATGCCTCCCTATATACCAGAGGCTATCAACTTGTATTGGGGGTGGGATTAATATAGTTAGGAGGCTATAACCACTAGTATAGAGTTGCAATATAGTGTAAATAAATAGGTAATAAATTTCGAAATGATGAAGAAAATTAGAAACCATATATCATATAACCAAAAAGTAAAGGAGAAACCAATAAATCAATAATGACGAACCATGTAATGATAAGATGACATGTATCTAAATTTCATACTGAAAACAATACAAATAAAATAATAAGCTAACAAAAAACAATCCCAAAGTCCCTAATCCTAGACCCCATGTTGGACCCATTTTTAAACTCCAACCCATCTAGAAAGCAAAAAAAATCAGCAACAAGGTCCCTTACCCTTTTCTAAACCTATATCCATGTAATCTACTCGGATATCAAATGGTGACCCGAATAGGGTGTGAATAAAATGTAGTAGGTTGGCACCACAATTTCTAAACAAAACCATTATGATAATAAGTGTATGCAATAAAGTGATAAACATGTGTATTAACTAATCAATTAATATAAACATAAAAAAACCACTTCAAAACCTTGATGGAATGTATCTAAGAATTTAGCACAACCATGCAATCAATAACCTTGAACCCATAGTATAAAAAATAACTGGGTATAGCCCTATGTATAAGAATTGTAGATTCTGGGCATAGACTTATATATAATAATTTTAGAATCATCTATGCAAATCCAGATATATAAGCATTTCAACATGTATCACTAGGAATAAACATCTATATAATAATTTCCGCCTCTGGGAAAATATCTATATTTAAGCATTTCAACATGTATCTCCAGGCATAGCCTTCTATATAAGCATTTTTGCCTCTATGAAAATCCCTATATATAAGTATTTTTACATGTATCATTGGGAGAATCCTGATATATAATAATTTTAGCATAATTTGACATAACCCTATATATGATCATTACAATATCAACTCAACAAGTCATAACAATAAGGAAATCCCAATATCACATCATAATCCTCAAATATTAATTATGAAAATTACCATTGTTCTTTCAAATACACTTTCATTTATAAATTAATTAATCAACAACCATATAATTAGACCATAAACAATTATCCAAGTGATTCTATATCATGAAATCACCTTTAATATCATGTCATGCTAAACACACTTTAACCATTAGCCAATTTCTTATTAATCAAAGAGTTTGATCACCCCACGAGTAACCATAAGCCTGGTCACATCAACTATTTAATTGAATGGGATCCAACCAATATTCCAATCGTTGATTTACCATTAATAAATTAATTAAAGCACACACTACGTCAATTTAATGAGACTAGGATGGCACCGTTATATATAGAAAATCTCTCCTAACAGTTGTTCTTCTTTCCCAAGGGTTTATCCCTTCACAGAGTTTTCAATCCATCTACTTGGTTTGGACTCTTCTACACCATTTATTTCTTTCCCTCACCTTATCATTTTTGTTGTGGCTGGTCAACCTCACACGCCTACCTAACTCTATGTTTTGACTATAGGTGTGGGGTTTTAATGCATTCGGCCTTCTTTCTCTCAAATATGGATAGTTATGGTTTTCCTGGTGGGGATTGAAGGTCGTGGGAGGGTGTGGTATCATACTAAGTCCTTATTTTCAATGGAGACTTGGAGTTCGAATGGCAGTCGGGATGAATCTCTTCATCCCCAAATTTGGTTTCATAAATGGGCTCCCCTAGTGTGGATCAATGTTTGTGAGATGATCCCTATATTTTCAAGTGGTAGTGGTTTAGTTCTTGGGTGATGGATTTCCCATAAAGTAGTGTTTTTATGGCGTCTCTCTAAGAAGGTGATGTTTGGAAGTTAGGAGGTGTCTCAGATCCCTTTGGGTGGTGGTATTTTGAGGTTTGGAGTTTGTGCTCAGATTTTAGACAAAAATAGGGGGTTGTGCAATGATGGTTTCTCGATGGTTCATTGAGTACCTGAACATAAGATGGAACAAATCGAACTTTGTTTTCATCATCGCTATTACCTGAAGTGGTGATGGTGAAGGTTGTAGGTTATTGGCATAGTTTGAGGTTGAATCAGGAAGGTAATGGATTTTTTTTTTGAATCTTTTTGTTGGGTGTATTCAATGGTATTGTTCAATATATCTATGGCAGTGGTGTTTGCTATCATGGATTTAGTTGTGGGACTGATTTTTTGATGAGATTGTAGATGTCATTATGGGATTTGGAACCTGTTTCATCACATTTGGATGGTGGTAAATATTTTTTCTGGTACTTATGGGTGGGAAGCCTCCAAAGAGGGATGAGTGTGCTCACACCCATCATTATTTTATATTTTCTCCTTCTTGTTGGATAGATGTGTACCCTGACTTGATGTTGAACAACGATTTTAATCTTGATTTTTGCTGCATCAGGTTGACTTGCTGTGGGTTCCTCACAAGCTATTTCAAGTGGGTGGATCGAAAGATAGATTTGGGTGTTGGATCATAACATATGTTCCTTCATTCACAATAAAAATGTGTTGGAGGGGAGCTATGCCTTGCTGTGTTTCCAGCAAAATGAAAATTTTTGGTGAGGGGGGGGGGACCCATTAGAACTGAATGATTTCACTACCACTTTATCTATTGGGGGGATGAAACTTTTTTCCATTCTTATATTCACATTTTTCTCTCATTAGACACGCAATACCATTATTTATTCTATGGGTGTGTCTTCCGTATAAAATTTTACCTGTGTTTGTAATGGGGTCACTCTTTTCCCATTTGTCAAAAGGGGTTCTATTGTTTTTATATTTAATAAAGGGGGATTGAACCTCAACCTAATAAAAAAAAATTATATTAGTCTAATCACAATATTAAATAGACTTGATAATTAAACAGAACATAGGGTTTGGTTTAGGCCTTCTACCTTTATTTGGAGATTAAGTAACGTTTACAATTAGAATCGACAATAATAATAGAGGTGAGTAAGATCACAAGAAGGAATGTAAATAAAACTAGATCAATATCAAAACCCAAAAAATACAGTCAATTGATTTACACTATAATTATGGAGAGAAATAAGATAGGGAAACCTAAGAAAAGCAACTCATGAGTTGTTAGACGTGTAATCAAGACATCTAAAATGAAGAAATAGGCTCCCAAATATCTTGGAAAACACCCTATTGTCAAAAAAGGATATATTAAATGAAATAATTAAATAAATAATTTGTTTTCCCACTTAAAACCATTGTTTCTATGGAAGTAATGGTGTGTAATCTTTTCACATTGTGTATTTCCTCACATTTGAGTTACAGTGAAAAACCTATTGCCTCGGGTTAATATTTATCTCAATAGACATTTACATGATGTGAATTAGGTTCATAAAATTTAACCATTTTACACTACAAACTGGTTCATGACCTATGTAGGGTGGCAGTTACACATCATGCGAAATATAACCAAAGTGTAGTTTTCTAGTGATCATTTTCAACCCATCTTCAATGAAAGTCCCCAAAACACCTATTAATCCTTCCAAACTCATGGGAAACCCTCATAATCCCATTTAAAACATTTACACCTAAACTAAATTATTTAAAATAAACATAAATCCCAAAACTTTAGGTCATTTCCCCCTAAAAGGGCCCTCCGTCTCTGAATAAGACTCAGCCACCAAGGTTTAAATACAAAATAAAACACAACTAATGGCATGTAATACCAAACTCAAAGTGATACATACCTAAAAAAATATAGGATCTTACAAATTGGGTTTTAAGTGAAGACATGTTACCATGTCTAACTTATCAGTAGTTCTTTTTCAAATATCCAACGACTATTTTTTGGAGCATTAATTATAGAGAAAACACATTTAAGGCCACATTGAATGTTCTCCAATAAATATTTTTGGATGGATTTATTTTTATAAAGAAGAACTAATATTTTAAAAAATAGAGAGAAACATATTATTTTACAAAGAATAATAGGGGAATTTAAATGTGAACCTATTCTTCATAGAGGATCTATTCAGAACACTTCACGACACTCTGTTTTCCTGGACATGCTGTGAAACTTGTTCGAGCTCTTTTCAAAGACAAATTCAAGGACTCATGGATGATTTAAGATATTTTAATTTAGTTACACAACATATTCAAATTTCACATCTCTTGGTATTCATATTTACACTTATCTTTAGAATTATGTTTTATTATACTCTATTTTTTTTAAACACAGTCACCTATACTAAATTAGAGAGTGCTTGACACACACTCTATATCTAATATTTTAAACTATAATCCTAGATACAACTATGGAAGAGGTTAAGTGCTTGGAAATCCTTATGAGATGTTTTTTAGAAACTTTATATAGGTTTTAGACTGGTTTATTTTATAATAAACTTCTTTATAGTGGGTGATTTTCAAGTGGATGGGATAATTTCTCAGTTTGAGATAGAGCCACTTATTTTATTGCTATTGTGTGATTTCTAGTTTTGTTTTCATTGTTTTAAATAAAAAACTATTATTTTTTTAAAAACAATAGATTTTTTTTTAATTCTATTGTTTGATTTTACAGGTGTGTTATATGCTGTGTTTGATACTAATAAATTAGTTTCATTGGTTTTAACCGATTTGTGATCAAGATTTTGAAAAAATATTATATTATATCAAATTATATAATTCTATTATTTTAGTAAACTGGGTTATACTTTTAAATTGGGTGATTTAGTATTAAATCCTTTTAAAAAGAAATTTTTATTTTTAAATCAATTCACCCCCTCTTGAGTTACTCACTCTAACCAACATTTAGTATTATAGGTGTTTTATAATATCTTTTTAATATGATGAAGTTGAATTTAAAGATTTTAAATTTTTATATATATAAATTTATATCTTAATGGATAATACTAAAATTGAGGAATATTCTACTAACCAACCTCCTTATTTTAATGGCATAAAATATGATCAATGGAAATTAAAAATGAAAATTCATATAGAAATCACGATTTTTGATATCTGTATTAAAATAAAGGATAAATATGAAATACCAAAAACTATAAGAAACAATAGGGATGGTAATGTAAAATATTATTATGATTCAAAGTGAAAATAAATTAATGAATTATATTATTCTTTATGTGAAGATGAATTTAATAGAATATATTCTTTCCCAACTACTTTGGAAATTTGGGATACAGTTTATGTTTCTCATGAAGGAACTTACAATGTTTAAGAAATACATTTAAATAGTTATACTATTAAATATAATACATTCAAAATGAAACCTAATGAATCTATTTATGATATGTATATTAGGTTTAATGTAATAGTAAACACTATGCATGGACTTAGAAATATAATTTATGATAAGGATCAAGTGATGTGTTTGCTAAGGCTTGTACCAGAAAGATAGAGTGGAAAATCACACTCAATCAGAGAATCTTTCGATATAAGTAAGTTACCAGTGAATAAACTCATTAGAAAACTTATTATGTATGAGGATGAACATCATGTAAAAAAAATAATAAAGTGAACCCAAGAGGAATTCTATAGCCTTTAATAATTCTAACTTAAAGCTAAAAGAGAAAATTAATGTTGAAAGTTCTAGTAATTATGAATCACCTATTGACAGTGATGAGGAAATGGATCACCTAGCCAATTGATTAAAGAAATTATATAGGAAAAATAAATTCTTTAAGAAATCAAATTACAGAAGAAAGTATGACAATAAAGGAAATTGGATAAGAGAGTGGAAAAAGTATGATTCCATAGATGAAATAACCAACTATAAGTGTAAAAAGAAAGGAAACATCAAAGTAGTTTATCCCAAGATAAAGTATAAGAAAAATATTGAGTAAGAAGGTAAAGAGTATAAAAAGGCCATGGAATCCCCCTAGAGTTCATCATAGGATAAATTAAGTGATTCAGACTCGAGGAAAGAAGATAAAAATGATAAATACAATATGTATTTCATATCAAACACATATGAGGTAAAAATTATTTTCTTTCATCCCATATTCATATTTCTAACCTTTCTAAGAATAAAAATAGTGAATAAAATATGTACAATGAATTTGTATTTGAATATTTTAATATTATGGGAGAATCATTAAATGAATTGAAAGATAAATATAAAAGTTTAAAGAAGCATCATGCATTGTATACACACTTTAAAATTGATTTTGTTATAGTGAAGGACAAGAATGATTAATTGTTAAATGAAAATAATGATCTTAAAATGTACAATTAATAATTATATAAGGATATAAGAGATTCAGTAATGGTAGAAAAAATATTAATTAGATAATTAGTGAATAAAACACTCCTAAATATGCTACTGGAATTGGTTAACAACCTGGATAGAGAAGGATTTATAAAAATAAATTTTGTCATAATTATAGTTTTGAAAGATCTATATATAATTCTTACTCTTATGGACCTAAAATAGTTTTAATTTATAAAATATTAAAATATATTAATGTGAAACTAGTTAAACAATTTTTTATTCCAAAATCTCTTATTATTAACATTTTTGGACCTAAGAAAATATGGGTACCAAAATCATTTCTTTTTTATTATTTACAGAAGAAAACATTCTTTAAAAGTTACAACAATCACCTATGGTGTCTGGACTTTGGATTCTATAGACACATTAATGAGGAATAATCAATATTCAAGAATTTTATCAATATTTATGGTGGACATGTCACTTTGTGTGAAAATTACAAGGGAAAAATAATTGGGCTTGGTCAAATTGGTAATTCTATTACTAATTTGATTTATAATTTTTTCAGTTTATAGATGGATTAAAGTATAATATTCCTAGAATCTCACAATTATGTGATGATGGTTATCATATTAAATTTAAAAATTATTCTTACAAAGTATTTGATTCTAAACATTTTTTAGTTTTTACTTCCCTGATAAATGATAATCTTTATACCGTTAATTTGAATTATTTATTTTCTTAGAATATTTCTTGTTTTAGTAAATTTCATAAAGAATAATAGATTTTGAATAGGAGTCTAGGGAATTTCAACATTCAATCACTTATAAAGCTAACTAAGAAAGGGTTAGTTAAGAATATCCCTAAACTATAATTCACAAAAACAACGTCTGTAACCCATATCTAAAATTGAAACAACAAAAAATATATTTAAAACCAAAGAGAGAAGTTTTAACTTCTCATACCCTAGAGTTGGTTCACATGGATTTGTCTAGAACTTTTAGAGTTTATAGATTAAATGGGAAGCACTATGATTATGTCTTAATAGATTAATTTTCATGATACACCTATGTTTTCTTTCTATCTCAAAAAAGTGAAGCTTGTTCCTATTTTTTGTAAGTATAAGAAATCAGTAGAAAATATTAGTGGACTTATAATTAAAACCTTAAGAAGTGATCATGGTCATGAGTTTAAAAACCAATATTTTTAATCGTTATTCTCAAAACATGGATATAATCATAACTTTTCCATTTATATTACCCCACAATAGAATGGTTTAGTAGAAATAAGAAACCGAACCCTTCAAGAAATTTCTTAGACCATGACCAATGAATATTATTTACCTGTTTATTTTTGAGAAGAAAATGAAAATACAACTTTCTATATAATTAATAGAGTTTTAATTTGACCACTTTTAAAGAAAACCCCATATTATTTGTGGAATTGGATAAATCAAAATGTTAATTACTTTAGAGTTTTTGGTTATAAGGTATTCATTTTTAATACAAAGGATAATTTAGACAAGTTTCCATCCAAAAAGTGATGAAGGAATTTTCTTAGGATATTCAACATTAAGTAAATCATATAGGGTATTAAATAAAAGGACCAAGATTTTGGAAGGATCTGAACAATTAAAATTTAATGAGATCGATCCACATGAGCCTAAGACCCATTTATAAATTTCTAAGGATTAACATTCTATTTTAGATATAAAATCCAAATATAGTGATAATTCATTAAAACATGCTATAGAAAATCATCAAGTTATAAGGAACTTATTGAACACAAATATGTAGATGATGTTTAAGTGTAAAATACTTCTTTTACAATATCTATTAGGACTCATAGAGACCATACCTTAGATACTTTTGTAGGAGACCTAAATAAAGGAACACAAACTAGATCTTCTATAAGAAACCAAGTTGAACATCATGATTTATTTTCATAGATTGAAACTAAGAACATCATAGAATAAATTGATGATGAATACTCAGTAATGGAAATAAAATATGGTCTAAATTCATTTGATATAAATAGATTCTTGGAAATATTTAAAATACCCAGGGAATTATTAACAATTGGCACTATGTGGGTATTTAGAAACAAAGTTTATGAGTCATAAACTATGATTTGAAATAAATAAATACTGGTTGTATAAGGATATTTTCAGGAAAAAGGTATTGACTATAAGGAAACCTTTTAACCAATAACTATACATGAAGCAATCTAAATGTTGCTTTCTTATACAACACATTTGGATTCCAAATTATATAAAATGGATTTCATGAGTGAATTATTAAAATATTTTATAATTGAATATTTTTTTGTTGAAAAAACTCTTGGATAGTAAAACCTTTAGTTTTAAAATAATTAATTTAAATTTAAAAAAGATTTATATGGTTTAAAACAACCTCTTAGAGATTTTTATGGTAGGATCAACACATTTTTGGTTTCAAAAGGTTTTTATAAAGTAATTGGTAACCCTAATTTATTTATTAAATTAATTTAAAAATATGTTTTTGTTTTAAAAATATCTATTGATGATATTATTTTGGTATCTTAAAGAAAATATTTTTATACTAAATACTAAAAAATAATGAAAAATTAATTTTAAGTGGGTTTGATGGGTGAATCAAAATTCTTCCTTGTTTTTCATATTTTTCAAAATAATGAAGGAATTATTTGAAATCAATGTATTTATAATAAATAAATATTAATTTTTTTTGGTCTGGATGTTACTAAAGGCATTTATAATCCCATGATTACAATATGTAGGATGAATCTTGATGAGATTGGGAAACCAGTTGATCAAACCACTTATAGAGGTATTATTTGAAGTTTACCATGATTAACTTTTAGCCGACCTGAAATTATGCTTAGTGTGTATATGAGTACCCATTTTCAATAAAATTCAAAATAATGGTAGTTACTTACTGTGAAAATAATTTTCAAATGCCTCGAAAGTACAACCAACTTAGGACTATTTTATTCTAAAGGACATACATTTGATTATTTTGTTAATACAATGCATATTTTGGTGGCTGTAAGTTAGATAGAAAAGGAACCTATAGAACTTATCACTTTTTTGGATAGTCTTTAGTTTCTTGGGATAGTAAAAAGAAGAACTCTATTTTTTTATTTACTGATGTAGCTGAGTAAATAGATACGAGAAGTTGTTGTTCACATATTATGTGGTTGAAATAAACTTTACTAGACTATGGATATAAATTTCAACATGTACGTATAAATTGTGATAATAAAAGTGAGATAAATATTTCTAAGAATATTTTAACACATTCTATAACAAATATAATTGATATAATAAATCACTTTTTGGGAGATCAATTTCAAAAAAATTATATAACTCTTGAATTCATTGGAAATGAATGTCATCTTAATGATATATTTAAAAATCATTTTAATATTTAGAGAATAAATTATACCAAACATGAATTGGGTATGATAAATTATTTCTTGTTGTTTCAATTTTTTTTTGAAATTTATTAATTATTTTTATAATTTCTTAACTTCTATTTATTGAGCCTTTCTTGAAGTAACCATAAAGTGTGGTTCACATAGTTAGTATACAGATTCTTATAATTTTTTTATATGGTTATAATACCCACCCTAACCAATTGGTTATGTGGTTAATATAATTACCATGAAACTTAGCTTACACGGTCACTATACTTACCGTGATTAACTACTCACACAGTCACCACATTCCTATCTTGTATGTTTTTATTCAAGCAGGTAGTATACCGACTATGTGGTCATGGTCAGTATAGATACCACACCCTTTATGATTACTAATCCATGATTAGTATACATACCTTGTATAATTATGATTTTTTTCAGGAAAATGTTTTGGTGAGACTTTTCTTTAGTTAATATCATTTTAATATATAAATTATGGAACTAAAATTAGAATTTGAATCCAAATTGATGTGATAATTTTTCCCTAAAATATATTCCTTACTTTAAAAGCCTTAAAATTTTAAAAACCACTTTACTTGAACATATCCCCCTCTATCTCCCTATCTCTCTCTCAATCCTGAATCCACTCTAAATTGAATTGAAATTTCAATGATGAAGCATGTTCTAGATGCCTCATTTCCTATTTGATCACCTCCTAAAAAGAAATCAATGAAAATTAAATCCATCCTAAGCACAATAGTGAATCCAAGAAATATGAATCTAGTGGATCATCCAATTTTTATAGGAAAGGAATTCAATGCACAGTAGCAGAAATTGAGAAAATTACTGGTTTGGAATGCGATTTAGAATTAGGGAAGGGTTGATTTGTTTAAATAAAATGGTAAGACATTTTAGTTGAGGATTTTAAAGTAATTTTATACATTTTTGGAATTCATTTATAGAGAGAAAATAGATATCACCATAATGAGGAAAAATAGAGAAAATCTATAGTTTTATTTAAAAATTTGGGGAAAAGGTTTGTGTGTGAAATGTAATGGATAATTTTAGTATTACCAAAGATGATATCACATTAACCATACACATTTAGAGTTTAAAAATGAATTAGAAGAGTTAAATATGAATGGAACTCCCATGAGACCAACTTTTATTAATCTCAATGGACAATGAAGGCTGTTAGCCAAGTTTATACAACATTTAATAAGATTTAGAAATGGATACTTTAGCATCACGAGGCACCCAATTTGTTTTCTTTTTCTTAATGTAGAATGGAAATAATATCATTCTATTCAGATATTTAATGAGATATATGTGTTATTTGTGTAATAATTCTTCTAAGTTTAGTTATTTACCTTACCTAAAAAATATTTTAGCCTTGTTGGAGTATACAAGATTTGTTTCTTAAGGGGGGGGGGGGGATGAATAAAATTTTCTGATGGTATTCGCCTTACTCAAAATATCTTTAAATAGATGAAGGTTAACTGGAATCCATGGAATAAGGAGTTGGTGGATAACCCTAAAAATATCTATGAATGATTTGACCTAGTAAAGTACCCATTTATACCATGGGATCATGTAGATCAAGGTCTTGAACCTGATAATGTGGTTTTATCTAACTATTGCTTTGGTAAATTGACACTAAATGACTTCTCTAACATTTATTATTTTGAGTGTAAGAGAAGCCCCCATTATTTTTCTATTAAAACATAATCTCTTTTAACATTTTCTAAGTCAACATTTAATAATACCCTTTCCTATAAGGATTCTTGATCCTTCTTCCCTTGATCCTCTTCATCCCCATCAACATGAGTTGTAGCATGCTCACCAAACATTACATACTTCTACTACCAGTGCTATTTCAACCGACCTTTCCCCTACCCTAGATTTGTTTAATTTACCTGAGGATCTATTTATGATAGTTTTTGGTAAATTTGAGTAGTCACTTCAGGGAATTTTTCTCTTTTTTTATTGTTAGGAAAATTTATAAAAATATGGATACCTTTCTTGACATTACTTAGTCAAATACCAATTCCCATAATCATGTGGGGCCCCTATTCATGGTTCTTCCTTGGTTGGGAGTCTGATTCATTATCACTTGATTCAATATACTTAAAGACTTTGATTGAGTCTTCATTCTTTTCTATCTCAGAATATATGTTTTCCATTATTTATGATCAATATTATCCTCCTTGTTCTCTTTCAAATAATAAAAATGGCTTTGAATTAGAATTGAGCTGGATGAGTCTCTTTGTCTAAAAAATCCCCATCTCGAAGCAACTGTTCCATTTAGATAAGTGAAAACATGTATTGAGGAGAATGAACTTGAAATTGATTAGGTTAAATTATAATCAACCCCAGTAATAACTACTTGATTGAGATCCTTCCTACTAACTACTCCTCTGGTCTTCAAAGTATTTTCAAAAGATGGAAAGGACAAAGGAAGGTTTGGAAAAGTGACCCCCTAGACCTGCATTGTTGACTTAAAATCTCTCAAATCATGTCTCAGGGTGGAAAAATTATCCACAAATTTTAGTGATAAATTCATAGGTCTTGGTCTGTTACTAAGATGATCAGAAATATTGGTTTCATTATTATCCAAATGACCACCGTAGAGAATAGTGGGAGGATCAAAATCAAATGACTAGTGATTAGAACATATGATATCTCCATGATAGTCCCTTTAACCTTTCCAAAATGATGAAACGAAATGACCCATACATTCAAAAGATGAACAAAAGTCCATCCAAGTCTTATAGAAAACTTCTTGTTTACAATATAATTATTCACCAACCATAATCCATACTCACTAAAATGGATGTTTTGAAATGTCAACTTCAACATACATAAGTGGGTAAATAGGATGAATGATGGAATATTTTCTACTATACAAACATAGAAAATGGACAAACATATTTTCAAGCATGTGAATGATCTAAGGGTCTTGGAAAAGAAGTGGATGGTTTGGAAAGCTTGCCCAAAATTCCATTGTAGAGCATCGTTCTTGATATGGAATTCATAGAACGGTCTAAATAGGTATAAATGGGATCCTTTGCAGATGTGAGGAGATCAGAATAAAGTAATAATAAAATCATCCATCGATGAAAATAAAACCATGATGTGCCTTTTTCCTTGAATATTGACCATCACCCTATCCTATAATCCCCAAGAACCATACATGAATATGTTAAAATATTCGACTAGGGGATGATTCCATATAAAATGATCCACCAAAGATAGGTTTAGGAGGTCTGATGCTTATGAAAAATCCATTAATGTGAGTGAAAGAAGAGAAAATACATCAAATAAATATAAAAATTTAGGTATAGGAGTGATATTAGGGAATGGAGGAAGGAAATCCAGGTTATTGATCGGTAAAAAGATAGGAGGATAAGCTCCAAAGGAGGATGAAGAAGGACCCATCACCTCTAATGGGAGAGGTACTGAATCCACGACCATCACCTCATAGGGAATCCCTGATGGTGAAAGCACAATAGTGAGTGAGACCATCATCTGAATGAGATATTTTTGATTATTATGAAGATGAGAATAATTCAAAAGGTTCTCCTCTTATTAGAATTACTTTGAATCAGTCTAGAAAAAAATAAAATTATAATGGGTAGAAGTCTCTTGTATGTCTTGTTTTTTTCCTAGAGTATCCAGATTCAGATGATGGCGATGGGAGAAGTTCACTTGGAACTGGTGGACCTGCCATCCCCTCTACTTAGAGAGTACTATAGGGATCTCCCATTGCTGTCATAGACACTCAAGAGATGATTGAGGTATGTTTTATTATAAATCCAGTTTACCAGACTCTCCAAGAAAACTTTAGTCCAACTCCCACCAAAGCTAGTGATGAACCTGAGCAAGTTAGTTCTCATGGTGAAGATATTGAGGTTAGTGAGCCTATTTTTCATGTTGAAGAAGTTGCTACTAATTCTAAAATGGAAGATTAGGTTGATAGAGATGAATTATTTGGGGTGTTACCTGGATTAAATGGTAGGTATTAGGATTATGATCCATTTACATCTTCAAATATACCTTATATCCCATATATTTCCTATGTTACAAAGGATTATTTGGATGAATTAAAATAAAATCTTATGGGATTCTTTAGAGAAGTTTTTCTTTATTTTGGAAATTCATTAGATCCTACTCAAGAGGAAGATATCAAAAATCCATCAATACTTGTAATTTCTCAACATCAAGCCAAATTTCATCTTGATATGAATTTAATGGGAAATGATATTGATAATTTAAAATATAAAATGGGTGTACTCTAGACATATCTCTTTGATATGACATTTCAATTGGATCATGTAACACCCCCACCCCTCTAGACTGGAGCTGGTGCATTACTTGTGCTATTGGTATGGTTATAAAGAATGAAAATATCGAAGGAATGATCAGTTTATTAGTCTTTCAGAAACTAGATACATAGATGTTACTCAAATTACATTGGAATAGTTTACAAAATACAATACACAATGAAACTCAAAACTGCATCCACAAGAACTCAATAAACGATCTCCTATTTATCACCTGTTGAAAGTAAAAAATGAAAGGGGTGAGCTCAAATGCTCAATAAGGGTTAAAAATATCAGAATCACGAGTACAATAATAAGTGAATCATAATCAATATGACATAATCAATAGGGCATAATGAATAAATGAAAAACTAATCCCATTAATAAACTGAGAATGAAACTGCATCCTAAGATTTTGTCATTGTGAAAACCTCATGGATAATAATAATAACTGATAATGAATAAAGAGAATGATTATTAATTTGAAGTCATGTATTTTTCACATGAAACCATAATACTGGAAAAACGGTTTAGTTCTATTGGTAGAAACCCGTCTGATTTTTCGGAAACAAACTTGTAGGGTTTGTTACCAAACTGATTTGTCTCATGAGACCTACCAATGCATCGAGGGTCTATAGCGAGCCCCACCCGACACTGCATGTCCAAATAATTCTTTATACATTGATTAAATAAAATATAAATATGCCTTTTCAATATCCGTATAGAGTAGAGTATACATATTTATCAATATTTCCACAATCAAAATAACTTTCCAAATAAACACCGTATGTAAAATGATATACAGTTTAGACAAAAAACATATACATGATTTGATATTATGGATATGTAATATAATTATAATTTCAAATGAAAATTGATCTCAAATGGGCAATAGGTACACCATATATGTATTATTAGGTGCGCCATACAAAGTTAGTCACAACAAAACTGTAGTTGAGACAAAGTCTCTTACCACAATGTAATTGGTCGAATCATATGACACGAACTTAATAACACTCAAATGAATCATTTAATAACACAAATATAAATAGAATCATGTTATTATATATCAAATGGCAGTACACATATACCACATACATGAAATAAGTGGCGAACAATGAAAATATCACAGAAATGAAAGTGAGATGTGAAACCCCTTACAAACATTTCAGCATGGTAAAAAGTGTTTTTAAGAGGGATTAATGAGAGGTAAAGGGGTATTAAATTATTTATATATCACAAGGGAAGTATGGGTGAGGTGTTAAGACATACCCCTTCATTAGGAATTAAAAATAAAAGGGCACAACATAGGGGATATTCTTGAACAAAAGTGGTAGAGAGGATCCCTTACAAAGACTGTGTCATTAGAGTGATGATAAATCAATGAAATATTTATGTGTGACAAATAAAAATCCAAAAATATAAGTAGATATAAAGTATAAAACAATCATAGTTCATTCACACATATTCTTGGAAAGAAAAAAATCAATGACAGAGATGTGTAACTCAATAAATGGAAATTGAGTTAGGATATCCCTTACCTTATGTTTGAAGGTGTTCTTGACTTGTTATTAAAGACCTGAATAAACAAATTAGGATTATTAATTCATAAGTAAAGAACCTATTATATATGTAAATGATTTATTATAACTTTTTTTAGTTCATTAAAGACATTTTTGATTAGTTATAAGGTTCAATTTCATTGTTCGGGCTCGTTTGTTTACTTGGTTTTAAATAATCAGTTCACTTATATTCAAGTTCGGATAAATATATTAGATGGATGTGGTTGTACAGAAATGAAGTTATATTCTATTACTAAACATAAATAATATTACATGGTTTTAAATTTAATTTGGTTACTTAGAGTGAAATCAAATTATTATATATATATAACCTTAGTGACAACCGTTTTGGCTAAACGGTGGGTTTGATTACAATGAACATGTTTTACTTCATAATTTAATACCATTTGTACAAAAGGATTACAAAACTAAAAATAGGACATATTATATATATAATAATCTGGTTCAACCATAACACAAATGGTTTCATGACCACAATTAAATATTATAATAGAAATTGATAAACCGTTGTCCGTGAATGTGCTAAATTAGCACATCTCAAATGGTGCTTTCATTTCTTTCAAATAAATGGTGGGGAAAGGAGAGAGGGTAATGAAATATACCATTAGCATGAAAAAAATTCCATTAAACGTATGTTACTAGATTTATCATACTATTATGGTGAGGAGAGAAACAAAACGAAAAGAACTTAAAAGAATTGAAGGAATTGGTAAGAGGAATTTACCTCTTAAGACTTCCTCCTTTGAGAACCTCTTAAGGGGAGAGGTTTTAATATTTTGAAGAGGCTAGGAGATTTTGGACGTGGGGGAGGATCTTGGGGAGAGACTTGGGCCGAATATTGGCAAGGAACAAGGCTTGATTGGTGTGAGAGGAAGAGGGGGTGAGGGGTGCTTTATATAGTGGAGGGGAGAGGAGTTTTCTTAATATTATAATCATTAATTTATTATTTCCTCTCAAGACAACCAATAGTGAGTATTCAATGAAAAATAAAAGTAATATATGCATGTGAATTATAAACAATTGGGATTACATCAGCAGATCATCATCAATTAATCAATTAATCCATTATTTTGCATTTGTTGTGAATTATCGGATTTTACTATTCATAAAAAATTCAAGTATTTCAGAAAAATACCAAAAATTCACCCTAACCATTTTTCAACGTGTAGAATCCAAAAATGAAATCCATTTTTCAAAAATAATTTTCTAAATATGATTAATTAAATATTTAATTAAAAATCATTATTTAATTGAAAATTATAAACACTTAAAATTATCATCTTTTTTAAGGTGCCCAAATTCATTTATACACTCAATGGTATGGATACCATTCATATGAGTAATATTACTATTCCTAAGGGTAAGTTACTATTCATAAGGGTAGGTTACTATTCATAAGGGTAGGTTACTATTCACTGAAAATTGATTTTTTCCTTATCGGACTCCAAATAACTTACTAATCGCAACCATGTATGTCAGATTTTTGAAATTCACATCATAGAAGTGACAAAATTAGGTTTACCTGGTTAGGTTATGGATATCTCCTATAAGTAACCATGTTTTGTTCCATATAAGCTCAGTGATTCATGAAATATAGGCTATAACTAGAATGTATTTAAGAGAAACATACCATAAAATGTTTGGGGTGCTCCATTATTCCCACCTTCAGAAATTTCATCCTCGAAATTTTATGTATGAAACTCACCAAAAAGATATGGGTGGTTCTTTTTCATGAAATCCTTTAGTTCCCATGTTGCTTCCTCCATATTTTGGTTCCTCCAAATAACTTTTACAAGATGAGTTGTCCAATTTCCCAATACTCTCTCCCTTGTGTCAAGAATCCCAATAGGCTTTTCATAGTATGACAAATCAGGTTCCAGTTCAATTTCTTCATAGGTGAGTACATGCGTTGGGTCTGGCATGTATTTCTTCAACAAAGACACATGAAGCACATCATGGAATTTGGAGAGATGTGGCAGCATTACTAAACGGTAAGCTACTGTTCTGATTCTTTCCATAATTTCAAATGGTCCAATATACCTGGGGCTCAGTTTCCCTTTCTGACCGAACCTTAAGACGCCCTTCCATGGTGATAATTTTATAAACACATGATCTCCCAATTGAAATTCCAAGTCCTTTCTCCGGTTGTCAGCATAACTCTTCTACCTACTTTGGGCTGATTCAATATGGGCTTGTATTGTCTTCAGCTTTTTCATGGTCTCTTCAATAAGTTCTGGGCCTATAAGTTTCCTCTCACCAACTTCGTCCCAAAAAGTTGGAGTTCGACATATCTTTCCATAAAATGATTCATATGGATCCATTTGAATACTAGAATGGAAACTGTTGTTGTAGGAAAATTCCACAGAAAGAAAGTATTGATCCCACATACCTTGGAAATCAAGAGAGAATGACCTCAGTATGTCTTCTAGAGTTTGAATAGTCCTTTCAGACAATCCATCAGTTTGGGGGTGATAAGCAGTACTCACACGAAGCTTAGTATTCAAAGCCTTATGGATACTTTTCCAGAATTTTGATGTAAAACGGGGATCTCGATCAGACACAATCAATAGAGGTGCACCATGAAGTCTTATAACTTCATTAATATAAAGTCTTGCAAAACGCTCAAGTGGAAAATCCTCTCCTATAGGAAGAAACTGTGATGATTTTGTGAGTCGATCAACAATTAACCATATTTCATCATTCCTTCTAGGTTTCCTTGGTAGTCCAGTGACAAAATCCATCGTAATATTATCCCACTTCCATATAGGAATAGGCAGAGGTTGCATCCATCCTTTGGGTTGTGGTCTCTCTACCTTCACTTGTTGACAAACTAGACATCTTGACACGTAGTCAGCAATTTTCTGCTTCATATTATCCCACCAGAAATATTCCATCATATTTCTATACATCTTGGAGCTTCCTGGGTGTATAGAGAAATTTTAGCTATGAGCATCGTCTAGTAGTTCCTTTTTTAGCTCAGGTACTGATGGAATGCATAACCTCTTCCCAAATTTCAGAACTCCTTCTTCATACATGAAGTCAGCCAGTCTCCCATCCTTGACATCATTAATTTTCTTATGCAGGTTATCATCATCAGATTGAGAGCTTTTTATATTCTCTAATAAAGATGGTTTAGCAATCATTTGAAAGAGGAAAGATGTTTCCCTTTCCTTAAAAATTATCATATCCATCTTTAGTAGATCCAAAAATATAAGATCTCTCTCAATCCTCATTTGAGTCAGATGTCCATGATCTTTCCTGCTTAATGCATCTTGCACCTTATTCTTCTTTCCTGGGTGGTAGTGTATTTAACAATCGTAATTTTTGAGTAACTCAAGCCATCTCCTCTGCCTCATGTTGAGTTATTTTTGTGTGAAAATGTATTTCAAACTCTTGTGGTCTAGATAAATCTCACATCTCTCTCCGTAGAGATAATGCCTCCATATTTTCAGAGCAAAGATTACAGTTTCTAACTCAAGATCATGAGTTGGATAATTTTTCTCATTAGTCTTCAACTGTCTTTATGCATAAGCAATAACTTTATCGTTTTGTATAAGGACGCAACCTAGTACATTCTTTGATGCATCGCTGTATATTAAAAATCCACCACTTCCAGATGGAAGAGTCAAAATTGGAGCATTGAACAATATTCTTTTCAATTCTTCAAAGAATTATGTACATTCTTTTGTACACACAAACTTAACTCATTTACATGTGAGATTGGTTAGAGAGTTAGCCAGTCAAGAAAAATTCTGAATGAAACGCTGATATTAAACTACTAAGCCAATAAAACTGCATACCTCAGTTATGTTTGTTGGTGTGGGCCAATGTTGTATTGCCTTTGTCTTCGTAGAATCAACTTGGATTACATACTTAGAGACAATATGGCCTAGAAAAGAAACTTATTGAAGCCAAAATTTTCATTTTCTAAACTTCCCATATAATTTATTGTTTCTAAGAGTTTTCAGAATGACCTGAAAGTGATTCTTATGGTATTCATAGATTTTTGAGTATATAAGGATATCATCGATGAATACCACAAAAAAGTTATCAAGATATTCCTTGAAAACTCTATTCATTAAATCTATGAAAATAGATGGTGAATTTGTCAGTCTAATAGGAATTACTGTAACCTCGTAATGCCTATACCTGGTCCAAAATGCTGTCTTAGGAATATCTTCCTTCCTTATACGCAGGTGATGATATCCGGATCGAAGGTCAATCTTAGAAAAGTATTGAGCTCCATGAAGTTGATCAAATAAATCATCAATATGGGGTAGAGGATAGTTATTATTTATTGTAATAGCATTTATTTCCCTGTAATCAATGCAAAGCCTCATGGATCCATCTTTCTTCTTGACAAAGAGGACAGGGGATCGCTATGGAGAAACACTAGGTCGAATAAATCTATTTTCACTCAAATCATATAGTTGTTTCTTTAGATCTACTAATTCCACAGTGGCCATTCTATAGGGAGTCTTTGATATAGGTCTTGAATCATGAATTAAATCAATAGAGAACTCAACTTCCCACTCTAAAGGATGTCTAGGTAAATCCTTTAGAAATACGTCAATGTACTCTTGCACTATGTGCACATCTTCAATTTGAAGATTTCTTTCCTCTCCCATAGATATTGGTTTATCTTCCACTCCAAGTATTGAATTTAGTAGAGCTACTAGGGGTGGTTCTAGATAAGAATCCGGTGGGGAAGTTTCTTCCCTAAAGACAAGGGATTCTACACCATTTTCAAAAATTGTAACTTCCTTCTTCTTACAATAAATCATCGCATCATAATTTGACAGCCAATCCACACCAAGAATTATATCAAATTTAGTCATTGGTATGATGATAAGGTTAGAAACTAAAGAACATTTTGGTGCCTAGAGGGTGACTAGTCGACATGCCTTTATTGTAAGGATACATCCCCTTAGAGTTTTTACTGACAACTCTTTTATTAAATCAAATTGGACATATCTAATTTTCTTAGCAAACTGGGAAGATATAAATGAATACAATGATCTAGAATCAAATAAAGCGTTGGATAAGTTTGAATAAACAATTAAAGTACCTGCCACCATGTCATTAAGAACTTCAACCTCCGTGGTTGTAATCGCATAGGGTCTCCCTTGCTCTCTTGGCCTTTTCTGAGTCATGTTTCCTTGGCGCTTAAGACACTCATTTGCATAGTGTCCCATCTCTCTAAAATTTTATCATTGAATATCATTGAATTGTTCCTTCCCCTTGCATTCATAAGATAGATGACCCTTTTCTCCATAATTATAACAGACTCACATGCCTTTCAATCATTTCCCGAGATGATTATTTCCACAGTTCTCACATAATGGGAATATATTTCTTTCCTTTCTCTTCTTTGGTGCTTCTCCTTTTACTTTGTTATCAGATTACCACTTCTTATCTTGGTTTACTTTGAAAAGAGTTGATCTAGAAAGTTCCCTATATATTTTGATGGCACTTGATAAAATTTCATCATATGATGAATTTGATTGAGAAGCCAGTGCCCTTCGAAGAATTGGATTAAGACCTTTAAAGAAATGAACAATCTTGTCTATTGAGTCACGTATGTAATATATGGCATACCGGGTCAGCCTTGTTAAAGTAGACTCATACTCTGCAACACTGTCTTCTTCCCTTTGTTTTAAGCTAAGGAATTTCCTCTTCATTTCAGTTCATTGCTCATGAGGGAAATATTTTTGGAAGAACATTTCCTTAAAAGTCCTCCATTCCATATATTCTATTTATTCTTCCTTTGTGGTATTCGGAATCATGGAACACCATTGATCAGTGTGTCCCTTGAGACAATATACTACCATTACTACCTTTCCATTTTCATTGCATCTTAATTCCATGAATATCATTTCAAGGGACTAGATCCATTTCTCAGCAACCACCGGGTTAGTAGTCCCACTAAAAGATGGGGGCTTCTGCCACATGAAATGATCCAACACAGGTGTGGAATGGTTATTCATTAAAACCTATGTAAGTTGTCCCAATATGGTCATAATATGATCTACTCCAACATTGACTATGTTGACTTGATCAGTAGAGAGATCCCTACCTTGACCACAAGTATTGATTCCCATTCATCCGTTATATGCCATTTCTAAATAATGGGATACACAATATTAGTTTATGAATCTAAAATAGAAAATCGCTCAACATAGATTGAAATTCTATGCATAGATAATCATATAAACATGGCTTCTCTGAGTAAAAATTTTCATTAAACTCCTTCATAATGGCCTATATAGAAAATGTGAATTATCCTAAGCATATCCCCCAGGACTATCGTAACCAAGAGTGTAGCAAAGCCTGTTTTCGTGCACGAGTTCCCATTCAAGTCTAGCTCAAAGCGGTGTTTTTTGTTTTTACCCCAAGATACATATGTGCCAGAGCCAACTCTACCTGCTCGTATCCAGACAGGGTTGTATTGCTTAAAACATCCACATAATCTATTCCTTACCAAAATACTAGGATGTTCTTGTATGTTTATCTTCTAATACTACCTTTGGTCTTTGTTCCCTATTATAAATTTCCTACTATAGTTTCCTAGTTTTCAAAAAAACTTCCTCTAATACCAATGGTAACACCCCGAACCCTCTAGAGTGGATCCAGTGCATTAATTGTAATATTGAAATGGTTAGAAGGAGTGAAAATCCTAAAGTAATGATCATTTTAGTAGTCTTGAAGAAACTAGATACATAGATGTTATTCAAATTATATTGTAAAAGTTTACAAAATACAATGCATAACAAAACTAAAAACTACATCCACAAGAATTCAATAAACGATCTCCTCTTTGTCACCTGTTGAAAGTAAACAATGAAAGGGGTGAAGTCAAATGCTCAGAAAGGGTTACAAATAGCGGAATAATGATTAAAATAATAAGTGAATCACAATCAATATGACATAATCAATATTCCATAATGAATAAATGAAAAAATAATTCCCTTAATAAGCTGAGAATGAAACTGCATCCATAGATTTTGTCATAGTGAAAACCTCATGGATAATAATAATAAATGATAATGAATAAAGAGAATTCTTATTAATTTGATGTCATGTATCTAGAACATGAAACCATAATACAATAAAAACGGTTTAGTTCTACGGGTAGAAACCCGTCTGATTTTTTGGAAACAAACTCGAAGGGTTTGTCGCCAACCTGATTTCTCTCATGAGACCTACCGATGCATCAAGGGGCTATAGAGGGACCCACACTCCACTTCATGTCTAAGGAATTCTTTATACATAGATTCAATACAATAGAAATATGCCTTTTCAATATCCTAATGGAGTAGAGTATACAAATTTATCAATATTTCCATAATCAAAATAACTTTCCAAATAACCACCATATGTAAAATGATATACGGTTTAGAAAAAAAACATATCCATGATATGCGATTATATATATGTAATATATTTATAATTTCAAATGAAAAGTGATATAAAATGGGTAGTAGTTACACCATATATGGATTATTAGGTGCACCTTACAAAGTTAGTCACAACAAAATAGTTATTGAGACAAAATCTCTTACCACAATGTAATCGGTTGAATCATATGACCAGAACTTAATAACCCTCAAATGAATCATTTAATAACATGGATATAAATAGAATAATGTTACTATATATCAAATTTCAGTACACATATACCACATAGAAGAAATAAGTGGCGAACAATGAAAATCTCACAGAAATGAAGGTGAGATGAGAAACCCCTTACAAACATTTTGGCATGGTAATGAGTGTTATTGTGAGGGATTAATGAGAGGTAAAGGGGTATTAAATTATTTATATGTCACAAGTGTATTATGGGGGAGGTTAAGAAACATACCCCATCATTAGGAATTAAAAATAAAAGGGCACAACATAGGGGAGATTCTTTAACAAAAGTGAGAGAGATGATCCCATACAAAGATTGTATCATTAGAGTGATGATAAATCAATGAACTATTTATGTGTGACAAATAAAAATCCACAAAATATTAGTGGATATACATTATAAAATAATTACAGGTCATTAAAACATATTCTTGGAAAGACAAAACCAATGACATAGATGTGAAACTCAATAAATGCAAATTGAGTTAAGATATCCCTTACCTTATGCTTGGAGGTGTTGTTGACTTGTTATTTAAGACATGAATAAACAAATTAGGCTTATTAATTCATAATTACAGAAACTATTATATATGTAAATGATTTATTATAACTATTTTTAGTTTATTCAAGTCCTTTTTGATTAGTTATAAGTTTCAATTTCATTGTTCGGGTTCATTTGTTTACTTGGTTTTAAATGACCGGTTCACTTATATTCAAGTTCGAATAAATATATAAGATGGATGTGGTTGTACCGAAATTAAGTTATATTCTATTAGTGAAAATACATAAGATTACATGGTTTTAAATTTAATTTGGTTTCTTAGAATGAAGTCTAATTATTATATACATAACCTTAGTGACAACCGTTTTGGCTAAACGGTGGGTTTGATTACAATGAACATGTTTTAATTTATAACTTAATACCATTTGTAAAAAAGGATTAAAGAACTAAAAATATTACATATTACATATATAATAATATGGTTCAACCAAAACACAAATGGTTTCATGACCATAATTAAAGATTATAATAGAAATTGATAAACCGTTGTCCTAGAATGTACTAAATTAGCACATCTCAAACGATGCTTTCATTTCTTTCAAATAAATGGCGGGGAAAGGAGAGAGGGTAATTAAATATACCATTATAATTAAAAAATTTCAGTACATGTATGTTACTGGATTTATCATACTATTATGGTGAGGAGATAAACAAAAAGAAAAGAACTTAAAAGAATTGAAGGAATTGGTAAGAGGAATTTACCTCTTGAGACTTCCTCCTTTGAGAACCTCTTAAGGGGAGAGGTTTTGGTATTTTGAAGAGGATAGAAGCTTTTGGAAGTGGGGGAGAATATTGGGGAGAGACTTGGGAATAATATTGGCAAGGAACAGGGATTGAGTGGTGTGAGAGGAAGAGGGGGTGAGGGGTGCTCTATATAGTGGAGGGGAGATGAGTTTTCCTAATATTATAATCATTAATTTATTATTTCCTCTCAAGACAACCAATAGTGAGTATTCCATGACCAAGAACAGTAATATATGAATGGTAATTCTATAAAATTGTTTTTAAATCAGAAGATCATCATCAATGACTTAATTAATCCATTATTTAGCATTTATTGTGAATTATCAGATTTTACTATTTATAAAAAATTCAAGTATTTTAGAAAAATACCAAAAATTCAACCTAACCATTTTTTTATGTGCAGAATCCAAAAATGAAGTCCATTTTTCAAAAATAATTTTCTAAATATGATTAATTAAATATATGATTAAAATTATTATTTAATCGAAAAATATAAACACTTAAAATTTTCATCTTCATTTTTAAGGTGCCAAAATTCATTTATACACTCAATGGTATGGATACCATTTATAAGAGTTATATTACTATTCCTAAGGGTAAGTTAATATTCATAAGGGTTGGTTAATATTCATAAAGGTAGGTTACAATTCACATAAAATTGATTTTTTCTTATCGGACTCCAAATAACTTACTAATCGCAACCATGTTTGTCAGATTTTTGAAATTCACATCATAGAAGTGACAAAATCAGGTTTACTTGGTTAGGTTATGGATATCACCTATAAGTAACCTTGTTTTGTTCCATATAATATCAGTGATTCATGAAATATAGGGTATAACTAGAATGTATTTAAGATAAACATGTCATAAAATGTCTGGGGTGCTACAGATCAGATATTCATGAATATAGTGTTTTAGTCCACTTATTCCCCTGGTGTCTCCTCATGATCTACTTGTTCATCCAGTCTTTTATAGAGATAAAATTAGGGAACTTATAAGGGATGATTTGAAAGTTATATTTTATGAGTTCAAGAGGAATAAATAAGTGATGTCTGATGGATTTAAAGCACATTCTTCTAAAACCCTCGCATTGGTCAGAGAAGATGTTAAACAATATAGGAATGACACAGAAACAATAAAATGGTATTGATTGTAATGACCCAAACAATTATGAATGAAATTCCCTTTATTTTAATTAAATTTATTATGGATATAGAAAACACATGCAATCTTTTTGTTTTATTATATCCAATTGGATTTAAATGACCATTAATTATAATTAACATTGATAATATATTTTTTGAATAGTGACCACATGACTATTCTAAATATATGGTTTTAACAAATCTTTTTGACTCATACAAAGGGAACGATGGACTCAAACAGTAGGATCATACTCTATGAAACCCATTTATCAGAGCTTCCAAGGGAGATAACATTTTTCGACATTGCACTATATAAAGACCAAACTGAGATCTAATGACTTAAGCATGAGAAAAACTCTTTACAGGATAAGTTCAAGCTCATCGAGATCACGAACCAAACCATGTTCACTGAACGACCCCATGAAATCCCCACCATCACACACCTTAATCATAGGGTGTATGATAGTGTAATAAAGGGATACGTATCAATACCCTATAATTATGAGTATGTACAATATTTTTTTGTATAGAATAATGAATATAATTTTATTCTATTAATGTTACCTTATAAATGATTTCTAGCACAAAAATAGTGTTTTTGGTTAATATTGAAATTAAATTAAGAAATATATTTTGATGAATTTTTTTTTGAATTATAGAATATTTTAACAAAATATTATTATTAAATAATGATCATATAATTTTTATGAAGTCTAATGTAATTTTTTTAAGGGTTAAAAACTATTTTTTTCAAAACCCATCAATTTTCAATAAATGTATGTTTTTAATTTAAAATTGAAAAATCACATATTTCAAAAATTATTTAGATAAAATGAATATTATTTTTGGAATCAGGACAATGAAATTATCGAATGGTGATTTTTTTATAATTTTCTAAGATAGTGGATTTTTTGGGTAAAAATTAAATACTATATAAATATATAGTGTATTTTAGGAAATCCTAATGATCCAATAGTGATGTAATATATATTATAAAATGTATATTACAAAAAATACGTGTTTTAAATTTAAAATAATTTGATTTTATATTTGTTTGATTTATTTTATAAAGCCTTAGTGAATCCTCCAACACTTATAAAATATTTTAAGATTTTAAAATAATTTCCTTGAGAGTGTGACTCATATCCACATAATAAATGGTAATATTTTAATACCTTCATCCATTATACTAATAAAATATTTTTTTCCAATACCCTTTTACTGAAACCATGAGAAAAACCATGGGTTAATTTTTGGTTTTAAATATTTTAATGTGTAATGTCCAAAACAAAAATAATAACGAATCCCCCCTCCTTTCAAATATAAAACCACCCAAGAACCCATTACTCTTAACTCAAAATCCTTTAATATCATCCAAAATATTAGCTAGAGTTCTCCTAAGGTTCCCCCAAACTCCCAAGAATCCTCCCCCAAGCCTTTGGGATCACACTTCCAAGTAAGGGTTCCTTCCTTTCTGATTTTTATCCATGTTTTATTATATTGAAATACCATTATATTTTCAATTACAAATGGTCATGTATGTTTTTAAACCTCCCCCATGCTTCCCTTGTTATTTTTTAATTATGAGATACCCCTTTATCTCTCATTAATCCCTCCCGTGTACACCCGTTACCATGATGAAATTCTATAAGGGATTTCTCTCTTCTCATTTCCATTCACGAATTTATTTTATATTATGCATCAAAATTAATTTTCATATATTGGGATACTATGTAGAATGATCCCCTTAATTTCTATATCATATATAAATGATGAGATACCCATTTTACCCTTATCAACCTAATTTATTAATTTCTATATGCTTCCATTATGAAGAAAAAATTGATCCACTATTTTCCATGCCAAAATCATCATGTAGTGAATACCATACCCATTACTCTATCAAGGGTTTTCAACATTATTCACCTATACTTCTCTAATGGTGACTTACATGTATTAATTACACAGTCCTTGATTGTTTAATAAATTATTATGTTTAATGAATCCATGTTATATGATCTTTGTGGAACACTTAAGCATGATATTGAAATGATTATGAAGGGTACACCCTGATAGTGCTCTAATGCATTGTGTATTTTTAGTATAATGATATGTCATGTTGGGATATGGTTTTACCCGATTCATTTATAGGACTTTTTTCGACCATGTTGGGATAGGGGTTTAACAGATTCATTTATGTTTGTGATGGAGTGTTTTAAGCTGTTTCCATATTTCCATGTTATGATAATCATGCTATATCATGACTTTATGTTCATGTTTCTCTTATTCTCCATTGATATTCCTATTGCCTAACATGTATTGTATTCTTCATGTTATGCCTTGTTTACTCCCTTACCAGGATTTATAGCTCACCCCTTTCTTATGTATGTCCTCAGGTTATCCCATACAATGTTAAGTACGAAGGAATTTTGTTGTCATGTAAAGAATGTTTTCTATAAAGATGTTATATTTCATGTTTTAAGTTATTATGTAATGTTCCTAATTTACCAAGATACTAGACCTCTTGATCTTTTGAGTTATATTAACTTAAAATTCATGTAATAAATATTTCTTAAATATGAAATAAAGGGAAGGGTTTTTATATTGATTACTACTTAAATATAATATTTACAAATTCATATTTTAATGGGATATTTAGAATGTTGGTTTTAGACATTAAGATGACACCTTTGAATTTTAAATCACAAGTTGTGATGATCATGGCACTGGATCAAGTTTTAGAATTTTTTTATAGAAAATAGAGATGAATTTATTTAGTATTTGGATCATGGATTTAAGGAAGTAAGTGATTTCACTACGCTAATGGGACTTTATTTTTATACTTCCAACATAACCATGTTAGATCCTCTTACCATTTCTGTGTCTTTAGACTCTATAACTAATTTCCCACCTTAAACCCTTATAGATTTTCTCTTTTATAATAAATCTAACAATTAAGACCTATCTCCAGATGTGTAGTCATCAGGGGACCTGCCTTCACCACTTCCCCAATGACTACCTCTTCTGTCCCCACATCTATATCTCGAGGAATGGATCCTAACCTTTCTACAGATTTCATAAATGTTCCAAATTCAGAATATGGCTAGAATTTCTGATTGGGACTACTTGTATCACTTTTTTAAATCTATTTGGGCCTCTTAATGGAAATAATCATTTTATTCTCATTTATGTTTATATTTTTCCTATTATTTTCCTCTCTAATTCATGTTTTGATAATCTCAAACTGGGAAGAAAGATAATTGAACTATATTGAATTTATTTAATTATTTATAAATATGTGATGATATTAAGGGAATTGATACATTTTTAAGATATTGAGATATGTTTATTTTAATTTATTGTCAATATTATTTTGTACTCAATTCATTTAATATTTTATGTCATGATTTGGGACCATAAAAAAGGGTGATATTGTTAGATAAGACTAAAATGTCCTTATTTTAATGACCCCAGATCATGTTTATCATATCCTAAAAGAATTTCATGTTTTGTATTTGAAAATGATTTCTATAAAAACTTACAATATTGGATAATACTGGAACTTACTATGACAACCTACTACATTTGAAATGTACTTACCATGTCAATAATTTGAACCAATCATGAAGGTAATATAAGCATGTGGAACCTACCGCATGTTGTACTCTTCCCGACCCCATGAAAAAACTATATACCATGAGTCAGATGAGAAAATTATGTTCAAGTCATTAACTAACTTTTCATTGAAGATGAAAATACTATGCATTGAGAATCAATTGAAGGCATTCATAATCAATCGACCATGAGATAGGTAAGATAAATTTATTTAAGTATCGTACTAATTGTACGTATCTATATTTGTAGTAACGAAAAGTAAAATTACCTGAAACATGAAGATATGTACCTACTATGAGTAAAAATTAAGTGAATGTGGAATTTAATAAAGCTACCATGTGATATAGTCAAATGACCACATAAAGAAAATATGCTACCATATAGATTCAGGAAACTACCTCCAGAGAAAATGGTTTTCCCATGTGAATAAATGAAGTAACTGTACCTAGTTCTTGTGTGAATTATCCTTGGTAATTGATCATGAAAACCCAATATGATCTCAAGTAAATATGTTCTAAGTGAAGACACCTTACCATGTGTAACTTAGTAGTGAAGCTTTTTCAATTATCCAATGGCTAGTTTTTGGATCATTAATTTTAGAGAAATCACATTTAAGGATGCATGGAATGTTCTACAATGACTATTTTTTGATGGAGTCCTTTTTCAAAAGAAGAACTGATCTTGTGTAGAATATATAGACACATATTATTTTGAATAGAATAATAGATGAACATACATGTGAACCTATTCTACAAAAATGATCCATTAAAAACAATTCATGACACTTTGTTTTCCTAAACCTTTTGAGAATCATTGTTTGAGCTCCACTCAAATACAAATTCAAGGACTCTTGGATGACTAAAACTATTCAGATTGAGCTACACCACATATTCCCATTTTTCATCTCTTTATCTTTTTATTTTTTATTATCTTTAAACCTTTTTTATTATACTATTTTTATCTATAATAACCATCTATTATACGAAATTGGAGTGTGGTTTACAAACTCTCTCTCTCTCTCTATTATTTTATGTTTTAATCCCATGTATAACTATGGAAGAGTATTTTTTCTTATAAAAACTTATGAGTTAATGTTTATAAACCAGATCAAGGTTTTGTATTAGTTTATTTTATAATAAATTTCTTGGTAGTGGGTGATTTTCAAGTGGAGGGTAATAGGTATTAGATTAAGATAGAACCCCATGTTTAATTTTATTCACGTGATTTCATGTTTTTTTTATTTATTTTAAACAAAAAACTTATATTTATTTCAAAACTAATAAAAAAACATTTACTTTGATAGTTTTATTTGACAAGTTTTTTGTATTATGTGTTCGATACTACTAAATTAGTTTCAATGGTTTTAACAAATTTGTGATCGAGCTTTTTAGAAACTATTTAAAGATATCAAATTATTTAATTATACTATTTTAGTAAACTAGGATATACCATTAAATTGGGGGATTATGTTTTAAATACTTTTAAATTGAATTTTTTATTGTGAGCTCAATTAACCCCCTCTTGTGGTACTCACTCCAACCAATGAAATTAAATGGTTCTAAGCCTTTTTATAGCTGTTATAGTTCCGTGTTGATATTTTGTGTTTTTACGTTCTTATTCCATGTACTTTGACACTCACTTATATTTTATGGTTATCACTCTTGATGTCAAGATATTTATCTTATGATCATGTTTTTACTCATTATTATTAACTCATTCTTGAAGAAATGTTTATTCACACCATACTGAGTGTTTGAGCTCACACATTTTGTATGTTTTCATTCCACATGTTATGATTATGAGTCTTATTGATGAGATTCCTAGAATATGGTCCTGTATTGTTTCTATAAGGAGAAATGATATCAAGTATTTTAATATATGATCATTATGTTTCTAGTCTCAAAATACACCAAACCTATTGATCCTTGGGTTATTATTATTTATGAAATTTAATGTTTTCAATTACATAAAGGATGTAAAATTAAGGCATGTTTAGCATGATTATCTACAGTTGGTATCATAGAAAAGGTTTAGTTATTTTTAAATATTAGAGAATACATTTTGATAATTATGGTTAGAGAAAATTATTGTAAAACCATATAGATCAGTATAAGTATAGGATGATATCATGAAATATTAGTAAAGTCTTGAGTAGGTGGTTTTCCTATAAAATAAACCCCAATTTGGATATTGGTAATCGGATGCAGGCTTTTACACAGTTGTATGTTAAAGTAATAACCAATAATATGGAATGTTGGGTATTAATTAAACCATTACATGGTCCATGAAAAAAGTACTAAATGCACACTAAGAAATACATGCATAGGGGATATGATTTTTTTGATCTCATACTCTTTATGAACCATTTTGAAATATTTATTTTCTGGTTTCTTTGGGAGAATATTTAAAGAAGTATGAGAAAAAAAACCTAACGTTTAACCATAAATGATATATATTGAACTAAAAAAATTATATATTGACATGATAGTGTCAAATAATAAGATATTTTAAGGTTGATTACCATTTATGTTATAATTCCCTTATGATTTTAATTGTTCATCACTCAGTTTAACACCTTTTTTGTTTTAGTAATGGATGGAACCAGAAGGAATCACATTAACAATGGGTGTGAGGGAAAATGTGATTGTTTCCACAAGGAACAACCCATTGGAATTGGATATAGAGTTTAAGACCTAATAGAAATGATCACTCAAATATCTCATGATATAAATAATAATTTATAATGCATTGATCCCTTGAACGCACCAAGGATGGAGCATCTTTCTATTAAGTCTTTCTTATGGAAATGTCCAACCTATTTTAGTGGATCTTTAAATACAATTATCACTTGGTAAGGGAGAAATATAATAAAAAATATATTTTACATTATCCAATTCTCATAACATGAGAAGTTTGTTCCAGCCATTTACTATTTGGAAGGCAATACCAACTAATGGTTGACTTCTATTGAGAATACAATGATGAAAGAAGAAGTATGATCAATGGAATAAAAATAATTTAATGAAGTGTTCCTCACCAAAAATTTTCCTTGAACTATTCAAACAAAGTTGGATAGGGTATTATTGGAGTTGAAAAAAATGTAGGATGGACCGATTAGGGCATAAGAACCAAACTTTTACAGGCTTTCAAGATTGCCTCTGGTTTTATAACTAATACATAATATAAAATTTATCATTTATTCAATGGATTGAAGCCTAGTCTTTGAAAGTATTTCTCCATAAGAGAATTTGGAACCTATGAATATATTTTTTTATGTGAATTTAATATGGAGAATTAATTTGGAGTTTCTCAATACTCTAGAGAGGGAAAAAGGAAGGTAGAATTTCAAGGGATACCTGATGGTAAGTCACATGAGGGGAAGAAATTTTGAACCCCACTTTTTAAAAGAATGGGATGAAGAACCCAAGTAATTTACTTAAAAGATCAAGTAAATGTTTTATGTGTGGTAAAGTATGAAACTAAGCCCATAATTTCCTAAGGAAATGATTATGGTTAACACAACAAAGTAGGATAAGGTCCCACATAATGATATACCTTCACTAAAATTATACAAGAGTAATGAGTTTTAAAACTATATGAATCAATTCCCAATCCCTAGATCTAATAAATAAAATAGGCCCCAACATCCTCCCCAATATAGGGATCAATAAAGGGAATTCGTGATCACTACTGTTGCGGTAGATCATGATAACAAAGTGACGTGAGGTACACTTACTCTTTATTCTAGATCTAAAAATACTTTATCTGATTATGATTCATCTCATTAATTTATTTTCAAAAATATTTCTATGAATGTGGAAACCCTACCTTAAGAAATGTATATCAAACTATATGTGAATATACCCAGTTTCACAATGATCTCATCTATGATATACAAATCTTATCTTATTGATATATGTTGGAGGATACATCATGCTGATCAAATTATACCACCCTTGTTTGAATTTGACATAATTTTGGGTATATATTGGATATCCATACATAGAGCTCATATCAATTGTAGGGAGAAAGATATCTCATTTTATATTATTGATCATCATATTCTCAAGTATTAGCATAAGGTTGATCTCACATTGGAAGCAAATTCTATAATATGGGTTATGATACCAAAAAATGAGGGATTCATGGTTCAAATGATGGGGGGGGGAATTAAACATTGATGAAAAGCCTATTGTATAATAATATAATGATATATTTCTTGATTAGTATGAATATCGCTTGTGGATTGTGTTGAAATCCTTAAGAAATGATAATTTTTATTCCAAATTTATAAAATGTGAATTCTAGATACAAATTTTTCCATTCACAGGTCATGTAATCACCATCTAGGAAATATATTTATATCCCTAAGAAATAGATGTTTTTAAACAATGGCCCTGTCACACCATTAAAATTGATATCTATAGTTTTCTTAGGTTCGAAGGATATTACTAATACTTTTTTAGAAATTTATCATGACTATAAAATACACTAAATAGGTTAATAGTGAAGGGAGTGATGTTTATTTATATAGAGGAATGTTAATAAAGTTTCAATTAATTGAATAAGAGTTTTCTCACTGATCCTATAACTCTATTACCCTATAATCGGGAAGAGTTTTTAATATACAATTATTCCATGAATAATGCCTTGGTATGTGTTCTCATGAAAAATTAGAAGGCAATTTCTTATGATACATGAAAATTAAAAACTCATGAGAAAAATTACCTAACCTATGATTTGTAGTTAGAGACAATGATCTTTTCATTTATGATTTGGTGACATTATCTATATAGAGAAAAGTGTAATATATATACTAATCACAAGATTTTGAAATATATATTCACACAATAGTTATTGAACATATTCCGAAGTAGATAGTTGAAATTAATAAAAGATTATCACTTCTCAAAACATTACCACCTAGGGATGAAAAATAATGTGGTAGATTCTTTGATTTGGAAAGACCTTTTTACTCCATTAATGATAAAAATTGAAAAATACCCCATACTCATGGATTTTTAGAGGATAAATATTGATGTCAAAATGGGAGGATATAAATCCTTTATTGACCAACTAATCTCTCAACCATCCATTTATTTATGGATCAAAGAATCCTATAAAGATAATTTAGAGCTATAAAAAAAGGTTATGAATATTCCAGATATCAACTTTGATAAATATGGAGTTATAATGTTTGAAATCCAGATAAGTTCCCTATCAAAACTAGAACTGAATTGGGAACTTTTGGGCAATTATCATAGATAATCCCTCTTTATTCATCTAGGAAGTAAACATATGTATATATATCTGATGAAAAACTTTTTATGGGATAGTATGAAGAAGGAATTTGTAGAATACATATCCCAATGCTCGGTATTCTAGCAAGTGAAGTCCGAATAAAAAAAATTCTAAGGGTATGTTTCAACCATTACCCATACTGGTAGGAAAATGGGAAATCATCACTGTATATTTTATCATAGGACTACCCAAAGCGGATAAAGGCCATAATTATATTTGGTTTTTTATTATTATCCATATGAATTTAGTGCCTTTTACTTTCATAAACATAGATTTATCCCTTAAAAAACATTCCAAGATATATATGAGTTATGTGGAAAGGCTAGATGGTGTACCACTATCCATTATATCTAATCAATATATGAGGTTTACCTTGTGGTTTTTGAGAGGTATTCTAAAATAATTAGGGACAAAGTTGAGTTTTACAATGATATATTATCTACTTAAATATGGTCAATATAATAAGATAATTCAAACTCTAGAGGATATTTTAAGACCACATTTGATGAATTTACAAGGATTTTTGGATCAACACCTCCCCCTTATAGAGTTATCATATAACAAAAATTTCTGTTCTATGAATTAGTTGAAAAAATATGATGTTTTATATGGGAAGAGATGCAAGAATCAAATATACTAGGATAAAGTTAGATATTAGAAGTTGATAGGTCCTCCACTTTATATAAAGTAATGGAGAAGGTTCAAACCATTTAGTAACATATGAAAGTAGAAAAATTCAAAAAAAGAGTTTAGGAATGTTGGAGTCTAGGATAATAATCAATGATATTTATTGTTGGATATTGGTGAAATATGTTCCTTTGAAAATTACATAGGAAGAGAATTATGAGATTTGGAAAGAATGGGATGATAATACCATGTTATATCAGTCCCTTTGAAATCTTTTATAATGTTGGGGTTGTATCTTATTTGTTATCACCCCTTCCCGACCTCTCCTAAGTACATGATGCATCCCATGTATCATTTTTTAGGAATTACATACCAGAACCTTCACATGTACTGAAATTAGAATCCATACAATTGGAACATGATCTCTCATATAAGGAATAATATGTGGAAATTTTGAATTATAAAGGTAAGGTGATATGGAAAAATACTACTCATCTAGTCAAAGTTCTATGTAGAAATCATAATTGTGAAGAAGCAATATGGGAAATTAAGGATGTAATGAGAAAAAAGTACCCTCACATGTTTTTTTCCATGAAATAAAAATTTGAAGATAATGTTCTTTTTAAGTTGGTATAATGTAACAACATAAGTTTTTACTCCTTAAATAAAAACTATGTTCAATATCTTTCTCTACACACAACACCAAACATAAATTAAAATCATAAAACATTTAGATAAAATATAAATATTAAATATGACCTTTAAAATATAGATATTGAATAAGAAGGCATGAATATGGGTAAAAAAATATGAAACATGTGTATAATGAAATTAAATTCTACTTTTAATACTAATTAAATTATATTTGTATACATTAAACAACTAAGAAAATCATTTCATGCTTAAAAATATATTTTTTCTAAAATTGGTATTTTATTTCAAGAAACTGTATCACCCCCTCTTTATGGTACATGAACCTTTATTCATATATTTTTATTTATTATAATTATCTGGTAAAGTTTCAGGAGGTTACAAGGGTTTTTTCATGATTTGGAGGATTTTCTATAGTAGCATGGTTAGTAAATACCGTGCACTACCTCTAGGAAACCATGCAAGGGAAGACAATTAGAACTAGGTAAGCGCACAGTTGGCACAGAGTTTTGCCAAACTGTGTGAGTGAAAAGGGGAAATTTTGATTCTTTAATTAGTGGAAAAAATAAGTTTGGTACAAGGTTTTTCAAACCATGTGATACAACCATGAGAGGGATTGTCTTGAGATAGTATCATCGTAAGGCCAGAACAAAATTTTCCAAACTATGTGGCCTAACCATAAATCATTTATTTAAAACCCCAAAATTTGTGGATCTAATCTAAAATTTCTCTTGAAACCTCCTTTAGTTTCCTAATACATTAATAACAAGAATTCCCTATTATCCATAGGCTTGACAGATGGTCCCATTTGATTGAGAAGAAATTCTTGGAGAATCAATGTGCGTTGGAGGCCCAGATTCATTGGTAACTTATCTTTATTCATCGTGCTTCATAGATCTATCCTTATTATCTCTCATAGAATCTTATATCTAATCCATGGTGGAGAGATTCATGTTACTTTAAAAGAATATTTATGTTTTACCATTGGATTGATTGAAGTAAGGGACATCTGAGGCTGGATATAGAGTTTCATTTTTCTGTTCTTCATTTTCCCCAACCATTGTAGGGTAGGTGGATTATATATTATCTCTACTTGAAATATAATTTAAAGGATTATTTTTTATTAAATTATTTTCTTAAAATGGTTGTGAAATCATAGTCTGACTCTTGATGGAAAATCATTTTGGTTATGGCTTATGAATTTGATGAAAATGGATGGATTTTAGAAATACCCCCTTTATTTTTAATCTAAAAATATTGGTTTTAAAAACATGGTTTTGTTTTTTTGCATGTAAAGTGTTTTTTAAAATGATTGAAATAATTAAAATTTTTTTAATATATTTTTTTGGCATGGTTATTTGGATTATATGGTTGGTGTGAGTACATTCATAGACATGACCCTATAGAAGGGGTGTGTTCCATTAGGGAACCTAGTATTTTCTACCTTGTGATGTCTTGGTGGATCGATGAGAGACCACTCATGAATATGGAACTATCACATGGAAATTAATGGTGTGTGTGAAGAGACATGAGAATGTGTATGTGAAATAAATGAGAAAGGGTTTATGCTTTCAAATGTTTTCCTTGGAATTTTTTTTATAGTTTTGCGTAAATTATTTAAAATACTCTTAAACTATTTTATATAAAGTTTTATAACAAGTTTTTTCATAGTGGAGTGAGTTGGAAATTCATTTGGAAAATCCTACTTATTTTACACTCACCCACTGCTTGGGAACTATTGTGTGTTTTATGATGTAATCTTTTGAGACACTAGAAAAGGCAAGGCATCTCAGTTCTTTAGTGATGCTTCATAATACCGTGGGAATATCTTGTGGTGTTGGAGCTTGGATCTTGGTTGGGTGTTGATTAGGATTATGTATTTTGGGTATCTTGGAGTCTCTTTTCAACTTTTTCATTTATTTTCCTTTTGTTTCCTCTTGTACTTTGATTTTTGGAAATTTTTTGGTCATGTTCTAAGTTGAATTTTGTACTCATGCATCATACAGAGGATTGGATATTTATTTGTATATATTTTTGGTTATTTTATCTTTAAATGGAAAACCATTTCCCAAATGTACTTAAGGACCTTGGAATTTATATCCAACCTTTGGTTTCTAAGGGATTTGACCTATTCCCTAGTATTAAACCCATCAATTCTTAAGCCAATGCGGAGGGGTGCTATGTTACAACTGGTATCGACTTGTTTAGTCCTTTAGATAGAAATAGTACTAGTCTTGCTCAGTTCATCAATAATTTTGAGATAAATGGTATCATTCTTGTTTAGTACCTCTGTTGGGTTGTTATAAAAAAGATAGTATCATTATAACTTGAAGTATATAGATTAAAAACACATAGACAACCTTTTTATACTAAACTCTAAGTTACCAGGGTGTTTGGGTACATAAGTGTTTAATGAAACTTCTAGTTAGTTTCACCTCATAATTGTGGGTCCAGTCAATGAGATTTTTATTACATGCATTGAAAATATAGAATTACCACTAGGATTTCATTGTTCATTTTGAGTTAATGGTGTATTAAATGGTGAATAAGTGTTGATTTTTGAAAATTGTGAAAATGGTTGTTTTGAAGAGTATAGTTGTATTATTTTAAAAAATGGTTGAAATGATAAAAAAGGTTGAATTGTGGAAATATATGTTTTGATATGTGTTTATGTGGTAAATTAATATTTCTAATCCTTTATTTTCTAACGAGTGAGATTAAATGGAGATTTTATAGGTTATAGTGAATGTCATTGGGTATCTGTCATAAAAATAAACTAAAAGAGGATGATGATAATGTGGTTGTGTTTGGGCCACAAGTGAGCGAACAACTAGTCTGAATAATTATATAGGATTTTTAAGCCATGGATAAGGGTGATAGGAATGGTGAGCCTTAAGAATTGGAACATTTGTTTCAGTTAAAAAATTAGAATCCACCCATTTTTCTGGGGGATTCTGAACCATAAAATACAGAATTTTGGTTGAATTGGTTGAATCAAATATTTGATTTCATTGGAACACAATCATTGTTGAAGTAATTGTTAAAATATATATTATAGAGGAGTTATCATGAAAATGGTATGAAATTTCAATTCATACTAAATTGGGCCAAGCCATGATGTGGGAGGATTTTGAAGAATTGTTTAACAATAGTTTTTTTCATTACAGCATTTAGATTTCTAAATAAATGAGATACATTGTTTTGAAGAATGATAACCTCCTGATGATAGATTATGTGGATAAATTTATAAATTTACTCCACTTTTACCCAAGAGTTGTTGTAAGTGCATCCTTGAAGGAATGTAGTTTTGAGTCAAGGTTGTGGTTGTATATTAACCTAAAGATTTACATCCTTTATATAACATATCATATAGAAATTATCAATAGAGTGATAGTGGTAGAGAGGGATATCTATAGAAATAGGATTTCAGTGATTATATTTATTTCTATGGTAATAGATAGGAACTCTAATGCTGGGAATAAGAGGAAGAGAGAAACCTATTTCTATAGTAGTGGGAAACATTAGAATCAGACAATGGGATTAGTAAAAAATCCACCTTGATTGAAAATTAAGCCGAGATGTTTTCAATGTTGATTTTTTAAGCATATGAAGTGAGATTGTATGACACGACCTAGATCTTGAAACCATTTCTACCAGATGATACATCTTCATCCCTATTGTCGCAATACTCGAAGGTTGGTTTCTAGAGATACATGTCATGGTTCCCAAACAACCTATGGTTTGATGAGACAAGGGAAGAGAAATAATTATCATCATCTGAATAGAGTAATCTATGGTGATTTTAGGAACATCATGACTCCTCGATCTATTAAATCTCAAAAAGGTAATAAAGAGAAAAGTGTAGTGGTTAATCAATTTCATGGGGATGAGCAAGTGATCATGGATGATTAATCTTTTTATTCTATGGTGAGAGGTATGATTCTATAAAATTATACTCTTATGAAAGAATTTAATGATAAATCCATGTCCCACTCATTTATTTCATCTCATGTTGTTGATCACCTGGGTTTTCATGCTGAGATGTGGCTTTCTATTTTGAAACATTAAAATTCTCTTGGGCAAAGAGAATGTCAAGCCTTTATGTGTAAATTTTTTTCTATAACTATCGATGGGGATGAGTTACTTGGAGTATTATATATGGTCAATATATATGTTTATGAAATGATTTTGGGTATGGATTAATTGAAATAATTCAAGACTCACATCAACTATTGTACTTGAAGGGTTAGTTTCACATATTTTGATATGTTGAGAATATCTTTAATAGAGATCGAGATGTAAAGGAAACTAGTGCTAGACTTTTAGAATAAGTGTTTGGAACCATATCTTATCAATTGGAATCACTTACACTAGAATCTATGGATGAGATTCAGAATAGATATTTTCTAAATATTTTTTACCAATTTCCTAACATTTTCCCTGAATATTTATTTGGGTTTTTACCCAAAAGAGAAGTTGAGTTTATGGTTGTTCTCCTAACATGGAACAATCCTATTTTAATTACATTTAATAGGATAACACCAATTAAAGTGAGGGAATTTAAATTCCAATTGGAAGAGTTGGAAATAAAAGGGTTCATTTTAATGACAATATCTCTGTGGGAAGCACCGGTTCTCCTTGTAAAGAAGGCAGATGAAACTCGTAGGATTTTTGTAGATTTTATAAAGCTTAACTAAGTTATAATAAATAATTGGTATCCTCTTCCACACATTGATGATATGTTTTTTCAATTGATGGGATCTCATTGGTTCTCTAAAATTTAATTATGTATAGGGTTTAACCAATTGTGAGTTCAGAAGGATGATATTTTTATGGAAGATTTTAGAAGAGAATATTTCCATTATGAGTATATGGTCATTCCATTTAGTCTTACAAATTCACCAGTTATCTTTATATAATTTATGAGTCAAATATTTTATAGGTATCTGTTTTCCTTTTTGGTGGTGTCTATTTAATAAATATTGGCGTATTCTAGGATAAAAGTGGATCATGATCAACCCTTTTCTATAGTGTTGGGTATCTTGTGAGAGCATTGTTTGTATGAAAAGTTATCAAAGTATGATTTCTGGATACAAGAGGTATATTTAATTATCTATTTCATTACTAAAAAAGGATTTTATATAGACCTTAGAAATATAGAAGCTCTTATCTCTTGATAAACACCAAATAATGAATTTAATATATATAGTTTCCTAGGCTTAGTAGGATAATATAGATGATTTGATCATGAATTTTCATATTTAGCCTCACTAATGATATTTTTGACGAGTAAAGACATTAATTTAAAAAAGAATAATGATTTCTATAAATACTTTCATTAATTTAAGGTTACTATTACATAAAATCCTATCCTCATGTTTCTAGAGTTTGGAAAGGGCTATTTAGTCTATTGTGATGCATCAAGATCTGTGTTATGTTGCATTCTCATAAAAGGATATCATGTTGTTGCTTATGAATCATGAAAATTATGTTTTCACAGTAAGAACTACCCAAAACATGATTTGGAATTGGATTTTGTGCTTTATGATTTGAAGGAATGACATCATTATCTCTTTAGTGGTAAATTTATAGTGTTTACAAATAATACACATTTTATAAAAAATTCATTTTAATTTAAGGCAAAATAGATGGATTGAGTATCTACAGAACTTTAACTTTTACTTAACATATACATATGGTAAAGGGAGATGTTTGTTAGATTCATTGATTATGATGTCATATGTTCAATTGGATAAAGAGGATTCAGACTAGTGGAAACTAATGTTATTCATATTTGATGTGAATAAAGATTGCTCAATACAAGGTGATGTTGAAGTTTTCCTTCTAGTTTTGTTTGTTCTTGATTTGGTTGAGTGGGTTATATTTTTTCAATCATTTGATCCTGAATGTGTTTCTATGAGGACAAAACTCAGTGGTAGGGAGACCATTTAGGTATGAAATATGTATGAGTGTTCAATGTTATAGTTTAAATAATGGATTGTCATACCTTTGGCTTATTAGGATCATATTCTTAGTGCCTACCACCATTCAATATGAGATATTTATTCAGAAAAAAATATTTATAAATCATTTAAGGAATAGTTTTTATTGTCGGTATGAAAAGAGTTGTAGAAGAGTACATCTCTAGATTCCTCACCTATTAGGAGTTCTAGGAAGAGCAACAAAAATCAACATGTATATTGTAGTCTTTACCAATTCCCTTGTGAAAATGGAAGCATATCCCCATGGAAATGTAATAGGGTTACCATAGATGGTTAGGAAACATGATTCCATATGTGTGATTGTGGATCATCTCACAAAACCTTATCACTTCAACCCTATTTTTGAAACTAATATGGTGGCAGACTTTTCCAAACTCTGCATTAATGAAATTGTAAATATGTACAACTTTACACTCTCTATTGTATCGGTTAGAGACACCAAGTATAAATATTGTTATTGGAAATCCTTTCATTTATCCCTCGGAACATAGTTGACTATAAGTATGACTTATCATCCTCAAATGGATGAAAAATCTGAAAGGTTGATCCAAACATTAGAATTCATGATTATGAATTGTGTAATGGATTTTTGAGGCCTATGGGAAGAGAACATACCATAAGTGGATTTATCATATAATAAAATTTATCAAGACTCGATACATATGGATTATTTTGAAGTGTTGTATGGTTTTTCTTATCGTTATACACTTTGTTAGGTGAAAACATGTGAGAATTCACTGATTGGATCGAACCTTGCACAAGAGGCAACTTGAAGGATTTTGTTGATAAAAAAGAGGATGGAGATAGATACGAGTCATCCGAAATCATATGCAGATCACTGTTAGTGACCATTGTCATTTTATGTGAGTGATTATGTGTTTTTGAGAATCTATATAAATCTTGGGAATCATCATTTTGGTAAGTAGGGAAATTTATCTCTTTGGCGAATATGCTCATTTGAGAAACTTTAATGGGTTTTGGAGGTGGAATATCGATTGTATTTTTTACCAAGGTTTAGTTTAGTTCACATAGTGTTTCATGTATATTAATTGAAAAAGTAAAAAATGATCCTAACCATCTGATTCAATGGAATCACATTGACAGAGATCTGTATACTACATTGATTCATGAATTGGTATATAATGTGGATAGGTAAGAGAATATCTTTTTTGGAAAAAAAATTGATCTAGTGTAGGTTTTATAGAAACCTGGTAGGATTGAGGAACAAACATGGGATCGATAAAAGGAAGTTTTAGATCAGTGGCCCAAACTCATCGAGGGAAATAGAGGTTTTCTACTTTATTCGAATGGAGAGGACAATGGTTGGGATAATATAGAACCTCAAATTTCAGGTACATGACAATTTATTAATTTATTTTGAGTTATTATAATTATATGGTTATGTTTTATGAAGTTTTGATGGTTTTTGGTATGTTTTGAATGATTTTATGGAGGTACACAATTTCTGAATAGTTAGTAGAAACAATGCACCACCTTGAGGAAACCATGAAAGGGAAGACAATTGGAATTGAGAAGGTTTATGTCTGGTGCATGGTTTGGAAAAACTGTGCGAGTGGCTAGGGGAAACCGTGCTTCTTGAAATAGTGGAAAAACGATGGTTGGCTCATATTTTTTCTAACCATGCAAGACAACCATGTGATTGATTGGATTGAGATAGTGGCACCACATGGTTGATACATGGGTTAAAAAATTGTGCGGGCTAACCATGCAGTGTACAATTGGAACCCCTAAAATTGTGGATCTAATAAGAATTTACTCGTAAAACTTATTTTAGTAACCTAATCCTTCAATAACTTTAATTCCTTTTTCTCCTTAGGCTTCATAGATTACCCCCATCAATTTTAATGTAATTATTAGGTGAATTAAAGTGTGTTAGAGTCCCATATTCATTGGTAATTAATGGTTCTTCTTAGATCTATCCCTTTTCACTCTCCCAGAATCATAGATTTAATCCATGGTGGATAGATTCATTTTCCTTTATGGGAATATTGATGTTTCATTATTGGATTTGTTGATGTATATGAGATCCAGGGATGAATCTAGAGTATCATTGTGACATTATTTGTTTTTTTCAACCGTTTAATTATAAGTGGATTCTCTCTTATCTATAGTAGACATAGAACTTGAAGGCATAGTTTTTATTAAATTATTTTCTTAATTTGATATTAAAATCCTTGTGTGACTCTTGATGGAAACCAGTTTTGGTTACAAATTTGGAATTTAGATAAAATATATAGATTTTAGGAAAACCCCTTTTTTTATAATTTAAAAATAATGATTTTAAGAAAATGGTTTGGTTCTTGATGCATATAAATCGTTTTTTAAATGATTTAAATAATAAAAAGGTTTTACATTGAATAGTTTTTCATGGTTTTTTGGGATACATGGTTAGTGTGAGTACATTAATAGACTTGACCCTATAGAAGTGGTATATTCCATTAGGGAACCTTTTATTTTTCACCTTGTGATGAATTGATGGATCAAATAGATACCACTCATGAGTATGGAACTATCACCGGGGCATGCATAGCAGGTTTGTAGATATATGGTTATGGGTATGCCAAATAAATGAGAAAGGTCTTATGCTTGCAAATACTTTCCTTGGATTTTTTTTCTTAATTTGATACTAATTATTTAAAATGATCTTAAAATAAATTATATAAATTGTTCTAATAAGATTTTTCCTAGTTGAGTGAGTGAGTAAGTCATCGGGAAAATCCTATTGAGTTTAGAATCACCCCCTGTTTAGGAACTATTATACACTTTCATATTTTATCTACTGAGACACAGGTAAAGGAAATGTATCGTAGTTATTTTGTGATGATTCTTGATACTATGGGAATAACTTGTGGAGTTAGAGCTTCGAACTTGGTCTAGTGTTTCTTGGGATTATTTATTATGGGTATTTTGAAGTCTTTTTTTCTCTTTTATGGGTTTTTAATTTTATTTTCTCTTGTACTATGACTATGGAAAATGTTTCGTCCATGTTCTGAGTTGTATTTTTTACTCATTAAATATAGAGCGGATTGGAAGTTTATTTTCATATTGGCCTGGTTATTTTACCTTTAAAGATAAATTTCTTCCCCAAATGTTCTTGTGGCCCTTGGAATTTATTGGTAGACATTAATGTCTTGGGGATGTCACCTAAAGCCTAGAATCACACCCATCACTTATCAAGCCAATGAGGAGGGGTGAGATGTTACATAAGCGAAGTATATTATGATTAAATAATTATTAAATATATTAATACAATAAATAATATATGATGAGTAAATTTATTAATAGATGATAAAAAATAATAAAAAATAATAATCAACATTTTAAAAATCTATTTTCCAATATAAACAATTCTCTACTACATTTTATGATTTTATTTAAATATTGAATTAAATTTCTTTAGAAATTTAATTTGATAAAATTAATATTTTTTTTGGATTAATCGTAATAAAATAATTTTAAGATTATTTTTTTTTGATTTTTTTGAAACATTTGATATTTAGGTGAATAGTGAAAAATAATATTTTTAGTAATATTGTGGATTTTATGACATTATTAGTATATAAGTATGAATTTTAAATTTATGTAAACCTTTTATAAGATGAAATATTTGTTTAATAATTGAATTTATAATTTTAATTTTTTTTTAAATTTATAAACCCATATTTGAAATTTTTATAATTTAATTTAATTTTTCAAAAAATATATTTTTGATATAATATCATTTAATATTTTAATATTAATTTTTTTCACTTTTGAATATTAAATCAAACAAAATTTATTTAAAATTTTGAATCATTAGGTTGAAATTATATAATAATGTGCTATTAATTCTGGGAATAAAGGACAAATTATCTAGGTAAAAACTAGTTACTATGGTGACAACCAAAATGGTAAAAAATGGGTAACCTAAGTGGTAAAGTGAAAAATATGTTTTAATAGTGTTTTTGAGATATAGTTTGACCCTATCTATTCTAATCTATATTATTTTAAATTTTGGTACCATTATCCTTGAGAGTGAATTTCCATTATTGAAAAGTGTTGGATATTTTAAAAAATTCCACTCATTTTAACCTATTAAAGGGGCACTCTCCTCACTCTACCTCACAAAAAAACCCCACAAGTTTTTCACAAAATATTTCTAAAAATCTCTTCTACCATACAAGAAACATTAATGACGTTTTCTTTTTCTCAAAATATTGTTCCTCAAAGGTTTAATCCCCATCACAAAGAAGATAATCAAAGAAGTGAAGTAGAAGTTCCTAACCTCTCTTTCTATTTTATATTTCTTAATATGATTTTATTATTTATCAAATTAAATTTCAAAATATTAAAAAGAAAAAATAATAATCATTTTTATATTGGTATGTTATCATATTAATGGTTTAATAATTATCTAGGTTCCTCTTTTCTATTAAGAGGACAAATATGTGAATCTTGTGTTATGTGGAATACCACCTCCATGAATAAACACATCATTTTTCTTCACTTACCAAGTTGTATGATTTCAGTTTATATTTGATAATAATATTTTATATATGTAAGTAATATATATTTTTATTATGGTTCTTTTTGGATAACCCAAAAATTAATTATTGTTTCGATATTGGTAAATTACTCAAAACTAGTTCGTCACTATGTCCATCTTCATGAAACATTAATAAGACTCCCATGTAATTAAATGTAGTCCAAAATAATCAAGATTATTGACACCTAATATTAAAAAGAGATCACACTAATCTAACAAATGAATAAAATTGTTATCAATGAAGAGTATAAATGGAAATATTTACTAATAAGGTTATTAAGTTGGTAATTAATATGTCTATCTTTATTATATAGGAGTTTAAATAACTTCCATAGAAATTGAGGGTAAAGGTAAGGTACTATGTAACTCAAACATATTTATTAGAGTTATACAATTTATTATTGAATTTTTTCCAAGATTATCCATTTTGAGTGATGTTGTCTTTTTATTTTTGGGTAAAAGTAGTTTTTTATTCAAATCTACTTTCATTAAGTGTTTTATTTTCTCTTTTTTTAAGAAAATAAAATAATATTTTTGAAATAGAATCATAACTATTTATTCTTTGGAAATATTTTTAAGAAAGATATTTTGTGACTTGATTTTTATTTTAATCTATATATTCAAAACATCTATATACAATAAAATTACATTTCACGTTTCACCCTCTATTATTATATCAATAATTTATTAGTTTTAGGTGATAAATTTTTCAATTTAGTCAATTTATTTCATGTTATTATACTAGTTATAAAAGTTATGAAACCCTTTTTTATTTCTATGGGTTATTTATTAAAAATAAATGATTTTCATTTGTATATTTTATAAAATATATTTTATTTTCAGGGGTTATTTATGATGTGAGAAGCAAATAATTTTTAGTTGGAAGATGTAAGTATGGATGAATGATGGGTGGGGTCATATATTGTCGTTAAATGCATTGATTATGTGATTATATGTCATGAGGTGGGTATTCATGAGTATATTTTCATTGGTTATTAGCATTACCACTGATGGTATATATGATAATGTTTATGACATTGTTAAAGGATGTTATTCATTATGATATTATTCTCTCTTGATTAAAAGGTTTATGTTAAATGATTCTTAGACATGATATTTCTGTTAGGTTTCCATGTTGATCAATTGTGGATTTAAGTTCTTATGCAATGTACATTGAGTATCAATTATGTTTTATGGTTATCACTCATGATTTTATAATATTTATCTTATGATCATGTTTTTATTTATTCTTATGAACTTATCACATAAGAAATTATTATTCTCTCAGTACCAGGTCTTTGACCTCACCCCTTTTTATGATTTCATTACCTAGGTTATGAGGATGATTATTACTAATGAGATTCCTAGAATATGGTATAGTATGGTGCCTTTAAGTAGAAATGATATCAATGATTTTAATATATGATTATTATTTTGCTAATGTCTGAAGACACTAAACCCATCAGTCCTTGAGATATTTTTATTTATGAAATGAATTTTTTTAAATCATATAAATAATTTAATATTAAATAATTTTTATTCTCGGTCTCTATTTATTCTACTAATGTTATTTATTCTATGGGATATGGAGATATAAGGTAAATACCTTTTATGTTTGATCTAACTGGGGTTCTCCCATTAGAAAATCAACCTATATTTACCCTAATGGGTGGAATATTGGATATTGATTTTTTTTCTAAGTCTATATAGTCTATCTTTTACTAGATTGGGACACCCCTAAATATGAGGTTTATTTTCACTACATAAATTCTCCAAGGATCAAAAAATAACTAATAGGATGGCCTAGTCTATGTAGGTCAGTATGAGGGGATGTCTTAGAAGAAATTTAATTCTCTTTTCATTGAGTAGTTATTACCAAATACAATGATATATTATGGGGATTGTTATATTATTAATCTTGTTTTTGGGAGCATGTAAGTGACAAACAATGTTTCTTATTTTTCTAATTTACTTCACCTTTCTCTAATTATGGTAGGGGATGATGTTACCAAGGTAACTATTTTATATGTGGTTTTAACCATTCAATACTAGTTTAGGTGTGTTTTTTACACCTTACTTATTTTTCAAAGGTGGTGAACTACCCGTTAATTTTTAATAGAGATCTTAGAGTGAGTGTTAGTTTGGGACAATATAGATTTTATGTTGGATTAGGGAGTATATTTTAACGTATTCAAAATTATATATTTGATGATTCCTTCTAGGGAGGTTATATGTAGGATTTTCAGTGTCAAGTATCTTATGATTTATTATGGGGGAGGAATCCTCTAGTGTGTTATCAGTGTGGAAGAGTGGGGCCTACCCAAGTATAGTTCCAATGATTATCTATATATTGTTGATATTTGAGTAAGAAATAAAATCTATAATATTTATTTCATAGATTATATCATACATTCATTGACTGTGATGGTCTTGTCCAAAATCAACCTACAGGTAGAAGCAGTCACTGTATTACTTGTAGGGGTCAAATTTATAGGGGCCAAAGAAGTGAAACTTGAGACACTTAGATTTTTTGGGAGGGTTCTGTTATCTATGGAGTGGAAAATTATTTTAGATAATTTTATTTAAATATTAAATGTTTTTATTTTAATAACAAACACAAAAATACTTAATTTTAAATAGTTAATGATGTTGGGTAAATCCTTGGTAGTTTCTAGGGATAGATTGGATGAATTTATTTTCTTAGAAAAATTCAGATCACTAACTCAAGGAGTAGCCAAAAAATTAATTAGGTCCTCAAAATAATTCAACAATTTAATTCATAAAAAATTTAGTGTCTAAGAAACTCTAAAAATAGAGGATCACTTTAATGATAATTCTAAGAAATTAGATCGTACTAGCACTCAAAATGTGTTATTGTTTAAATTTGTGTAGTTGAAGGATAAAATATGTCAATAAATTGAACAATTAAAACAATAATTTTATTTAAATTTCAAATAAAATTAAATAAAATCCAAATAATCTCTATGAAACTTTCTACAATCAAACCACAAAAGGGTTATCCTTCTATTGGTGAAATGCTCTCAATAGAAGACAAAAGTTGACCTAAATAAGTAGTATTGAAGAGGAAAGAAATCAATGAACAATCACACCCATTATCGTTTGAATATATTCAGACCATAAAATGAATTGATATAAAGTGAGAAAGATGATAATAATAGTAATTAATAATAATTATAAGCATTTAATTATTAAACTTGGGTTAATTAGAACAACTTACAATTGAAGAATATACATAAGACATCAAAATAACAATATAACATTACAATGAAATAAAATTAACCAAAATATTAAATTTTATTCCAAAGATCCTCCTTAAATATATATTTAAAGTCCCTTAGTTATAAAAAAACTATTAAAATTAAAACCATTAAATTGGGTATGTCAATATATGGAGGAAATTGGGGGAGAAATAACTTTGCATAATTTCTAAGGCTGCATGCGTGGATTTTATATGTTCTTATTGAATCACCAGAACTACTTTATTGGATATTGAATTGGGATTTATCTTATAATAAAAAAAATTATATATATAATTCCTCTAAAATATTCCAAAATTTGAACCCAATTGAATCAACCATTTAAGAGTTATTCCTAAATTTGTGAGAAGATTGTTTGAGTGTTGATATATAGACTAGAATTTAATATCCAAATTAGGACACCTGAATCACCCTAAAAATTGAAAAATTATCCTTATAACTAGTTTATTTAAATTCTAAAAATTACTTTCCTTATATCTGGGTAAATTTTTAGCTTCATTAGACTTGAATTTCAGGCTCCATGTCTGTTTTAATGGGCTGAGGTCAAATATGTTTTGGCCAGCAATTTATGTGTTAGAGGCCCAATATGTTCATCATCCTTTGTGAATCTACAATTTCTCCAAGAAGAAAATATTTTCATTATATAGTTATATTCATGATCCTAAAATTTTAAATTAAAAAAATCAATATAGCATGTTCCACAAGATTATGTAAAAAATGGGCTGATTTTGATACATTTTAAACATGAATTGTATAAATGATGATAAATGAAGTTTTAACTGAAAAATTAAATAACCAAGGAATTTAGTAATAGTGAATAACATGAAAATAAATAAATAAATAATAAAAAATATGTACTTTTAGTGCCCAATAACACCCAAAACTTGAGATTTAATAATCCCTAAAAAAAGAATACATATAAAAATTCCGTCTAATTCTCAAAATATGTTTTAACATAATATATTTGACACCCTCAAATCACATAAAATAATCACGAATCCTATAAAAATACTTTATAAAAAGACAATTACACAACCATATCCCAATCCAGACCCTATTCCTCTGTTCAAACTTATCACTACCCTTCATCTAATTCCAATTGTGTATGAATATGTTTCATGCATTCCAAAAGGAATGAGTGATCATTTTTGTTAAAGGGGAAATAAATGGAATCCCTAAGTGTGAATCACATTCAACAATAAGTTGAGTATCCAATTTTTTTATTTATATATTTTTTTGGTTTGTTTTATTTTTTTGATTTTTTTTGAATCCCCATTGAGATGAAAAGACTAACTTTAGAGAATAAAACTATGGAGTCAGGATCCACAAGTGCCAAATGCCTCATTTTTTTAATTTCATGATCTAAAATAGATATCTAAAGACTGAACCTAGGAAATATAACTATTTCCTCATGATCACTAGGTTCTAGATGGAAAACGTTTTGAAAAAACAATTCTCTATACGATATTTTTTTCCAAATATTTTCAATATTTTTATTTTTTTCTATTTTTTTGTTGGATACTCAAATTAAACATAATTTGACTTGAAACCCTAGGAAATGATGAATGGACCCTGAGAAACCAAACATAAACCCAAAATCCATTAGATGTGTATTGTGACATTTTTATTAAATGGATGACAAAGTGGATGGTGAAAAATTACATCAAACAACCTTACTAACCAAAATTATCCCCATGAACCAAAAAATTATTAAAGGTAAAAATAAAATAATTTAAAATAATTTTAACTTTAGTTTTTATGTCTCACAATTTACATTACCACATAAAAGGATAATTAAATTAAATTTTCTATAAAATCCATTTTTTTTGTTTTTCACAAAATCCCATATGCAGAATCCTTGTGGATAATTAAAGGTTGTGTTTGAACTCATGAGATCATATGTTTCATTTGAAAATCCTAAACTATTTTTTCTATTAAATCTCACACATATGAGACATTATAGAAAATCAGAAACTCTAAGGGGTTACCTTAAATAAATAAACAAAAAAAAGTTGGATTAAAAGGAAACAATTTTTTTGTTGATGGGAAAAAGATACAGGGAGAGAAAAAAAAGAGGACAAGTTCCCTCTCGAAAAGTGCTTAGTTTAAAGTCATTAAATAAACATGGATCTACCAACTTACCCAATAACAACTTTCAACATCTTAGGGATTATATTTTTTAATAGTTCCATTATATTCATATTTAATCATTATTAGGGTTGGTGGTATGGTATAATATATAATTCAAGAACAATTCTATGAGTCTTAGTGGGAAAGATAATACTAAGAACATCACAAAGGGTGCATATAATTTTTTTCTCATTCCCATGACATATAGAATCATTTTCACATGATATTTATTGAGTAAATATGAAATTAAAACATGAAGTGTTTGGTTTTTCTCTGGGAATGAATACCTAAGAGAGGAAGGATGGACATTGAGGTTGATCTTGGGTTGGTTGAAATTTCCAAATGAACATTTTAAATTTGAATCAAAATCAATTTCTTCTCTAAATTTTTTTGAAATAATTTTATCCTTATGAAAATATGTTTCAACCCCAAAATTTTCTATATTAGTGTTAGGATAATGGTACATACTTAGAGTTTAAGATTTTTTCAAATGGTTCAGTGTTTTTTAGTTTAAAAAAAAATCAATAATATATAAATATTTTGGAATGTCAATCCATGATATCTAATTACCCACTTATGAATATATAAAAATAACTTTCCTCCCAATTTAAACACCCATCAACAATTCCCTCAAGTTCCTCAATATGACGTTCAAAAATCTCTAACCAGTTTACCTACTTATTCAACATTTATTTCTTAGATTATAAATTTGGTTCATCAACATTTTACTATGATTTTGAAGCCTATTATATTTTTAGAATCAATGGTTCAATTTTTTCTTAATTTTTACCACTATTATAAATGATATTAGATTTTAGTTGTTCATTAGAGTTTAGTGTGTTACAAGATTATTCTATAAATATTGAGGAAGTGAAAACATGAGTCAGAATGGGTTCCATAACCATTTCAAAGATTTGAAGTTCATATATTAATGATGAAACTTATGAATTAATTTTATCCATTTATTCACCCAATTTTTCATGTAATGTATGTGGAATATATTGGATAAGAGTTTGAGATGGTTGGGATTGAATCTGGCCATGGGTCAGAATGTTTTTTGAATTGTTTGGATTCAAACCTTTTAGTTGATTGGGTAGTTGATTATCCATCCAATTGAATTTAGGATTTTCATTGTATGTTGGATTAAAATTATCTAATTATTGAGTATTTTAAAAATTTATAGCATTGAAATCCATTAATGGTTTCCCTAGAAAAACTTACTTGCTTGATGTAAATTATCATTCTTATGGTCATGTTTATCAAAAATTCTACAAATAAGGTCAATGGTTTGAACTTTAAATAATTTATTATAGTCAATTCATTAATATTAATAGATAGATACTCAATATTAGAAAAAAATATCTAATTATCCCCAATAGTTTGAAAATTACCATGTGTAGGGTGGACATTTAGTGTTTAATCAATGTAATTTCCTATTTTAAAGGTATCCTGATTAAAATTTCCCATTTTATTCGTACCCTAGTTTAATATGGGTTATTATTAAACATAAAATAATAGAGTATAGTCAAATTTTGATTTTAAGGATTCAATAATATTGGGATATAAATGAAAATTTCCCCTATGTTTTCTTAACTCCCCTACCCAAGTATTATAAACCCTAGATAAGAAGTTTGGTTACTTTAGGGTATAAAAAGACATGCCCAGACAGAATGAAATGAAAGATAAGAGAAATGGGGATGAAAATAGAGAATTTGGGGTGAGAATATAAGGTGAGTGTCTAAGATACTTACTTGGGTCCCCATAAATTCCACCAAAATTTGGTATCTACTATATTTTCTTTACCTGTAGAAGTTGTCATTATAGAATAAGTAGGGGTCGAATCCACATGGATTGAAGAAGTGGACCTTAAGACTCTAAAAAGTTTTGTTTATTTGGTTATGGAGTGGAAAAACATTTAATATGAGTTGATTTAAAAAAACGGATTTATTTGAAGAAAAATCTTAAAAATATTTAAATTTAAACAATTAATTATAATGGTTCGACCCTAGGTTGTTTCTTGGGATAGATTCTATGAATTTATTTTCAAAGGAAATTGTAGATCAGTAACTTAAGGAGTGTCTAAAAAATGAATTAAGTCACAAAAGTCATTAAACAATTTAACACCAACTGAATTTCAAGGCTATTAAATTATTAACTTAGAGGACCACTTTAATTATAACTCCAAGGAATTGGAATATACTAGCACTCAAAATGTGTCGGCGTTAAAATTAGAGAAGACAAAGAAGAAAAAAGACATTGAATTGAACTATTAAAAGAATTAAATGATTTGAATTTTAAATAAAATGAAATAAAATCTAAACCAACCCCAAAAAAATATCTAGAATCAACCCAACAAAGGTGTAATATCTTGAGATTTAAAAAATAAAGACTATGTTTCACAGCGTACAAGATACATAACAATAAGTTTAAACCGATAATGAATTGTTATTATTTAAATGTGATAGTTATAAACTAGCCATTAAATTTTTAGTAATGAATATTATTAATCTTATTATGAAATATACAATATTCTTACTCATTTATAATATATTAATTAATTCTTATAAAATAAGTACTTGATTTTTAGTAAATCTATTTTATTTTTCAAAGATATGTCTTCTTCAAAAATGGGGTTTTATTGACATTTGTGAACAAATGATATTATTAATTTATATAACATTTATAAAAAAATATTTTATAAAATAAATATTATTTTTTAAACTAGAATATCAAAATTATCTTATGTTATAATTATGATATTTTTCTAAAAATCTTCATTTTTCACTCAATATTGAAAAATACTAATTGTTATTGAAAACTATTTCTATTTAAAAGTATTTGAAATTTCAAATTCTATTATGGATTAGTTTTAAAATTTAATTATTTCCTTTTTATTTAAAATAAATGAATTATTTTTTAAAAAGGAATTTTATATTTGAATTTAGTATATAAATATTTTTACATTAAAAATGATTTTTTCTAAAAAACTATTTTTCATCGCGGTTTTAAAATTTAATTTTAAATTAAATTATAACACTTATGTATTTTGAATTTGAAAAAATTTATTCCATATTTTGAATCATAAGGTCCAAATTTTGTAAAAATTTCTAATTTTTTTGGTCAATATGAATCGTAACTTTAGTAATTTTTGTTACCTCAATGAAGGGTAAATATGGTAATTAAAGTGAAAATTAAAATGATAAGGAATTTGAAATTACTATAACACTTGAATTAATTTTATTTTATGACTAAATTTCATAAAAAAATTATCTAATATTTGGTTATATGGATTTTCTTTTCATTTTGATGAGATTATGACTTTTATAATATTTTATTTAAAGAAAACAAAAAAACACCACACTTGTTTTTAACAAGTATAAATTATTTAACGTGGGGGTATCTGGAGGATATATTATGTTATAAAAATTAATTTTAAATTTAAAAGATTTATCTTCATCATAGTAATTTATTTTTAATTTCTATTGAAAAAACTATCTTAAATATTTACACAATGTAGACGTAGTAATTATCAATTATATAGAAAATTAAAATAAATGATATTAAAAATATTATAATTTTAGATAATTAATGGGATAAAAAAATATTATATATTAAAATTACATTTTATATATGTATTAAAACATTTTTTTTGAAATTTATTTTTTGTCATGATATTATTAAAATCAAAGCAATGAATAGTTCAAAAAATCAACATTAATGATATATTATAATAAATATTATTTTATTAAATGATATAAAATTCCTAAAAATATTAGATCTAGAAAATTGATTATGATATGGTTTATAATATAATATGTGGTACATTTACTATAAATTTTTTCATTTAGAGTAACTATATTAATCCCTGAAGAGTAAATTCCCTGTTGTCATAGTAAGTGTGAAAGTGCTTAACAAGGGGCTAAAAACAAAATGATAATGGTAAAAATGTAACAAAAACTTATCTAATTATTATTTTATGATATTATATATATATCCATACTCATAATAGTATCAAAATAAATCATTTTGGAGAAATTTGTAATTGAAAATTAATTTATATGATTTAAATATTTTGTAAAATTCCAAGAGTGCCCCTCCAATTCGTATAAAAGGGAATCTATTATATTATTTATTTAAGACATAAAGATACATTTGGTTCAACAAGTACCTACACAAAAACCATATTATAATATCTCCCCTAATTCTAGAGGTCTTTGTTTAGGCATAATACCAACCCCAATGGGCTTAAGGTGTTATTTAAATGAGACTTTCCAAAGAGGATGTATAGTTTGTTTTCTCATGTTATAGTTTTATTTATTATTCAACCTCCTTAAAATATTACTTAAACATGACTATATAAAAAACCATTATCTTCCATATTTTTTTTAATGGAACAACCTATATCAATCACATGGGAAATGAAACAATCGCTCATGTGTGTGGAAGACTACCGCCTCGCGAACTAATATAATTCATTTTCCATTAACGTATCTCATGGATAGATTATAAGTATATAATTTATGTTTATATATGATATTAATTACATATTTATCATTAATAAAAGATAAAATATCATTTAACTTCTTACCTTTCCATTCACTGAATAATTGTAACATCGTTCATGCATACGTGTGAACTACCACATCCATAAAGCAATGCGATTCATTTTTAATCACCACATCACATGGATGATATATGTAAGTATATTTAAAGGATTAATATTATATTTAGGGTATTATGATCATTATGGGAAAATAAAATATTACTTACATTCTTTCCATAGTTATCATTGAAAAATGGAAATATTACTCATGCATACGTAGGACCTACCGTCTCCATGACAGTAACATAGATCATTTTTTCACAACCATATTTAATGGTTATATTTATTAATATAGTTTATGTATAAAATTATAATTACTTTATAATTATTATTATTTGTTATATGGTGTAATAATTACTTCTTTGACCATAGACTACCTACTAAAGTCAAATATGACATATGAGTTGAATATCACCAAAATTGATGACATGAATTTAATTGATTAAATAATTATATATTAAATGGAATTGAATGAAATAAAGGAATAAGGAACATGGAATAAATTCTTAATTAATTATAAAATTAAAACATGTTTTTTTATTTGGGAATATAAAAACACACGTGATGAGAATCACTTAAGGTAAGGGAATTTATTTGAAAGAATATATTTTAATGTTTCCCTTAAAACACTATTTTTTCATTTATATCCATATTTTATAAAAATGTTTAGAAAAATATTTTTACTATTATCCTATTATTTTTAAATTCATTTTTAACTATGTTTAATTTTTAAAAAACTATTTGTAGGGAATCATATTGTCATTTTAAAAACGAGGTACATTGTGACTTTTACGAAAAAAAGTAAGGAAGGAATGTTAATTTTAACACATATGGCACGAATGAATTTTTACACCATAATTAATGATCATTTATTTAAATATCCCTTTACATTTTTATAAGACTGTTTTCAAGGAAAAGGTTTTATTTTGTAAATGCATAGTTTTTTTAAATAAGTTACCTCAAGATGGAAAATGGTATTTTCCTCAAGAATGTTTTTATGATATTTTAATGATAAATCCATTAATTAATTTCAAAAATCCTTGATGTTACTTATAATTACCTGAGGAAATTTTTATAATGATAATATCCTAATTAATTATCTAGATGGATAATTATTTTTTAAAATAGATTGTCATGGAAAGAGTTTCTATTCCATGGGTTAATTAAGTTACAAAAGGAATGTTCTATTTTAATGTATATTATTTTAATGACTTTTACCACCACCATAATATTTTTCTATATCCAAAAATGTTTTTATGGGTAAAAATAATGTTTTTATGATGCAATATTTTATGTGTTATAACTATGTTATCATTATTTGTAATTTTTTATGATGTTAGGTAGTTCCATTATAAACCAAGTTCAGGTGATCCTATTATAGATATCTAATTCATTATGTAAAGGTACAGAGTTAACTAACTAGGTTTCTCTTAAGAGATTATGGGAATATCCAATGATGGTTATTCCAAGTATAACCTAATGGTTATTTCAAATGTAATTATGATGGTTACTCTATGTATAACCATGATGGTTATTCCATGTGAAATTATGAATGAAATAATAATTATGGATTGAAATACCTATATGATTTATCTATGCTTGATATGTGTTTTCATTATTTTACAAGGTAAAGGAAAGTATATGGTGCTTCATAAGGATGAAATGTTAAACTTTGTGGAAATTTTCTTATGTGTTTTTCCTGACTTCAAAAAACCTTATAAGATTGATTTTTAATTTTAATATTGTTGGAACCACTTTGTGTATATGGTTGTATTTGTTGTCAATAGTTGTCAATGCATATCAAAATGAAGAAGATCATGAAGTACTCCAATGAAGTAGAGGAGTGGTGATTCAGATGATTGTTGTGCTGATCTTAAGTTCAAAGAACATGTGTCAAAGGTGATACATTAAGGTGATACATTGTTTACAACAATGAAGAATGTGAGGAGTAATCCATTCGAGGATGATTAAAGAAGAATGAGGTTTTTGGATGAAGACCACGCAATTACTCATGATTGCATGAGAACCATGCTAGAGACTTATTGACGGATTGAATCACATGTTTTGCATGAAGTTGATCATGACAGCCATGCTAGAGACTTCTTGATGGATTGAATCACATGCTCTGCATGAAGTTGATCATGACAGTTGATGAAGAAGACAATGTGCCAATGAGTTGACTTCTGAGATGGCCATGCAGAGATTGGAATTATGAGATGGCCATGCACATCACATTGTATCAGAAGATAATGGTACTAAAGTTGTTCCTTCAAAGAATACATATCACAATCGTGGAGTTTGTGATAAAATCCAAAGAGTTGCTGAAGGATACAGATCACCAAGAAGAAGTGCTGTTGAGGTGATCGTGCTTGTTGACAAAGCAAACAAACGACATACAAATTTGTTGACAAAGGAGATTCCATGGTGGCATGTCGAGTTCAAGAGTTGTGGTCAACGATCTATGTTTGATTCATGAACATCGACAGAGGAATGGATGATCTGGAGGCGGTACAAAAAGAGCAGATACAAAGTGGCGCCGTTTTCCAGTGTTTGCCAAATTTCAGGGCCTCAAAATCAACAAATGAAGAATAGTGATTTTGGCAAAGGGACTTGCGCGCCATACTCTTGGAGGATAAAAGGATTGCGCGCCATATGTTTTTGAGGATCAGAACATCAAAATTTGGCTAAGGAAAGAAGGTCGCGCAAGTGTTGGTTGGGTCGCGCAAGTGAGTTGCGCGACAGAGGTTACTGGAGACAAGACTTGCGCGCTGTTGAGGGACTTGCGCGCCGCCGCGCAGGGGGTCCAGTTTGCCTATAAATACTGGACCACCCCTCCTAATTTAGAACGGAGCTCAAGACTTTGAGATTGTTCGAGCTCTCGTCGCGCAGGTGGTTGAGCCGCGCAAGTGGTAGTTTGGTCGCGCAAGTAGAGGTTGCGCGCCAACTGATGGTTGAGCGCCCTAGGTGATTTGGGCAAGGAAGGAAGTGAGTCGCGCAGGTTTGAAGTTCAAGAAGGAAGAGTCGCACAGGTGCTTTGGAGACACTTGCGCGCCAGGTTATACTTGCGCGCCTGAGACTTGCGCGCCGCCGGGAGACTTGCGCGCCGGGCTTGAAAAGGAGACCCAGACACTGTTAAAGTACGCCCGCCTTTCTGGAGCTGCACAAGAGCTGAACTATTGCCTGATACTACTGGTGCAAATTGAAATTGAAGAAGAAATATAAATGATACATGCATGATCTCATGCATTCATGGAGAACTGATTCTGACAACGCCGAGTAAGCTGAGCTTCATTAAGTAAGAAATCACATCAGTGATTGTGATTCAGGCAAACGAAGACAAGGGGATCTAGTGCATTCATTCATTTCACTAAAGAAGAAGGATTGAACTAAAAGGAGCATCAAATATGAACCCTGATGCAAGTAATGTCTCATGCAGAACAGGAGACGAAGAACATCAATGCACACCTATTGAAGAGACCTTCACGTCTATAAACTGAGTGAGACTTCACCAACGGCAGTGAGCCAGGGGGAGTCAACGGGAGTGACCCGAGGGACGCAATGAGCTATCCCTAAACAATTGTAATGGCAGTGAGCCTGGGACAAAGTGTCTGTACCCGAACATTTGTAATCTGCAGCTAGTGAAGCATATTGGATTTAGGTACGACCGACAACCTGTCGGTGTATGCTCCTTGGACGTAGCCCTTAGTGGTGAACCAAGTAAAAATAGCTGTGTCATCTGTCTCTGCATATGAATGTTTAATTGATGATCATATCCATCATACAGGTTTAAGTAGTTCCTACCAACGTGGGAACAAGATCCACAACTAAAAGAAGAAAAAGTTGCCACCCTGATTCACCCCTCCCCTCTCAGGGTTTCCCGGGGTCCTACAAGTGGTATCAGAGCCAGGTTAACGTATGTTGGATATTCTCCAGTAATTCTATTGAGAAGAGGATTTGAGTTTCTTTTCTAGAGTCAACAATGAAGAGCAGTCTTGATAATGACGCAGTCATTTCTGAGCAGAAATCTATATCCACGAAGACTTTGACAAATAGGAAAAAGAAAGAGAAGAAGATGATGAAGAAGTCCCCCACATCCAAAGAATATGTAGTGTCTTGTTCTCCATGCCATTCCAATAACGAAGAAACATTAGGCCTGAAAAGTATCAATCAGGTGGCTCAGAACTCATCCAGTGGAAAGGATGATACCCCTAATTTAAGCTTTCAGGAAAAACTTAGAACATATCTGCATGATATTCCAGAATAAAGGGTTGCTATTATTTGTAGCCTATTCCAATCTATGCAGGTTGAGATCAATCGATTAGAAAGGGAAGCTGACAATATGAAAAAAGGGTTGGAAATAAAAGTTATGGAAAGTATGAAGCTCATCAAACGGGTGAAAGTATTTGAAGAAGAAGAGGAAGTCAATAAGACTTTAAAAGAAAGGATCCATGCACTTGAAGCTGAGCTGAAGAAGAGCAATGAAGTCAAGAATTTTTGTTTGGAAGAAACTTCCATTAAATTTAGGGAACTTGACTATTTGTTACAAAACAAAGTTAAGATGCATGAAGATGAGGTTGAAAGGTTGAAGAAGACTTGTGAAGAGAAGATGATCACGATTGAAGATCAGAAGATCATCCTCAATATTGTGGGTCAAAAATTGGAAGCTCAGTTGAACAAGATTGAGAACACACATATTGAGACTTCACAAAAGAATGAAATGAGTGATGCTTGAACTCAATGTTCGTTGGAGGAGTCTAAAGATGAAATGCCTCCAACATGTGATAAGAAGATAATGACAACTCTTGATTATCCACATCAAGAATCAGTTGCTATTGGTACTCAATGCTCACTGGAGGATTCTATTGTCAAAAGACCTCCAACATGTGATAAGAAGATCATGACTTCACTCTTTGATCTATCACAAGCAACTGAGAAAGTGAAGGTACCATCCAATCCATCTTGTACTCATATTTCTAAATACACTCCTACAATCAGTGCAGGTGGGAAGAAAAGATCTAAACAAGTATGGATGAGGAAAGGTGAGAAGAAGAAACCTACCACCATGGCTAGGGTGGATGGGAAGAAAAAAGAGGAAGTGGGTCCCTCAAATAGAGCACAAAAGATTAAGCAGATGGCCCAACAACTTAATACAGAAGACACAAAGAAGAAAAGATTTGTGGGTCAATGTTGGTGCTGCAACAGATTTGGGCACTGTGCACTGGATTGTTTCTATAATCCCTTTCATGGAAAAGCACAGGGAAAGCCTATATCCAAGGGGAGGAAGCCAGAGAAGAAGAAGAAACATCCACAGGTCCAGAAGCATCTGTTTACAGCAAACCGATTTGGAATTCTAGATAACATCTGTGATGTATGCAACGACAGTGGTCACAAGAATGGAGCATGCCTAGGTCAACATATATCCAGAGCTGATAAGAACAGAAGACCACAAAATCCATCTAAGTATGAAGAAAGTACCTTGGGAAGAGATTATAAGAATATGGAAAACACAACTCTCCCCAAGAAGATTTCACGTAGGCAAGCTGAGAAGACCCAGGATTTTAGATCCATGAAATTGAAGGGTCATTCATCCAAAAGAAACACTAAGTGGGATGAATCTCGGATGAACCCATGTGGAAGACCTAAACCAGCTACAAAAGTTCCACATGACATATTGGTCATCTGGCCAGAAGATTTGAAAAGAATAAGGAAATTTGAAGATGAGAAGGCCAAGGCTGGTGAAAAAGGAAAAGGAAAACTTTCACATGATGCAGACACAGTGCAGGAGAGATTGCAAACAAAGAGAAACACAAGTGTCAAAGAAGTTCTGTGTGAGATATGCAAGAAGTCTTGCCACATTGCAAAAGGTTGTCTAACCTTAATACTAGAGCAAGAAGAAGTCCTTAAGAAGAGTAAGAATGTATCATTCATGATGGCTGCTAAGCAGAACAATTCTCCACACAAAGCAGAAGAGAATGTGAACAGAGCCATGCCACACCGACAGATGTCAGAACATATGTTCGAACGTGCAGGCATGAAGACTGGAGTGAACAGAGTAACTTGGTTGAGAAAAGAGCCTCAACCAAGAAAGTCTTCTTGATGAAGCAAGAAGGAACCACCTTATTCTCGTAATCATTTCTGTATTGTATTTGTACTAATAATGCAGGGAATTGAAGGTGAAGCATGCTCTCAGGGGGAGAACCTGAGAAGTAGTGAATGCTGTCAACTCTTGATAGCCAAGCTGAAGAAGTTTCCATCCTTAGTAGATTCTTCAATTGATATTCAAAGATTATGATGATGAAGGATCACTCTTGATGAAGATGATGAGGAGTGTTTCCCTTGCAGGGGAGAAGAATGAAGAAGCTTCCATAATCACTGTTTCAATCAATATGAACTCCAGCTGGACTCAAAAGTAGTTACTCTGTGAATTTCTTGAAGAACACGCCAATGGAGAAGGTATGTCATTTCTCAATCACTATCCCTTGGTTACTCAGATCAAATATTATTTTACAAAGGGGGAGTAACTGAATTGATCAGTGACATAAAGAGAATGGAAGTGCCTCAAGGTCACTTATCCTGCCAATTGCACTTGAATGATTTTGATCTATTTGCTGAAGTGAGTGCAGGAGTTTCAGGTTGATTATTCTCTATCATAGTTGATCTTCTTCTACCTGGAATTAAAGTGGTAAACCCTTGAAGACAAGATACATGAGTTATCATCTAATGTTGGTATCATGATCTGTGGATAATGGACAGCCTTATTGACCTAATCAAATCCTCTTATTTTCTACATCGAGCATTGCTCAAGTAGACTTAGAGTGAAATGATTAATGAAACATTGCTTAAGTGTGGATTGATACCCTCCCTACCATGTTCTTTGTATTTCTTGTCAATAAGGGGGAGAGAAAGTGAAATGAAAAGAAATGTTGATTTTCTGAGAAGATTCTCATTTTGACATTGACAGATTCATTTCAGAAGATGTATAAGGTATTGACAACAAAATACAAAGGGGGAGATTGTTGGAACCACTTTGTGTATATGGTTGTATTTGTTGTCAATAGTTGTCAATGCATATCAAAATGAAGAAGATCATGAAGTACTCCGATGAAGTAGAGGAGTGGTGATTCAGATGATTGTTGTGCTGATCTTAAGTTCAAAGAACATGTGTCAAAGGTGATACATTGTTTACAACAATGAAGAATGTGAGGAGTAATCCATTCGAGGATGATTAAAGAAGAATGAGGTTTTTGGATGAAGACCATGCAATTACTCATGATTGCATGAGAACCATGCTAGAGACTTCTTGACGGATTGAATCACATGTTTTGCATGAAGTTGATCATGACAGCCATGCTAGAGACTTCTTGACGGATTGAATCACATGCTCTGCATGAAGTTGATCATGACAGTTGATGAAGAAGACAATGTGCCAATGAGTTGACTTCTGAGATGGCCATGTGGAGATTGCAATTATGAGATGGCCATGCACATCACATTGTATCAGAATATAATGGTACTAAAGTTGTTCCTTCAAAGAATACATATCACAATCTTGGAGTTTGTGATAAAAGCCAAAGAGTTGCTGAAGGATACAGATCACCAAGAAGAAGTGCTGTTGAGGTGATCGTGCTTGTTGACAAAGCAAACAAATGACATACAAATTTGTTGATAAAGGAGATTCCATGGTGACATGTCGAGTTCAAGAGTTGTGGTCAACGATCTATGTTTGATTCATGAACATCGACAGAGGAATGGATGATCTGGAGGCGGTACAAAAAGAGCAGATACAAAGTGGCGCCGTTTTCCAGTGTTTGCCAAATTTCAGGGCCTCAAAATCAACAAATGAAGAATAGTGATTTTGGCAAAGGGACTTGCGCGCCATACTCTTGGAGGATAAAAGACTTGCGCTCCATATGTTTTTGAGGATCAGAACATCAAAATTTGGATAAGGAAATAAGGTCGCGCAAGTGTTGGTTGGGTCGCGCAAGTGAGTTGCGCAACAGAGGTTACTGGAGACAAGACTTGCGTGCTGTTGAGGGACTTGCGCGCCGCCGCGCAGGGGGTCCAGTTTGCCTATAAATACTGGACCACCCCTCCTCATTTAGAACGGAGCTCAAGACTTTGAGATTGTTCGAGCTCTCGTCGCACAGGTGGTTGAGCCGCTCAAGTGGTAGTTTGGTCGCGCAAGTAGAGGTTGCGCGCCAACTGATGGTTGAGCGCCCTAGGTGATTTGGGCAAGGAAGGAAGTGATTCGCGCAGGTTTGAAGTTCAAGAAGGCAGAGTCGCGCAGGTGCTTTGGAGACACTTGCGCGCCAGGTTATACTTGCGCGCCTGAGACTTGCGCGCCGCCGGGAGACTTGCGCGCCGGGCTTGAAAAGGAGACCCAGACACTGTTAAAGTACGCCCGCCTTTCTGGAGCTGCACAAGAGCTGAACTATTGCCTGATACTACTGGTGCAAAGTGAGATTGAAGAAGAAATCTAAATGATACATGCATGATCTCATGCATACATGGAGAACTGATTCCGACAACGCCGAGTAAGCTGAGCTTCATTAAGTAAGCAATCACATAAGTGATTGTGATTCAGGCAAACGAAGACAAGGGGATCTAGTGCATTCATTCATTGCACTAAAGAAGAAGGATTGAACTAAAAGGAGCATCAAATCTGAACCCTGATGCAAGCAATGTCTCATGCAGAACAGGAGACGAAGAACATCAGTGCACACCTATTGAAGAGACCTTCACGTCTATAAACTGAGTGAGACTTCACCAACGGCAGTGAGCCAGGGGGAGTCAACGGGAGTGACCCGAGGGACGTAGTGAGCTATCCCTGAACAATTGTAAAGGCAGTGAGCCTGGGACAGAGTGTCTGTACCCGAACATTTGTAATCTGCAGCTAGTGAAGCATAGTGGATTTAGGTACGACCGACAACCTGTCGGCGTATGCTCCTTGGACGTAGCCCTTAGTGGTGAACCAAGTAAAAATAGGTGTGTCATCTGTCTCTGCATATGAATGTTTAATTTCTGATCATATCCATCATACAGGTTTAAGTAGTTCCTACCAACGTGGGAACAAGATCCACAACTAAAAGAAGAAAAAGTTGCCACCCTGATTCACCCCTCCCCTCTCAGGGTGTCCCGGGGTCCTACAAATATTTATTATGAAATGTTTTATGAAAATATTTAACAATGATGGTGATTTATCAAGTAATAAAATTTTTATTTTGATCCCAATGTTTATTTTGAAAAGGAAAATTTTTATATGTATTCATAGACTAACGATTTCATTCTTTCCTTTTATGTCCCTTACATATATTTTTGTATTGATCCCATTTTTTAAAATTTTTTTCATTGGGTTTTAGGATGGGTATGGTAAATAGAGAGGTCAAGTTGAAATTCATTAAGATATTCCATGAAATTAAATTTTGTTTATTTTAAAAGGTTTATATTTTGAAAAAATGGAAATTGAATAGATGTTTACCCTATATATATATGGGTTTGTTATATAATATTTATGACCAATCTCTCTAAATATTTTAACCTAAAATTTCTTTGTTAATGTGAGAAATTTAATTTTATTTTAAAATCATGATAATATGTATTGTTTAAGGATGCGTCCTTACAGTTAATATTAGACTAGGGTTTGGAAAACATTGGAGATTATGATATTTTCATGCGATGTTTTATAAGAGTTATGGATACCGTCATGGGTTTACATGTTTAAGGTCTATTACAAGTTCAATGTCTTATAAACCCCATTTTTGGTTTTAATATATGTATTTTGAGGTGATTAATTATATTTTGGAAATTGGATTTATAAGGATAATAGACTTAGGTATACAGGATTTAAAGGTTATAGTATTATAAAATTTCTAAGGGTATTGTATTTCTAAGGACACTTTTCATTTTAACATGAAATAATTAATTTTATATTTTAACGATGTTCCTTTATATAGATTAAGGATAATTTATAAAAATGGAAGGAATTATATCATTCAAAACCTTCCTATCCCCTACAGATGATTAGACTATCACTATTATTGAAAAATCCTATTTAAATGATTTGGACACGTTCTTAGGTATTCAAATCACCTCCAACGAACTATTATATCTATCTAAAAACATTTCATTTCTCTAAAATCTTTTTTGAACATGGTGTCTATTTTATATAATTTCAAAATCTCAATTTATCTATCTCATCTTGAAAGGTAAATACCATTGACAACTTAACAATTTATTTTATGGAGATATCAACTTCATGCTGGAAGATAAAGGGGATATCAATAGTATAAAATAAGTCCACTGATGTATGGATTTAAGATATGAATTATTTTCTTGTGTTCTACGTTTGAAACATGATTCAGTTTATATTAAGAAAAATAAGGTCATATTTCATATACTTGGGTTAAAGAAATAAAGTAATAATGAATAAGAAAATGAAGAATGGTTAATGGTTTAAGGATGTTTTTAGGTATAGAGTTTTCAAAATCATGATTTTTTCTCTAGTAAAACATATAATGGTCAGCCATATAGTGAGAGAAAAATGTTCATACAAGAATTGAGTAGTCTATCATTTTTTTCTTGTGAAGGAGATTCCGACATTAAATGATTTCACTTAGGGTTCACCATTTTGGTTTCATCCGGAAAAGATGAGATGCATTATAGGGAAAATATAGTCCAATGATTTTATTGTGGTAGGTTTTATGTCTATACAAAAATTCACATCAGGTTCACCATTCATTATTATCTTCCATAGAAACTCCCAATGGTTCCCATACCTATAACTGGGTACATACATTCTTTTCAAAGGAAGGTGGTCAATTTGGATTTCAGACCCAATGGAACTTAGGAACTCACATAGGTTGAGAGGATGAGAGGTAGGGATCATGAAACCCTTTTTGGGAAAATTGTATCCTACTTTGGGACTCTCTTATAGATTTGAGATATGTTCAAGAATCTCTTCCTAATCTCGACACATGACTAGTTACCCTACCAAAATGATCAAGTGTTGAATCCTTCCATGTGAAAAGGGAGGTCTATTAATAAGTCTATCTGTATGTATATAAGGTTATTCATCCATTTCACCTTAATAGGAATCTGCTTATATTTTGGAGCGACATAACCAGGAACTCCATAGTTTATTTTCATCTTGGTAGTTGATTAATATTTCGAGGATGATATTGAACATTTACAAGGAATCCTATATATCCTATTAATAATAATAATCAAAAACCATGTATTTTTTTAAACTAGTGTTGTTTAAAATCATGTGAAAAGGACATATATGATGGTACTTAGGCACTGTGTGTTTAGATCGAGCCTCAAGGAGGCATCCTATGTATCCTAGTTATAGAAATAATTAGAGTAATCTTATTACAATCACACCCTTGAGACTTTACTCAAGGTAGATGACAGTATATGGGAATATTTATATCCTTCCACTGATCATGGTTTATACAGTGATGTTTCCTTATATGGAAAATCTTTATGTTTTGAATAATATGATCATTGTTAATCTATAAGGCCACATGATCCATGATCAGTGTGAGAAGCAAGGGATAGAAATAAATCAATATTATTTCATATAGATGCATGACTTATATGTTGGGAAAACTCTTTGGATGTTTAATATGGATATAGGGAATTAGGAAGTAATCCTACGTATTCTGTTTATGATAGGAATTAGAGTTAGTTCAATTTATTTCTCAATCCACTGGTGGATGAGGTAGGATGATAACCCCATGGGAGAGATTTGGTCCCAATAGTTGGATTTATGGATACATGGTGGAACTTGCACCATGTTGGATTCCCATTTGATATTGGGACTTAGGAAGGAAACCAATATATCCAGGTTATGGAAGGAATCAGAGTCCATGTAGTTTAGTTTGATCAGGGATTACACACTAATGTTCCCCTAATATAGAGGCAGTCATATCATGCCACTAATTGAGGATTAAACACTATGGTTTCCCTAATATGGGAAAATACCTATCATTCCAAAAATTTGGGCTTACAAACTGAAGTTGTCCTAACATAGGGGAAATATCATATTATACCACTTATTGCGGATTACACTCCAAGGTTTCCCTAATATACCCACTGAACATGGTTATCATGTCTTAGGGATTCTGCATGGTCTTATTGCCTACTTAACATGTGATGGTTATCTACCTTACATGTTTTGGTTGTCATAATGACATGTCCAGGGATGTATAAACATGCAATGTTAGCTCAACGTACATGCCTAATGAAAATCGCATGATCTAGGTGACTTTTCTGTAGGATGTCGCATAACCTGAATGACATGGCTGGCGACCATTGCATGATCAAGGATAACTTATCTAGAGGATGTTACATACTCAAGTATGATTTTTTTGGAGGGTTCCACATGGTCCAAATGACTTTTCCGGGGGATGTCATATGACCCAGGATGATATTTCTGGAGGGTGCCTCATGATCTAGATGGATTGTTCGGTAGAAATTATAAGATCAAGGATAACTTGTCTAGAGGATGTCGCAAGATCTAGGATGACATTTCTGTAGGGTTCCACATGACCTAGATGAATTTTCTATAATACACAACCTGATCGAAGATGAAATGTCTAGAGGGTGCCATGTGACCTAGCTGGCTTGTCTAGAGAATGTCACGAGATCCTGGAGGACTTGTTTGGAGGATGTCACATGATCTAGTGTGACATGTCTAGAGGGTGCCACATGACCTGTTTGACTTATCTGAAGGAAATAAAATGATCCAGAATGAAATATCTTAGAGTCAATGTGATTCCTTGATGTCTTTTTCGGAGTATATCACCTGATCTAGGATAACATTTCTTGGTGTCACCTCGAGACCTAACTAACTTGTCCTGGTGTCACTATATAATTTAGGTGACATGTCTTGAGGATATAGAAAGGTTTTGGATGGAAATCCCAGAGGGATTCCAAATAAATGAGAGTAATAACTAGAGGGAATTATGAGACTTTATTTACATACCCTAGGGGTTTCACATGATCCAAATAGTGTGTCGAGGGTACATCACATGATTTTAGTGTTTTTTCATGGTGTTGTCGCATGATATGGGAAAGTAATGATAATTTCATGGGGATCAATGTATATGTTCTTTCCATAAGTCTCTTATATTTTAATAATTATTATCGCCTTTAATTTTACATATTACTCATATTTGTCTAGTTTTAGATTTTTTTTGTTTCACGTGACCCAACCGACACGTGGGACCTCCTTCGCATAATCTGAATGATACGCTAGTAGCCCTTCACATCATGTTAAGTGATCACTTAAAGTTACTATACAATCTTCTTGATCCCTTAAGTTGTTCCCCATATTTTACCTAGTGGAAAATCTTTTTGATCAAATGATTGGACAATCTGAGAAGTCCACTCCTGTGGTCCCATTTTTGATCGAACATGGATTCATTTTTTATGCTAAGTGTGACAGATTTATATTCCTAGCCTCCCCATTTATATTCCTCTTTACACGACACATATATCTCAGATTTGGGATAGATTTGGTAGATGGTTTTTGTGTGATGTGTTTCATGGTATCCTACCATTGGTCATTCAGGGCACCACATGATGACAAAAAACATGGGAATGATCCACATTTTCCTTTTCTATTAGACCCAGGACAATAAAAAATATTTATCCAGACCACTTCGGCATGTCAAAGAGATTCCAAAAGGTTAGTCAAAAATTTCTAAAAGTCTTCATGAGATTATAATGCCCATGGAAAGGCTTTTGTGTGATCAAATATGACTCATTTGGGGATATTTATTAGAAAAAGGTGACTTGTTTGTGGTTATTCACGAGAGAACGAAATCTTGTAAAGAGGGATTCCATGAAAAAATTCTAACATGTTAAGGGGTATCATGATATCATAATACCTTGCGAAGGGGTCTCTCTTGGTCAATAGTGGTCACTAGAGGCATATGACCCCTTTTGTGTGAAGGCCAATGTTTCCTTTCTCCACAATAAGTTTCTATCTTTTTCCATTTTTATTTAGTTCTTTATTTTACAAGGGAGTGAATTTTCATGCAGCAATGTGAGTATTGTCAAAGATAATCACTCTCCTTGCCGACAATGCGTCTCTTGACCAATAGTGGGTCTTGTAATGATACACGAGCATTTTCATAGACAACCATTTTGTTTGTATATAGTGTGTTGTGTGTTCAATGATGGATCTTATGATATACATAAATTTTTAAGGAACAATATATCTTCTTTCCATTGACAGTTCATGAGTTTAATGATGGATATCGCAATGGCATACAGACAATTTTAGGTACAATCACTTTTCTTTCCTTGGACACATCACATGATCAATGATGGATCTTAGGATGGAATGAATACATTTTTAGAGATAGTCACTTTACATTAATTTGATGTGTCGCAGGTTTAATGATGGATCTCGCAACGAAATTCATAAATTTTTAGGTGTAGGTTCTTTGTGTTCCTTTGATGCGTCACATGTTCAATGATTGATCTCATGATGGAATTCCAAAATTTTCATTGATAGTTGGTTACCTTTGATGCATCACATGTTCATGGATTTATGATTCCATAGCATGACTAAGGATATTTTCATGTCAATGATGCATGCCAAAGGTTTCATGGATAGTGTTGTAAGCTATCGTATGAATTTATTATAACCCAATCCACTTGAAGGTGTTGTAAAACCGAAGGCTTTCATTAAATCCTTATAAAATATGAATTTTATTTTCATGAGCTTCACACTTTTCAAATCCTTCATGGAAAATCTCTTTATGTAGAATAATGGGTTACAAAAAAATTCCCACTTAGAATTAGATTCATTAGGAATGAAAAGAATCTAATTATATGGAAAATATTAGAAACTTTTTAATATATTTGAATAATGATGAATTCTGCTAGAGTGTGGCTCACAAAGAGAGGTTGATCTGATTTTTTCCTAGGTCTGTGGACTTAGGAAGCATAGCTTCAGTTTTTATAAGGCCATATGGTGGGACCTGCAATAATTGTATATTTTTTATTTCATATTACCCTAATATTTTCCTAAGATTTATATGGGGGAATTATTAGTGGGATTAGACTCAAATTTTTCTTAGGACACCCTAATACTGGTTTCTATCCTGAGAGGTTTTGCGCCTTCTTCCAGTTTTGAAAACTAAATAATTGATGTGATGTAGTTTATCATCTTCCAGCTCACACCTTCTATTGCTATAATTTTAGGGTATTTTTTCTCAGACCTTCAGTTTTTTTATGTTTTAGGCCTTTTAGCTCGGACCTTATGTTGCTGTAGTTTAGAGTATTTTAGCTTGAACCTTCTATTGCTGTATTTTTAGGGTTTTTTAGCTTAGAACATCTATTACTATAGTATAAGGTATTTTATCTTGGAACTTATATAGTTTTAGTTTAGGGTCTTCTGGATCAGACCTTCTATTTATGTAGTTTAGGATGTTTTTCCTCAGAATTTCTATCACTCTAGTTTTTGGGTCTTTTTTCTTTGACCTTATGTTGCTGTAGTTTAGGAACTTTTAGCTCAGACCTTATATTGTTGTAGTTTAGGGTCTTCTGGATCAGACCTTCTATTATTGTAGTTTAGGGGCTTTTGGATCAGACCTTCTATTATTATATTTCAAGGCCTTTTGGCTTGAACAATGAGATGCCATGCAGTTTAAATTCATTTTTCTAGGAGTTGAATGATGAATATGAAATATGGGGAAGACAAGTCAGGGATGATCGAAAATGGTCTAAGGTTATGAGTTTCTCCGTGGTGTTTCCAAGGCTCATGAGGACTGGAGATCCTTTCCTGTACGGAGGATATTACTCTGGTTAGTTGGTCAAATACCTTATGCATTGGTAGAATTGTCAAATAGAGTTGTATCCACTCTTTTCCAAGGGAGATGGATGATTCTTGGGAGTAATATCAGTTGTTGGAAAAACTATTAGGGAAGAAAAATCCACTAGGATAGTTTAAATATGAGTTTTGTAGATATTTTTTCTAGGAGATTGAATTGGTGAATCATGTAATGAGGTATACAGACCTAGGGTGACCCAAAACATCCTAATTTTTTGATTTCCACCATTTTGTAATTGGGGATCACAAGGATGCGAGTTCCTTTCCTATAAGAAAGAGATTCTTCTAATTGGTAGGTCAAATACTTTATGCATTATTATGAAATGGTTACTTGTATGTTTAAGTATCCTCACTCTTTTCCAAGTGCCATGAAAGATTTTTGAAGAATTAGATGTATGGACGGTGAAGTTGGGTATAGAGAAAAAGCTATCTAGGAAGGGATCTTGCACCATGGGACAATTTTCCTTTTTTTGGGAGGCTTAGAACCTATGCCATGTGGTTTAAAGTCACATTTTATGAGGATTGAAAATGGTTTTTATCATATTGTAACGTTAATGTTTTGATTAATGGTACAATATATAGTGATGCAACCTTGAGGATGCCAAATCCTCTTAAATAGTCTAGTTTTGAGGATTATAAATTTCCGTCTAGGAATATCTGGATTAAATAAAGGGGGAAAATAGTGGGTACATGTCAACCATTCATATTTTAATTATCCTCTAATGTTTCATGTTTTCATGAAAATAAATACACGGTTTAGTAGGGTTCTTTTTAGGATCCAATGGTCCATTCGGAGGATCCAGTCCCTATTAGCAGCCTACTATAGGGAAGAGAAAATATAAAATAATCCCAAGGTCCATGGGGTTCCAATAGAAGCATATCAACTTAGAGAACTGGTTGTGGAAGCACATACTTCAATGGAACGAGGGTGGTTAATGAAAAGTGTAATATTCACGAAGGGTTTGAGCACCCTAAAAGTTGCATCACTACCTAGTGAACACAATATCATGATGAGGATATGTGACAAACCATTACTCAAACCTTTTCTTTGACCAGGGGTTCTGATGAGCATGGATATATATTTACTAGGACTATAAAGTGGGACCTATTAGCTTTATATGTTGTTTATTTATGCTCTAATTTTTCCTAAACTTTGGAGATGAATAGATTAGGGGGAAGAGACTTGATTTTTTCTCAGGATGCCCTTTTTAGGTTTTTAACCTGAAAAGTTTTATGTCTATTTCACTAGTAGTTTAGTGTCTTGTGATATAGACCATAAAATACTAGAGTGTATGGTCTTATATATTTGAACAATGTGCAATTAGTATATGGTCATGACTCTCATGGACCTAATATGAGGGGAATGTTACACAAGAGCCTAATTAGGATACCCAGGGTCAAGAGTGCTCTAAAATATTTCTGAGTGTGGGATGAAAATTCTTTAAATCATGGATAGAGGTTATCAGGTTATGAGTAATTATATGGGAAAATCATGCTAAGGATGGCCTTGAACACCCTCAGGTGTTGGGTTCTACAACAGTTATATTAGGATCACAATAATTAGAAAACCATATATATTTGGCCAATATTTCCCAAGTTTATAGTTCTGGTCCCTTATTCGTCAATATCAAGATAAAACAGAGAGATCTCTTTTCCTTTACAAGGTATATGAAATGTTTGTGGAAATATGAGGTGCTCAATAGATGAAGTGTGATTTATAGACTGAGGGAATTAAACAATGACATAATCACCCCATTATTCTATCGATTGGGGTCAAGATCTTATGATCATTTGATAAAGAATAACGTTGGGTGATGGTCTTCACCTTTTAACATCATGTAGTAGGGTTTCATTTGTTGTTTAGTTTTAATTTCATTTGACCAGAACATTTTTTTTATTTCTTAATGTGATGTGGTAAGGATGTATTTTTTCCATGTAGTTTAACATCATTTTGCAAGGACACGAGAAATCATGTAAAAAATTATGCAATATTTCCTTGAGGGAAATTTTCATTGGTTGAGGAATTTAGATAAACAGAGCATTTTTATCTGTTCACAGGGTTATTGGTGGTTAGCTGTATTCTAGAGACCTTACAATTTTTTCATGTGAGCAAGAAAACTGTACATAGATATAAGTTGTATGTAGAAAAAATGAGCTTATATGACATCAAAATTTCTTGAAAATATGTATATACTATTTATTTTTGAAGTTTAATGTCATGAGGCTAGGTCATTCACCACATATATATGGACCACATATAGTTAGGGGTGTATTTCTTTCATTGATGGTTCTAGTGGGACCAGAGATTATTGATCCAGGAATCACTACATATCCTGTAATGGTAGGAAGCAAGACACAAATAGTTATTATATGAATATTTCTTGCATAGGTTTGACCCAAATGTAGGGACGAGTGGAGATATTTTTTTTTCACTTCCAGGACTCTGAGTCAGAGATCCGTGCGTCACTACATATCCAATGATAATAGGAATCAATCCACATATAGTTCATGGATGAAAAACTCTCTACACAGGTCTGACCCAAATATAGAGGGGGAGTTGTTCCCAATTATTATTTAGCTAGACCTAGGATTAGAGATTCTAGTGTCATTACATATCCTGTTATGGTAGGAATTAATCCACACATAGTTATTGAGAAACCATGCATTTCAATGTAATGTAAAAAAGAAATATGAACCAAAACATGAAAAGGAAATGTTATGGATAGGACTAATAATAGAGGTTTGGGCATCACTATGTATCCTGCCATGGAAGGAATCAAGCCACCTGTAGTTCTAGAATATTAAACTCTCTAATCAGGTCTAAACCATACGCAGAGGGGGAAACCGTTACCATTGACTATTGTAGTTAGGCCCCAAATTAGAGATTCAAATGTCACTATATATCCTGTAATGAAAGGAATCAATCCTTATGTAGTTCTTGAATGTAATTTCATTGGGATATCAATACCTTGGTAGTGGTCAACTTGGGAAAGGTCCACATTGACGTATAGTTTTGTGTCCTGAAAAAGGCCTCAATCGTGCAGTTTAACATCCTTTAGAGAGGAATCATGGTGTTAATTTTAAGGTTTTGAATCTAATATTATGTTATCCATGTCATGAGACGATATGTCTTGATTGTGCAGGGAATCCCCTACTAAAAATTTCTAATCTCACATAAGCTATGCTCTCTGTAAGAAACAAGGAATGGAAAAAGTTACCCTCATGATGTGGTGGAAATTAGTGAAAGTAAAGGGGGATTTTGTATCGTGTGGTGGTTGGGAAATGTTATAGGATATAGGAATCTCTAAATATCTCCTTCGAATGGGAATAAATATTGTACATTGTTCTGTAAAACCGATGCAGTTTAGTATTATGCAACAAGGACATCAACCATATAGTTTAACGTCATGAGGTAAGGATGAAAGTAACTTGACATGAAAAAAGAGAAATGTTAGGGATCTATGTTGTCTTAAATCATACATTGAGGATGTTTTCCATGTAGTTTAATGTCATGCAATGAGGATATGTCTAGCGACGTTTAATGTCATGCAGTGAGGATGTGAGATGCTATACACTTTAAAGTCTTACTACTAGGACCTTTTTCGTACAGTTTAATGTCATGTGGTCAGGATGCTTTTTTACAGTTTAACTTCATTAAACTAGGATGAGATATAATCTCCAATTATATATATGTGAATTATTTATTGAGAAACTTTTAAATTATTAGGAAATGATTCATTCTGCATCCATTGTGAATAGTGATTAATCCATTTTGTGATAAACATTATATATGATATAAGGTCCTTCCAATTTGGGTTCTAGATTGGGGGGGGGGTATCTTTCCTGGTATCATTGGGGTTCTGAGTGAATAAAAGTTCTCCTTAAAGGAATTAATAGATGAAAACCTTTTTATTGAAGCTTTGTATGATCCGATTATGACAGAGTTCAAGGCTATAAAATGTACGTAAACTTTTCTCATCGACCTATTCTAATTCTTCCAATTAATTTTTCAATATCTCATCATCATATAGTTATCCTAAAATAACTATTCGAAGAAAGGAAAACTACACCTCTAAGGGAAATACTACCTTAGTTCGTTATACTAGAGAATATGGAGTTCCTTGTGTAGCCGTACATATAGTGGTATGATAGGATGATAAATCATAGATGATCTTTTCCATAAAGTAATTATTGTTTATGTTCACCATTTATGGAGTAAATATGAAAGATTCTTTTTAAAGGACTCTATATATCCATTTTTTACTGCATGATAGAGGGATGAGTGATTGGACTCGAAGTTGTACTCCTGGTATAATTTCTTCACTCTATTGAATAGAATTAGGTACCATTTTCTGTCAATATTGTGTGGGGGACACCAAACCTGGTGATGATTTAGTAATTCATGATGTTTATGATATTCTTTGTCTTTAATTCATTGAGGTGTATCACCTCATACAATTTTTAGAAGAATACGATAGCAGTAATAATATACTTGAACTCCGTAGTTAGGGATGGGGGTATGGTCCCACAAGATCAATTCACCATACAGAATATGACCAGAAATATTTAGCTGTATGTAGTAATCTAGGGGTTTATGGATGAAATTTTCATGAATCTGACATGCATGAAATTTTCTGGTGAATTCCACATAGTCATGTATTATGGTTTTCCAGTAATAACCCATCCATATTATTTGGTAGGAGAGCCTGGTCCTAGACTGATGATAACTAGAAGAGTCTATATGGACTTCTCCCATTATGGATGAAATATCTCTTTCTAATATGCATTTGAGGTGTATTCCATCAAATCCACTATTGTAAAGGGATTTTTTTTCATCTGGACCATCATGGAGGGTAAAGTTTGCTGCTCAGGGTCATTTTTTTCCCTTTTGACTCAGTCTGTTGGGAGAGTCCCATTTTGGAGATAACCAATTATGGGCTCCATCTATCTAGGGATGGATATTGGTTCATCAAGATCTGGGGTGGTGTTAACCTGATTAATTTCTTTTGTGTCATAGATAATGATCAATGAGACCATTATTCTTTGTGTGATGTAGAAGATCACTTCCTCCTGATCAGGGTTGGCCAAGACTATGGCTGTATTAGTTAATTCATCATCATGATAATTCTATGATCATGGAACATTATGAAACATGGGCTTAAAATGGAACTCTTCTATCAGTCCTCTCATATATCCAATTAAAGGATGTAGTTCTTCCTTTTTGGACGGCATATTCAACATTGATCTACTATATCACTATCTCTAAATCCCATTTGACATTTAGGTAGGCTATTTGCAGCTATTGGAAAGTTCCAAGATAGTGATTGAGGCTTGGTATTCCACCTCATTATTCAGGAAACATTAAAATAGTGAGAAAACATTAGAAAAAAATTATATTTACAGAGGAACAAATACAATCCCTAAGCCAACCCAATTTATTTTCAGGTCTTCTAATCTCTTTCCTATAGGAAATTGGGAGGAACCATAAAAATACATATCCCATGTCTAGAGAGTTTCACGGGTTTAGAAAAACTCATCCTCTAGAAGTTTAGTGTCCACTGGTTTACTGACTGGGGTGAGATGTTTCACTAGGAAATCATCCATGGAATGTCCTTTCACTACCTTTTGTGATATAAACTAAATTTTATTCTATTGTAGAATGAAATCCCATCGGGTCAAATATCCGGTCAGTATGGGATGACAAAGGATTTAATTGAGAGAGTCAATACACATGACCAGGTGGACTTCATGGCGATGGAAGTAATGTCTCATCCTTTTCATTGAAAATATGAGTGTGCAGCCGTTCTTCTCAAAAACAAAATATCAGTTCTCAGTTCCTAGAACCATTCAGTCGTGTTAGTAGAGACTTCTCACATTCCCCACATCATTTTTTTGGGTGAGGAGAGAACCAAGTGATCATTCCATGGAATCCACATATATGATGAGTACATTTCCTTCCACCAGTGGCCTCAGGACTAGTGGGTACAATAGGGATTTCTTTAGACTCTCGAAGAATTATTAGAAGTCCCCATCCCATCAATAGGTGAATCCCATTTTCATTATCTTGGAGAGGGGGAGAGATTTTCTAGACAAGTTAGTTATGAAACAACGGGTGTAGGAAAGGTATACTTAGAGTTCCGTCAGTTATTTTAGTTTCTAAAGTGTTGAAATTTCCTATATTGTGATGGTATTTTTAGGTTCGACAACAATTCCAGAGTTGAATACCTAAAATCCAAGTAACTTCCTAGATGTTATCCTGAAATCACATTTTAGTGGGGTTATCTTTAGACTATACTGCCAAAAATTTTCAAAGACTGTTTGAAGATACTTTAAGTGATCACATCACTGAAAAGATTTAACAAAAAATTCACCGACATAACATTTATCTATTGGTATAAAGAAGGATTTAAATATATGTTTCATGTAATATTGATATGTTTCATCAAAATTATTTAAAACAAAGGTCATGAAATAATAGAAAAAGACACCCTGAGGTTCTCTAAAGGTGGTGGCTTCTTCATCTTCAGGAGACATCTTTATCTGATTGTAACTCAAGTACCCATCCATGAGGGAAAGTTCCTAGAAGCTATTTGTTGCATTTTTCTAGGGTTATGTGACTGATAATATGAAGTCCTCCTTTGGGTAGTGTCGATTAAGGTATCTGAAATTGATGCAGAACATAATCTATCCATTATTTTTCTTAATAGGAAATATGTTCGAAAGACATATCGGGAATTTTACATCTCAAAAAAAGTTGGATTTGATCAAATTTTCAACTTCCACCTTTAAATTAGTGGAATGATATGGGTTTATCCTCTTGGATACTTATTTGAAACCTTGGTGGTCAATGAGTAAGACGAGATGGTGCATAGACACATCTGTATTCAAAATGAGCCTTTATATATTATTCAAAGTGAACACATATCTATGTTTCTTTAGAAATTCAATATACATCACTTTCTCCTTGAGAGGAATGGAAACAATAATAAGTGTAGGCTGCAAGTCTTCTTATATTCCCAAATTTATCTTCGTAAGCCCATAAATGTTGATGGGGATGCCTTCCTCAAATGTGGGATGGGAATTCCTAAGGTCACCCTATTTTTCCTCCATTTCTGAGTCTATGGAGGTATTTTCAAATGAATTTTTCAATAAGAGGTCATCTCTATCAATTTCAGGGTGAGAGAGGCCATGGGAAGGGACATTGTCATCTCCTACTTCCAGAGTCATTGTAGATATATTCCAGAGATGATTTTATTTTACATTGTCACTAGTGGAAAAAGGACTTGGGATATATTAGATTAAGCCTATTGCCTCAATTAGATTTATGGGTAGCACATAATCACTGTCGAGCATACTCCACAGGTTCGTAGGGGTGGTCTCCAAGCCATTGGGGTCATTAACCTATATATTTTCATCCCCCAATGGTTGTTTTTATTACTTTTATAGAATCCTACCTCAATATATGTGGCTATGTATCTAAGGATTTATGAGAAGGAAATTGTATGTGGTGTATTTATATATAACCATGAATTCATAACTATATGTGAGATCTCCAAATTGAGTTTTGAGATTGATCTTCTGGATAGGTCTTTGATCATGCTTATCATAGCCTTGAATGGTCATCTTTGTGGGAGATAAATAAATATATCTATCTATCTATATTTATATCCCAAATTTCAAAGGGTATGAATTGTGATGAGGTTGATCCTGAAACCATTTTCAATAAATTATCTTTGGATGTAAACATTACTGAGTCGACCAGAAACATATAGGGGTCTGATGTGTCCATGGATGACCTCTTGTTAACCCTGATCAATAAACGAGATGGCGACATGTCATTCTGATGACATGGTCTCCCCAAAATAAATATCAACTATAGTGACTTCTATTTAGAGATCATGTAGCCAATGGAGAGATTAAATGTGTTCCTCCATGAGTTATTTTGAAATATGGAGTGCATCCAAGACTAAGATATTGGTTAGGAAAATCACCATCTACTTTAGAATATCATAGTTTTGTGCCAGAGGTCGGTGATTCCTAATGTTTGGTTTCTCTTTATTATGTGGTTTAGGGGATTAGGCATTTGAGACTAACATGCCTAGTTATTGCATAGAGTTATAGGGAGCATCTTCTACTAATGGAATAGGTTGTACCAACCTTACACATTGTTTGGAATAATCATATAGTTGTACCCTTGACTGTCAGTTGTGTAAGATGATTGGGCATGTGTGACCATTAGAGGGTTCCAGGACACCTCCATGTCATTTTTGGGGTTTCTAGAGTGCTTTACATGGTTCCTAGCTACATATATGTCCTCTATGAGGAAGTTTCCACAATATTGTGTCTGATCATGACCGCACTATCCTCTATATACTCTGTTTCTGTGAAAGAGGCCTCCTGTTCCCCAATCAGGTATGGGTAACTCATACTCAGAGTCATATTCCTCATCAGAGAGGGGGTCTTCCAAGTGAATCAAATTAACAGAACCAAATATGAGCTCTTATTTTGATTAGGATTCCATTTTGTGGGGTGGTTCCCATGCTTTAGATATTATGGGGAAGGAATTTTCAAGAGTCATAGACTGCATTAGAGTTGAATATGAATCTTTATATTCTATCTCTTACTGTGTTTGATGGCTGCATCCACCATTGGTAGGTGTAATTTATGATACCTCACTAGGTGATAAAACCTTTATGGTTCTATGAAGATATGATTTTAGGGTGGTATTAGCTTAGTAAACTGTTTTTCTAGTCATCCAATTGTTGAACTTTAGTCCATGTTCGGATGATTTTTTCCCAATTACCTTCTTTTTCTTAGTATGAAATGGTATACATGCCACCTATTCTGAGAAGTTATCCCACTTCACTTTTTTTGGAATGGAAAGTTATTTGGAGAATGACTTTGAAGACAAAGAAATACTGGATGTTGTGACCCATACTTCTATGGAAAGGGTAGTAGTTGAGAAAAATGGTGAGATTGAACTCATTGGGCTTCCTAGGATGTGACATCTTGAGAAGGTTGTTGTCCATGGATACAAGGAAGTTACCATAGACTTTTTTATTTCATAAGGAGTATGATTTATTTATATGCACATCAAATCTCAGGAAACCCTGATCTCTTTTTTTACTTCCAACCGAGTGAGATTTTTTTTCTTTTGCTCGATAGGAGGCATTAGGTGGTACATGAGATACCTAGGTTCTTGAATGGTAACTACTACTAGATTTAGGGCTACAACTATAGTATCTACCTTGCTCAAACTTTCCCCCTATACTAAGAGCATGAGTTGAGACTTAGATCTGGTCCACTGAATGTAATATTTGAAATGTTGTTTCGTTTATGTAAACCCACAGAAACCACCTGGATATTTCATTGGGATTAGAGGTGTCTACAACTCATCCCAAATATTTTCATTATAGAGTTCCATAAATATCTCCTATGAGATATGGATACTGAGTAACTAGGTTAAACCTTTCCAAATGTCTATGAAGTCAGACATCCTATCATTTTCATTTTGTTCACAGTTATTCAAGTAATTTTTTTTTATTTTTCCACATCATGGAGATGAATTATTAAAGGAGTTGATGACATAGGTCTTCCCATCCTACAATAGATCCTACTGTAAGACTGTTGTACCAAAAAAGGGATGGACCAAACAGAGTTTGTATAAAACACCTCAACTTGGCCATCTCTTATCGATCTCAAGGGTCCATAATCAGACCACATCAAGATGTGAAGTGTGTGAGATACTATTCCGGGTCTCCTACACTGTCAAAGGTAGAGAAGGTAGGATTGATGAAATTGGGTGGGAGAAAAGTTTCATCCACCCATTTGAGACATTTATTTCTCTTAGTCTGTACTAGTGTGCCTCACCCATCCATGAGTTCTATTTGAGTATATAGATACATGATGTAATTGAGAATTTTTAAAGGTACTAATGTTTAATCCACCTCCCGTATACTGTTATAGGAATATGATTGATAAGGTATCCTCATTTCCATCTCCCACTAATTCTATATCCTTAAAAATACAAAATGATCACCCTTGCGTGGAAGAGGATATCATTATAATAGAAGAAAGTCACAATAATATTCGACTTCCTCATTTATATAGACCATATTACTAGATCTATAGATGGTTTGAAACATAGATACCACTATTATAGGAAGATATGATATTTCATGACGTATGGGAGGAGGAATATTACCCTCTTCCTGAAGATGATACCAAATATGAATGTTACCCTTGAGTAGCTCCTCATTGAGTTCTATGATATTTTTTTATCTCATCCTCATATCATGCTTACTGCTACTCCATGGAAGGAATATCATCTATTCTAGGTGATGATTAGGGAATGGACACTTCCTTCCCTTTATCTTTGGTAGTTTTCTACTCCATAGGTGGAAACTCAATATTCAAAGGTTCCATGTTTTGGATCCTCCTCTGGTTCTGGATATGTGCAACTTTAGCGGGTGCATCTAGATCCTCCTCTCAGGTTATATTTTTCATATTGTGTCCCTCTTCATTTGTGTTTTAATCCATATTATCTATTGTGTTGATAGTGATGAAATTCAATGAGGTATATCGATAAGTGGTTGTTTTCCCATTACTCTCAATGGAATTGGATGATTATGAAACACTTACATTCGGGTCATTTTTTTAACCCTTTTCTATGTTGTACTGTTCTGACTTATGAAACTAAAGGGGTTTGATTTCCTTTACCCTATATTCCTCTCATCTTGGTCTGTAAATAATGTCATTAAGGGAGTTTTTGGTCATGGTTTCCAAATGAGCCCCAAATAGAAAGGGTTTATCTTGATGAGTGAGGAATAATTGAGATGCTGATAGTCGATATTTACCTAATAACTTGGAGAAGACTGATTTCTTCTACTGTGATGATGATGATGAAAATGCCCCCATATCTATAGGCTATGGACTATTTGAGGAAACCATTAGAATTGGTTGATCCATTTATTGAATATATAATGATTCAATTTGAGTATTTGATGATTCCAAGGATATATATTATGATATAAATTCCACTATCCTAGTGTATTGGGGTTGATTTAGAACTGCTGTGGATTTACCTAGGACCCTCTCAGGGGATGATAAACCTATTGATATCGATTGAGATATAAATTCCCCAAGACTAGTGGGCTGTGTTTTATTTTCTATTTATACTACCGATATATCTTGGATCATATCAGTTATTGATAATCTAAGTGGTGAATGTAGTCGTAGATATTTCTTTGGCCTAGTGGGCTTGGTTCTCTCCTAGAAGGTTCTTAAGGTAGCTTCTATTTGATATGGTGAAAATATGATTATGTATGATCTAGGTGCAATGGAATCCCATGATGGGATTCATTCTTTATAGGAAGTTTTCTGGTGGATTAAAACTTTAGATTTCATATTTGAAATGCATCCCCATTCCACTATTGGGACCAGTTCAATGATTTTTTGGCTATCCTATCTCCCTATTCATGATTTCATGGAACTGTTGAAGTGGGGGAATTCCATTGTAGTTATCAACTATCTCATGCATTACCCAGTCCCCTGATTTTGATGGAGGGTATGAAGTTACATGATGCCACATCTACGGAGTTCTACTATTCTAGGGATGTGGTAAAGTGAAACAATCTATAATTTATCTATCCACCAAGACATATTATTGACAAGGATTTAGTGATCAGTTGCCAAAGAGTTGTGATGAAATGGTAGAAATAGTGTTATATTTTTGAATTGTGATTTTATAGTTTTGGGTCCTAGGATATAGATATAGCAGCTAGGTTCTAATGACAATAGAGTGTATTGATGGTTTGAAGGTTTTCCTCATATATTGAATAATATAGGTCTCTAATCTTCAGCCTATGACTTGTTTCCCACATATTCTAGCATATCTAAGGAATGAACTAATTCTATATCTCATTTAAGATCTCATTTCCAAAAGTAGAAACGGGACAAAGCATAGTGGGGAGGCTGTTTCTGTCAAACTCTATCCACATGTTAGTGTAAACTTCTTCTTCATTAGAATTATGTGAATCAATTTGGTCAGAACACATATGGTACTTCTCGTGATCTTCTACTGACTAGAGTGGAGTGTTGATGGAAGTTTATGGGGAACAATATATAGTAGACTTTGATGTTTCGAGAACCTCTCTATATGAAGGCATCTAAGTTCTGATATATCATCTATACAGATATGTCTAGTAAAGGGGATGATTTACTTATTTGTGGAAGATATCACCATGGGAAGGTTGAAGAAAGTGGATATCAGTAGTAGAGATCCTGTAATTCATCTCCCCACTACCACAAGGAGGACTGTTAGGATAATGATTGCCTTATTCTTTGGTTGAAGAGTTGAAGGACCCATGGGGTGGTGAGAATGTGTCTCGAACAACCTAATGGACACTGGAATTAAGTATATTAGAAATATGAGCCTCATTCCGTGTTTTGGTTGGAATATGTTGACCTTCATTTTTGGATTATTCTAGGATATGAGCCTACTGTATGAAGACTTCCATAATATGTTGATAACCATATTGTGTTGTGAGAGTATGATCCCACTATTGGAACATGATAAATAGATTCTCTAATAAGAATATGAGCCTATCTTAAGGCTTTTTTGTGGTCTTACTTGGTGATATTTAGTCAGAATGGTTAAATGAGCCTCATCCAGTGCCTTTAGAGAGTGCTGTCAGTATTTTTTGAAAGGAATATGAGACTATCCAAAGAAATGTTCCACTCTCACTTGATGAACCTCCGTTGGATCAAGAATATGATCCAGTTTTGAATATGCATTCCACATTAGGATTTGTTGGTGGACATCCAGAATGAGAGAAGGACTATGAGCCTCCTCTTGTATGGCCTCTAATGGATGCTGGTATAGTTGTTTATCAATTGGAGTAGGGAAATTATCCTGGATTCCGTGATCTACTAAAATATTCCAAGAATCTTCAATAATAGTAATATGCGCCTATCCCAAGGTTTGGGAAACTATCACTTGGTGGACCTCATTTACGATGGATATATTATCATTATCCTGGGCCTTTAGAGCATCCCAACAGTGTTTTTATAGGAAAATGTGCCTCTCTTGAGGTATATTCCACTCTCACTTGGTGATCCCCAAACGAAATGGGGATATAAGTCCAATCCTAGGACTTTGTAGAGTGCCTATATTGGTTTTTGATCAGAATGTGGCCTATGTCACAAGGCATGTGTTGCTCTAACATAGTGAGCCTTGATCATAATGAGAATATGATCCGGGTCCGGTGCCTCATCCTTTACCAGAATATTCTGATAATCCTCCAAGATAGGAGAAAGAATGTGTTATTTCTCTAGAGTAACCACTCATTCATGTTGATCATAGTGTTGTTCTACCCTGGCTATAGGGATAAGAATATGCTCCTACCCCTGTATCTATGTTAGTGCCAAAATATTCTGACAGAGTTCTTCAACTGTTTCTAAGATGTAGTGACATATTATAAAATTGTGTGTAGAAATGTATAACCACACATTTTATATCTGCAATATATATTGGAAGATATCTTTAGTTGAAGTAGGGATTTTTACCCACTTATGTCCTCCTTGTTCCATCAGAATATGAAGATGGGATTTATGCATCGGGGTATGGATATGCACCTTCCCTGTGCTTTCTATAGGTATATTCCCACTGACTTGTTTTGAGTGAGCATGGATTTGATCATTCTCACTAGCTACCACCATAATATACCTATAGGATTCATCAATGAGTTTGGGGATATATTCCCACTCATGGTTATCTAGATCATTCCCTGCCAAATGTGTCTTCTTTATTTCTTATGCTTGGGTGTCATAGGTGACAAAGTGTCGGGTGGTTCCCACAGTAGATGACTAAAAGGTACTGGTGGGATGAAACTGGAGATGAAGGTTGATGGGATACCTCCTTACTGGACCCTTAACTAGAAGGTATATATAGTTTAATCCTTGATCTACGTTCATTAGATACCGAAGGTGGTGGTTTTTGTGCTCCAAGGATAGACTTTCGAAGAGATTGGCTGTGAAAATGAGCACTATGTGATTTACTACATCTCTCTTTGGAAAATTTAGACTTGTTTTTTTCATCATTTGGAGACCCTGACAGGAATCCTCAAGGGTCAGGATCATGCCATGTTGATAATATTTTGAAACCACTGTATTCCCCACCTGATACTGATGGTGTTAGGTAAGTGAGATCGTTACGAGACCGATATGGGTTCTAGCCATATCTAATTTTCTAGAATGGTCACTGGATGAATAAATTATCTCAAGATAGGGTGTTGTTTTTGAGAGTAGTATCATTAGTCATAAAGACAACAAGGAACATTATCATCGATCATCGCATCATCGTTGTCATGATATGTGCTCAATCAGATATGCATGGGAAACACAACTATCTTTTCTTATTCTTGGTCTGAACATTCTACTCAAGTGGACTTTTCATAGAAAGTGTAGACTTATTTCCTGAGAATACCAGAAATAGAGGATTATCATATCATTTTTTATCATTTTAAAGATTCATGTTAGGCTCCCCACTTTTTTTATAGGATATGTGTACAAAATGGCATCACACATGGTAAACTGATCATTTTTATTTTGGATTGATTCACATCAAGTTCACCATTTTTGTTTTTTTAGGAAAATATATTTTGGTCACCCATGTGGTATAAAAAATGTCCTAACAAGAACTATACTATCCTTCTTTTTTATCTTGTGAAGGAGATTGCATAGTTAAATGATATCATGTCAGATTTACCATTTTTGTTTCATCAAGAAAATTTCACATGCATGGTTAGAAAAAATGGGCGGAAAAATTGATTTTGGGGGTTTAATGTCTATAAAATAATTGATTTCAGGTTAACCATTCCTTCTTACCATCCATATAAACTCCGAATGGTTCCCACATCTATAACATGGTACATACATTGTTTCTGATGGCAGGTGTTCAATTGGGGTTTCAAACCCAATAGAACTTAGCAAATCACATTGGTGGAGGGGATTGGGTGTCAGGCTCATCAAACCCTTTTGGGGGGAATTTTTTTCTACTCCAGGACACTCTTATAGATTTAATATATGCTCTAGAATCTATTCCTAATCCTGATACGAGACTGGTTACCCTAACAAAAAGATGAAGTGTTGAATCATTTCATGTGAAATGGGAGGTCTATTAATGATTCCATCTATATTTATTCAATTTTATTTATCCATTTAAACTTAATAGGAAGTTAATTATATTTTTGAGCTATATAACTAAGCACTCCAATGTTTATTATCATCCAGATAGGTGAATAATATTTTGTGGATGATATTGAACCTTTATACGGAATACCACACATCCTGTTTATAATATGAATCAAAACCCATGTAGTTAATTGAAGATGTATAGTTTAATTTCATTTATAAAGAAGATATATGAGGCTACTTAGGAATCACGTGTTTAGATTGAGCCTCAAGGAGGTTTCCTACATATCATAGTTATAATAAGAATCAGAGTCATCATAGTTCAGTCATGACCTTGGGATTTTCTCAAGGTGGATGCCCTTATATGGGATTAGTTATATCATGCCACTAGTTGGGGATTAAAAACTAAGGTTTCCCTAGTTATTAAATATTCATTATGTGAATTATATGATCATTGTGAATCCCTAATCCCATGTGATCCATGATTAATGTGAGAAACAAGGGATACCATGTAATTAGTACCACTACATACAGGTAAGTGACTTATGTGATGGGACATCCCTTTAGATGTTTAATATAGATATCATACCTTAGGAAGGAATCCTATATATCCTGGTTTTGAAAATAATTTGATTCTTCATAGTTTAGTTGATTTCTCAATCCATTGGGGGATGATATAGGATGATCAACCCATTAGAGAGATTGTGTCCTGATGGTTGGAATGTCGGAGAATTGGAGGGACTTATACCAAGGTGGATGCCCATTAGATATCAGTCCTTAATAAGGAATACTATATATGATAGTTATGGTAGGAATTGGAGTTCTAATATCTCATTTTGACCAGGGCTTATACATAGTTGTTTCCCTAATATAGGGGAAGTCATACAATTCCACTAATCAGGGATTATACACCGAGGTTTCCCTAATTTTGGGGTAGTTATATGACTTAATTTATCAAGGATTACACAGTGAGGTTCCCCTAAAATATTGGAAATATCATAATATTATCTTGATCAGGGATTACAATCTAAGGTTTCCTGGATATACCCACTGAACACGGATATCATGTCTTGGGGCATATGCTTGACACTATCTAATTGTCTTCTTGACATGTACTGGTGGTTTTCCTGATATTTTCTGGTTGTATTCCAAACATGTCTAAGGATATCTGGAATTGCACTATTTTCTTAGATGACACACCTAAATACAATCACATGATTCAGTTGGCTTCTCCAAATAACATAGTATAACCTGAATGGCATGTCTAGAGACCATTTCATGATCAATGATGACTTTTATGGAAGACATTTCATCCTCAAGGATGAATCTTCTATAGGGTGACACATAATTTTGCGAAACATATTTGTAGGAAGTCACATGGACCTAGATGACATGTGTGGAGGGTGCTTTATGACATGGATGACTTGTTCCGAGGACATCCTTAGAACAAGGTTGAGTTATCCAAAGGATGTTGTATGAAATAGGATCACATATTTGGAGGGTGCCACAGGACCGAGATGACTTGTCTAGAGGAAATTTATTGATCTAGGATGACATGTATGGTGGTTTTTGAATGACCTAGATGGATTTTTTGGAGGGAATCATGAGATCCTGGATAAATTATCCAGAGGATATCACATGATCTAGGATGACTTGTGTGTAGGTTTCCACATGACATGGATGTCTTGTCCAAAGTACATCACAGGATCCAGGATAACATGTATTTGTGTCACCGTGAGACCTTTCTAACTTTTCCTGGCATCACCACATAATTTGAGTGACATGTTTAGAGGAAATCATAAGGTTTTGGCTAGAATTATTAGAGGGATATTAAATTTTTGGGTGGTATTCCCGGTGGGCATTGTGTGACTTTCTTCACATGTACAAGGGACTTTTCATGATCCAAATAGTGTGTCAAGGGAGCATCCCATGATTTGAGTGACATGTCCCAGTACTACTGCATGATTGGGTAAGTCATGAGAAGAGAATGAGGATCGGGGTATATGTTCTTCACATAAGTCTCCCATATTTTAGTATTTATTATAGAATTTTATTTCTTATGTGCCTTAGAGTTTTCTATTGTTAGCTTATTTTTTAGGCTTTTCATAACCCAGTCGACATGTGGAATGTCCTTCAAATAATTTTAATGATACAAAAGAATTCCTTCATGTGATATCAAGTGATCAGATGAAGTTCCTATACATGACCCATACTCTATTAGGTTGTTTGTCGGATTTTACATGGATGAAAACCTTTATGATCACATGATTGTATGCTTTGAAAAATCTGATTATATGCTCCCATGTGTGATCGATCATGGATGAATTTTTTGTTCTGTGGGGGATAGATTTATTGGCTTCACCTACTCATTTATACACTTCCATTCATGGTATGTATCTCCCAAAATTAGGCTGGATTTGATCAATTGTTTTTGTGTCACATGCTTCGTGAGATCCTTCAATAGGTCATTCGGGGTGCCACATGATGACACATCCGTTACAATGTTTTGAATTTTACATTTTTATTAGACACATGCTGATCAAAAGGATTTATATTTTCCATGTGGACATGTAAAATACATTCTTTTATGCTAGGAATACATGTCTAAGAGTCTTTGGAAGATTAGGAATCCCATGGGGAGGATTTCGCATGATCGAAGTTGAATCATCTAGGGTTCTCCTAAGACAAGGGTTAGTTGTATGGGGTCATTTACAAGCCAAAGGAATCTTTTAAATAGTTCTTATTTAGTATCATGATGATATTTTGAGGGGTATCATGGGATCATGATAGCTTATCGAATGGGGGACACACTTGATCAATGGTGATTTTACAAGGCACATGACCCCTTTCACGTGAAGGCCATCATATCCTCACTCTACAAGAAGCTTCCATATTTTCCCCCTTTTATCTCCTTATCTATTTTACAATGGTAGGAGATATCATGTATCCATTTGATGTTTTTGAATAAAATCACTCTCCTTTCACATAATGTGTCACATGATCAATAATGGGTCTTACAATGATGTATAGTCATTGTTATGAACAACCCTTATGTTTGTATGTAGTGTATTGTGTGTTTAGTTATGGATCTAATGATGACATGAGGAAATTGTTAGGGAAAATATCTATGATTTATTTTGATTAGTCATGATTTCAATGATAGATCCCATTATGACATGCAGACATTGTGAGGGACAATTGATTCACATTCCTTTGATTCATTGCATGTTCAATGATGGATCTCACGATGACATGTATACATTGTCAGGGATATGAAATTTTCTTGACTTAGATGTGTTGCGAGTTCAATGATGGATCTTGCGATGAAATGAAGTCATTTTCAAGGATAGTCACTTTTCAAGGATAATCAATTTTCATACCTTTGATGGGTCACTTGTTCTATGATGGATCTTGAGATGAGATGTATACATTGTCAGGGACAATCACTCTGGTTACCTTTGATGTGTTGTGTGTTCATGGCAGTATGATTCCATAACATGACCAAGGACCGCATGTCAAAGGATATATGAATAGTGTTTCAAGCTGTTTCAAGAATATTTCATAACCCATTCCACTTGAAGGTGCTGCATGACTTAAAGTTCACATCAAATCCTTGAAAAATATGAATTTTATTTTCATGATCTTTAAACTTTTTGAATCCCTAACATCAAAAGTTCCTGGTGCACAATTATGGGTTCCAACAATGATATAGTGGTATTTTATCAATATTATGACAATAATAAAAACTCTAATGATACTACTATAGTAGTTTTGTTTTCAATATTTTGAAACACATGTTAAATGGAATTGATACCTTTGAAAGATAGCGTAGTGAAGTGGTGAAAATAATTGGGATTTTTTTATCAATTTTTGATAAATATTTAAGGTATTTGTTACCTTTAAGTTTTACATATAAAAATAGTTATTTTAATAAGTATTACTTTAGTTTGGTGGAAATATGTTTAAAGGTATTGGTAGCCTTTAAGGTTTATAAGATCTCTGATTTTGAGGCAATTATGGGTTATTACAATTTGGGAACACAAGTTTTATTGTGTAGATGACAATGGGATTGGAAATTGATTTGGTTATTAAGTGATTAATTTTATTTTAGAATAAATAACTATAATTATAGGAAACTTATTTCATTAATATATATATATATATATATATATATATATAATATTATGGGATTTTATTTCATAAATAAATGTTGAGTTACCATTTGGAAGAATATATGACTTTATTATGGATTTATGACAATTCATGGAAAAGATTATCATATCTTAGAGAGTATATGATTAGGGAATATACATTCTTGGTATGTGACATCAATAGTGATTGATGTTATTTAGACATAAATTTTAAATTTTTCTTAGAAGAAAAAGTGATCAGATCCTTATAATCTTTGGGTTTCAATCTCAGTCAAGAATATTTTTATGAATTTTAGGGTTAGTTATTTATAAAATGGTCTAAGTTAATCTTTGGGTGTTATTGTTGAGGATTTGGCCATTAAGGTTATATTTCTTCATATGAAGGTTTATTAATTTCAAGAATTATCTTTAGTCATACTAACCATTTTAGTTTTGTTTAGTGTCCAAACACAGGAGGAATAAATTATTATAACTTTTTATAATTATGCAATTTGTTGGAATAATATTTTTTTTTGCTTTAGGCTTGAAAAATTAATCTTGAATACTCACCATTTAGAGAAATCAATGATATTGTGATATAAATTGATCAAATGATAAAATTAAACTTGTAATGTAAGTATCTTTACTTATACTTTTAGCATAGATGATAAAGGAATTCCTCCTCTCTAAAAAATAGATATTAAAAAAATGTTATGAGTTTACTTTTCTTATCGATATATCAATGGCCTTTTAAACCATCATAGATTTACGGGTTTGTGAGGGTTAACTTTTTCATGACTATGTTATTTATTACTCTCTATCAGTCCTTAAAAATTAGGTTTTTATTCTATATACATGTTTTCACTTCCGACTAATGTTCTTCTATATGTAAACCCAGTTAGGTGTTATTACATATAATCTTTATACTTCCATTTTCTTTCTTTACATGTTGAAGTTTAATTAACCCTATTTATGATGTGGGATTTCAACAACGGTATTTTGAAACTCCAAACCCATAGTTTTGGTTCCCAAGTTCAAATTTCAAGAATAAAATTTCTAAAATTCATGGAGAATATAATATCTTGATATTTTATAAATAAAGACTACATTTGATAGCGTATAAGATACACAACACTGAGTTTAAACGAAAAATAAATTATTATTATTTAAATGTTACCAATATAACCAAGCCATTAAATTGATAGGTATGGATAGTATTGACCAAATTATGAAATATATAATGGTCTTATTCATTTCTAATATATTAATTAATTTTTAAAAAAGAAGTCAATTTTTTCCAAAGCCATTTTATTCTTCAATGATATGTTTTATTCAAAAAATATTTTTTATTTGTTTTTATGAGAAGGTGATAAAATTGATTTTTGGAACTTTTATGAATATTATTTGATAAAATTAATAACAGTTTTTAAATCAGAATATAAAAATTAACTTATGGTGAACTTTTTATTTTTTTCTGAAAACTTTTTTTTTTCACTAAATAGTGAAAAATACTTATTGTTATTGAAAATTGTTTTTATTTTAAATTATTTATAAAAGAAATTTATTTTGGATTTTTTTTTTAAATTTTAATTACTTCCTTTAATTTAAAATAATAAAATTATGTATTTTAAAAATGAATTTTTTTCTTTAATTTAGTATAAAAACTTTTTTACATAAAAAGGGCATTTTTATGAAAAAACTATTTTTGACCGCATTTTTCAATTTTAATGTTAAATTTTATTATTTAACTTTTATGAATTTAATTTTGAAAAACGGATTCCATATTTTTAATCATAAGGTCAAAATTTAGTAAATATATCCCCTTTATTTTTGGTAAACATGAATAGTAACCTTAGAATTTTTTGTGACCATGGTAAAGGATAAATTGGGTAATTAAAGTAAAAAACAAAATGTTATAGACTATAAAATGACCCTAAAACTCATTTTAATTTTATTTTATGGATCCATTAAATATATATTACAACAATATTCTGTTATATTATATTTTTGATCATTTGGATGAGATTATGACTTTTATAATATTTAATTGAATGAAAAGTTAAAAATGTCACACTTATGATTTTAATAGATATACCTTTTTTAACATGGGGATAATCAAAGGATATGTTCATTTATAAGTATTAATTTAAATATAAAATATATTTATTCAACATGGTAATTTATTTTTATTTTTTAGTTATGAAATAATTACCTTAAATATTTACACAATTCTAACGTAGTAATTATTCGATAAATGAAAAAAATAAAATAAATGCTTTTAACATTATTAAATATAACATAATTTGTGACAATTAATGTGATACATGATTGTTATAGATGAAAATGACATTCTATAGATGTGTTAAAATATTTTGTTATAATTTTACTTATTTTACTGAAGTTATTAAAATTAATGTAACGAATAGTTTTAAAAAGTGGAATTAATGATATATTTTAATAAATAATATTTCATTAAATGATATAAAATTCCTAAAATTATTTTATTCTGAAAAGTAATTAGGATTAGGATTTTATTATAAAACTTGGCCCATTTATTAGAAATTTGTTCCATTTATAGTTAATATATTGACCCTCAAAGAGGAAATTCTTTATTGTCACGGTAAGTGAGAAAGCGGTTAACAAGGGGTTATAATAAAACGATATGGGTAAGAATGAGAAAAAAAATTTCATATTTTTTATTTTATGATATTATTTTGATCTATAATCATCTTATATTCAAAATAAATTAGTTTTTATCCATTTTTGATAAAATATTAATTTAATATTTTTAGATGTTTCAAGAGTTCCCCTCCCCTCCCTTTTAAAATGGAATCTCTTGTTATCTTTATTTCACACCTTAAGAACCACTTGGTTTCAAAAATACCTGACCAAATCCCTTCAAAAAAATCCCATACCTCATTCAAGAGGTCTTTTTTTGGGATAATACCAATCCTAGAGGGAATAAGGTGTTAATTAAAGGAGACCTTCCAAAGATGAGGTATAGTTTTTAAGTGCATGTTTTAGTTTTATTTCTTAATCCACCTACATAAAATATTATGTAACCAATAATAAATAATAAAAAAGTATATTAAATATACTTATGTTTTTTTGTTAATGGAAAAACCTATAACCATATCCTCTTCTATCATAATAGAAACAAAACCATCGCTCCTGTGTACAGTAGACTACTGCCTTGCGAACTGATATAATTCATTTTCAATCACTGTATATCACAGATAGATTATAATGATTTAATTAATGTTTATTTAATATATTAATTACATATTTATCATTATGAGAAGTTAATATATCATTTATTTTCTTACCTTTCCATCCTCTAAAAAATTATAACATTGTTCTTGTGTTTTTACGGACTACCACCTCCCCGAAGCAATGCGTTTCATTTTTCATCACCACATCACATTTATGATATATATAAGTATATTTAAATGATAAATATTATTTTTAAAATATTATTATCATTATATAAAAATAAAATAATACTAACCTTCTTTCCATAATTATCATTCAAAAATGGAAACGTTACTCATGCGTACGTACAACCTACCGTCTCCATGATTATAACATAGTTGATTTTTATAACAATATTTAATAGTTGTATTTAAAATAATTATTTATTCATAAAATTATAATTATTTCCTGATAATTATTATCCAATATATGGTGGAATAATTACCTCTTGGACCATAGTCAACTTACTGAAGTCATTTTTGACATATGAGCCAAATATCATCAAAACACCTGACATGAATTTAATTGATTAAGTAATTGTATATAGCATGCTATTAAATTAAATTAAGCAATAAAAAACATTAAAAAGTTTCTTAATCAAGTATGGATTTAAGATATGTTTTTTATTTAGGAAGATAAGTAATGCACATGATGAGTTGGGTCAAGGTAAGACTTTATTTTAAAGATTATCTTTTAATGTTTCCCTTAAAACTCTCTTCTTCTTCAATATCCATAATTTCTAAAAATGTTTTAAAAAAGGTTTTTAATATTATAATATTATTTTTTTAAATCCATTTTTACCCTTTTTTTAATTTTTACAAAACTATTTTAAATGAATCTTCTTGTTGTTTTCCAAATGAGGTTATTTTTGACATTTCTAAAAAAAGTATGGAAGGAATATTTTTTTAACTTATATGGCATGAATGGATTTTACCACTATAATGACTATTATTTTATTTTAATATTCCATTACAAGTTTATAATGTTATTTTCATATAAAATTATTTGTTTTATAAATTCATATTTTCTTAAATAAGTGACTTCAAAATGGAAAGGGGCGTTTTCCTCAAGAATGTTTTTCAAGATATTTTAATGGAAATTCCATTCATTAATGACAAAAACAGTTGATGTTACTTATTATTCAATGAAGATATTTTTTAATTATACCATACCTATTATTTCTCTGGATATTTCATTATTTTTTAAAAGATATTTTCATGGAAACCATTTCTTTTCCATGGGTTATTAAAGCTATAAAAGTGTTGACTTATTTTAATATATACATCATCAATGAATTTTCCTTTCATTGTAAAATTTATTTTATGTTTTAATTCACCTATAAGTATTCATTTTTTATTTAAATAAATTCCCACATTCCATTTTTTTGGGTTATTTACACATTTAATTATTTTAAAAGGAAAGGATATTTGAATATCCAGAAATGAATTCTTATGGGTGAAAAGAATGCTTTTATGATGCAAAATTTTATGTGTTCTAATAATTTTATGGTTCTTGGACATTTTTTTGAATATGGGTGGTTATGTTACAAAAAAAGGTTAGGTGAGCCTTTTATAGATGTACAATTCATTGGGTAAAGGGAAGTAGTTAACTAAATAGGTTTATCCTAAGAGATTATGGGAATATACCACTATGTTTATTCCATGTATAACCATGATGGTTATTTCAAGTGTAACTGCAATGGTTACTCTAAGAAAAATCGTGATGGAATGAGGAAGTAATAAATATACGAAAGTGATGCCTCAAGATACCTATATGATTTATCTCTAATTTATATGTGTTTTTATGATTTTACAAGGTAAAGGAAGGTATATGGTAATTTATTAGGCTGGGATATAGAACATTGAGAAAAAGTTATTATGAGTTTTTCATGATTTCTAAGAGGAATGAAATAAAAAAAATTACTTAAATTATTATTTTAATGGATTCACACCATGAAATCAATGGATCTATAGTGATAAAGATGAGAATAATAATAATAATTAATAATAAGTAAGATCGTTTAATTATAAAAATAGGGTAAATTGAAGTAATAAACAAGTGAGGAACAAAACTAAGACATAAAAATGAAAACATAACATTAAAATGAAATAAAATAAACCAAAATTTTCCTTTTTTATTTCAAAAAATACACTTTATAAATAGATCATGGGCGTCCCTTTGGTATAAAAGCACCTTCAAATTCATACCATTCAATAGGGTATGTCAAAAGGTGGTGGAGAATTAACATTGAATCATTTCCAAGGTAACATGAATTCTTTTTCTCTCTCATAATTGGAATACAAGAATATTTTCTATGGAGATTTAATTAGATGTTCTAATATAAGAAATCAATGAATATGTCAAAGTCCTATAGAATATGTGAAACATTTGATCCCAACTGGATCATCCATTTAAGCGTTATTCCCTAAATTTAGAGATGATATTTTTGTCCTTTGAATATGAAGTGTAATTTATTCTTGAACTTGTAAAGGACAAGATATCCCTATAAATCGAAAAATTATCCTTGGAACTATTTTAATGTAATTGCAAAAAATTATGTCCCCTAACTTCAGTTAAGGTTTCAGATTCACTGCAACTCAATTGTGGGATCCATGTTCATTTTAATGGTATGATTTCATATATGATTTTCCTAGAAATTTATATGTTAGAGACCAAATATGATCCTCAAACTTTGTTAATATATTATTTATAACTAAACACAAAAATGTTAATCAGATATTGAAATTCATGATCCTGAAATTTCAAATTAAAATAATTAATAGAGAGTGTTCCACATGCTTATGTAAAAATGGGATGCTATTAATACATTTTAAAAATGATTTTCACAAATAATGAGAAATGAAGTTAAAATTTTAAAATGAATTAGTCATGGAATTTAGGAACAATAAAGCACATGAATATTAATAAAAATGTAATGAAAATTATATACTTTGAGTGGCCAATCATGTAATGATATCTAGGATCCAAGATCAGTGATTTGATCTAGAGCCGTACCCTGAGGTGGTAACTAGAGTTATTATTATTTTAGGGAATGAATATGAATGTAGATTCTAGAAAATCTCGAATTTGGTTTGTAATAATTAGGGAATTATTTTTAAGAGAGGCTAGAGTATAGGCATGTGATTGAAAAGGTTTCATACTATCAAGATTTTTCCATTAGATCAAAGAAACGGACAATCGATTATTTGTGGTATAACTCTAGTGGAATCCAACCAAGAATATATTTTATTTTATACAGGTGAATCATAATCATTTATATATTATTGGTTTGAAAATTATTTTATGTATGTTATAGAGTTCATATATGGAGTAATTTTTATTGACATTCTCCTAGGGGTGTGAACCTAGGGTATTCAAAGACGTTTGGAGTGTAGTGTCATGATTAGTGTGTTGTACCTCTCTCTCTCAAAGATTTTTCATGATAAAAAATACTATCTTTTGGATCAAAAATTTTCATTTGAGTGAATTTAAATCTCATAATTTTGTCTTTTAGTGATGCAATTTATAGAATTTATGAAGATATTAGAGTCTATTCAAGTTATAATGTCGATCACTTTGAAGGATTTGACCAATAGTTTATCATATTTCAAGACATTGGAATCAAGTTAAAAGATCAATAGAAGGAACTATAAGTAAGATATGGTAGATGAAATTTATGGTGTGGAGGTACAAGATAAACCACCTAGCCAGTTTCATATGAACAAGTCACATCCTAGTAGAGAAAAATACCAACCAACCAATGGAGGATCATTAACCCTCCACAAAAAAATGAAGAGGTGCAACATTATTCTAGAAGATCATTTTCCAATATAAACTAGCCGGGGGGGGGGGGTTTATAGATTTATTGATATTTAGGTGACCCACTGGATATACTTTGTGGTGGAAAGGATAGAAATTGTTATAAAAAATATACATCTAAGGGAGTATTTAATATTGGTCAAAATTAAACAAATTTGGTCTTTTTCAACTTTAATGACTCTAAAAACTTATATATCCTTCATAGGTCTTTTGGTGGATATTAAATTAGGTTATTAGTGGTTTTAAAGATCCACCTGTAACCAAAAACTCTTATCCCATCCTCTATTTAAAGGTGATACTCTAGCAGATCCTTTCATGTTCTCTCAAAGAGAAAATTTAATTTCTCTATAAATCTCAAAGGCTATATTCCTACATCTTCTCTCAATATTTCATCTGAAATTATACCCATTCTATTTAGATATAAGAGAGTATATTTGTAATGGGTCTATTCCATAAAAACCTATAGTTTCTCATATCCTTCTACAATTGGTGCTCAGTACCACAAAAGAGTGGGACATGTTACTTGAATACCTATGAATCTAAATAGGGTTTTCATGAGAAATAATTATGAGGGATGATTTTATTAATCCACACCAAGACAAATGGAGTAATAATATAAACCTCAAAACCTAATGAGAGGAGATGTAGGGGGTCACACCGAGCTATTTCCAAACTACTTTATAAAATAGTGTTTTATCTCCCATTTAATTTATGAATCATGTTATTCAACCTTCAATACACATAATTTAAAAAATTGAATTTTTCCATTTTCCACAATGCATAATTTGTTAATTTTTTTAAATATTATTGGGGTTGAAGCCACATTTTAATTAAAGAAAGATTGTTCTAATTTTATTGGATGATAGGTAACCCATTACATGTCCCAATGGCCTATAAGGACAATTTCATTACAAGTTAGTGGCCCAAAGACCCTATGGATCATGTCCGTTATATGTGAGGATTAAAGGCCCTGTCCTAAGAACATTTCAATCTAGTTATGTGGCGACACCCTAAACCTATCTCTATTTGAGTACTGTCCTCTCCTACCCTCCTTCGACCACCCATATACCCACAACCTCCCTTTTCATTCACCTCCCACCATCATCCATCCCCATCTTCCATCCATGAATTAGACTCCATGCTTCCACCATCACCCCACAATATGTTCCCTCTTTATAAGAATTATCACTTTATCATTTTTTAATTTCAAAATTTCTAAATTTTGAATTAACCTTTTCCATTTGATTTAATTTTTAAAAGGGAATTCACTACCCCTTTCCATCCTATATTGAAAAAAATTTGGTATCAATTGAATTATTTATGTTTTTGTTAAAAATAAGATTTTTTTTTTCAAAATTGGTTTTTAACTTCACTTTTCAAATTAATAAATTTCAAATTATGATTTTATGATGGCATATACCACTTGTACTCATGTCCATTTATTTGGTGGAAAAAATTACTATTTTCAGAAAAATCATATGTCAACTTTTCTTAGTAGAATTAGATAACCCATTTGGAAAATGGTTGTCAATGAATATATTCCTACTAAATAATTATATAATAAGTGGAAACCCAATGATATTAAGACTTTTGAACATAATGGAAAATCCAAGAACGTTTTACATTTTAGTCTTGACCAAAATTAATCTAATCATGTTTCTATATGTATAATTACCTAAGAAATATGTAAATTTCTAGATTTCACTCATAAAGGAACCAAAATGAATCCATTACTGGTATCTATATACATTTTATAGACATTTTCAATGGTATAAAGTCTCTCGGTGATGATTTTTATTTTGAAATATTGTAAAGATAGATAATTTATGTTTTACCAAGGAATGGGGAAACCAAATTAATTACTGTACAAGAAGAAAATTATGTAAATAAAATGGAAATTGATGAACTTATTATATATTTAATGATCTATGAAATTACTATGAAGTGAAAAGCTAGGTAGGAGGTTAGTGAAGCCAAATATGTGAAGAAAACAATCACCGTCAAATATACTATCAATGATTAATCTAATGGAAAAGTTCATGGTTTTTATCAAGTCACCAAGAATATAAAAAAATTATTTAAGAAAAAGAAAGCTTTCAATAAATTTAAAAAAGTGAATAAAAAAGTGGAACCTAAAGTGAAAAGTTATGAATTCAAGAAAAAGTATCACATCAAAATAGAGTTTTCCATCTATAAAAAGAAGGTATAATAAAGGCAATAGGGTAATAATCCTCTCAAATTTATAACCAGGAGTGTATGAAATAAATCAATGAACTCAACTTCCTTAACCCATTCAAGTGAATCAATCCCCAAGTGACTCATGGAACATATTGATGAAGATGTTGAGGTTAAAACCCCTTTTCCCATCTCCTCCTCATCTTATTCTCCAACTTCTGCCCATTGTCTTTATTCTTATTATGCCACAAGTCACCTTTAGTATAATGATCTAAAATACACTTTTGATCAACTCTAAAATGGTTTTCATGAACTTTATCCATTATATAAGTAAGTTGATAAGAAGTATGAGCAGGTGATTAATGAAAAATAACATATTCAAAAATTGAAGGATAAAATATTCAATGAAATATAAGATTTATCCATGAAAATTTAGAATCAACTGATTTTTTATATGAAAAAATATAAAATAAAACAACTTAAAATATATATATACAAATTCACTCAAGGTGAAGATAAATTCAATCAACGTTAAGATAATATTAGTAAAATTTTGGGCTCTAAAAGTCATAGAAAAGAATGGGTAGGTTTTGTTTTCTCAAATAATTTAGGCACCTATTCAAATACATCCAAAACAATTTTGTTTAGGTTTCTTGTAAAATATGTTTTTAAATCTTTGGAAAAGCATTGGAAATTTAATTTATGAATTTTATTGTAGGAATTCACGATATGTGAGACCAAAATAAATTCATCTTTCATCCATTATTTCGAAAAAAATATCATTCTAAACAAATCTAGATACCTAAATCATTACTTGATAACATTAGAAAACATAATTTTTTTAGGGTACCACCTTAGTCATTGTTTTTTTGGAAAAGCATCTTAAGGGAAAAGAACAAGAAGTAAAATGGTACTAAGATAGTGGTTTCTCAAGACACATTCGTGGAAACCTATTTAAATTCAGTCAAATTGATAAAATAGAATGAGGTCACATCAAATTCATGATAATTCTAGGGATAAGATTATCAGTGAAGGTAACATCAATTTTTATAAATTTCATCTTATTAAAAGGGTTTTATTTGTCAAAGTTTTGAATTTTTTTCTTAGTGTTAGTTAAGTGTGTGATAGTGGTTTTAAACTTTGTTTCAAAAAAATACATTTAAAAAGCTTTAAAATAAAAAGGGAATATTTTATTTTCAATTTCTCATTTTAAAAATCTATTTAAAATCAATTTAAAATCTTTTACAAGCCAAAACATCAAATTATTGAGTGCACAAGTTAGTAAGTTGTAGATTTGAATTTGATATAGATGCATTTGTCTTTATATTACACATTAACTTTTAAAACTCAATCATTATAAACTAGTATTATATTTGACCAAAATAAATTTAAAAAATTATATGGTTATTAATTAATTCCAATATAGTAAGAAACAAAAATATTCTTTTAAATCTTAAAAAAAATTAATTCTTATAAATCTCTCAAATTAATTCATCTTGATTTATTTAGACCATCTTAGACAAATATACTAGGATATAAATCCTATAATTTTAAATTGTTTATGACTTGAAAATATTTACTTTGGATTACTTATTATCTCATAAAAGTGAGGCTTGAAAATCTATAATCATGTTTTAACTAAAAAGTTCAAAATTATTTTTTTTAAATTTTTCTATCCGAATTGATCATGATGGAGGACTTGAAAATAAGTAATTTAATGATTTATGATATTATAAAAGATATAATCATTATTTTTTTCTCCTTAAAATCCTCAACCAAATGGTGTATCAAAGAGGAGAAATATAACTATCAAAGAAACTAATCAAACTCTTTTAAATGAATTTAATTAAACTCAATATTTTTGAATGGTGGATTTGAATTCAGAATTTTTTTATCATTAATATTGTTCTTGTTTGAACTTATCTAAAAAGAGACTAAGTATGAAATTAGAGGAAATAAAAATCCTAAAGTTATTTTCTATAATGTTTATTATTTTAAATGTTTGATTCTTAACACCAAAGAAAATGTTGAAACATTTTATTCAATATACAATGAAGGAATATTTATTGGGTAATCCAACTCATGAAAGGAATACTCTGTCTTTTATAAAACTACTAAAATATTGTAAGAATCAATTCATTTTGTTTTTTATGATAATTTTTGAAAATATATATTTGAAAATGTTTTTTAATTTTTTTTAAAAAATTTAAAATCTTAATAAGTCAAAGTTGAACTATAATTACCTTAAAATTTTTAACAAAATGCTTTAAAAAAATATTAATATGATATGATTGAAAATTTCATTGGATATTTTCTTGAGGAAACAGATACTATAAGATCAATCCTAAATGAGGTTGAAAATCTTGTATTTATTTCTCAATTAAAACACCAAAATATCAAAAACTACCTTAACAATGAGAAATGGGCTATTTACATATAATTAGAAATAAATTAATTCACTAAAAATGATGTATGGTCTCACTTGGAAATTATTAATGATGATTTGATCATAGGATCTAAATTGGGTTTTAGGAACAAGTTTGATGAACTTGGTTATATCACCAAAATTAAAGCCCATGGTATCACTAATTTTTATAGTCAAGAAGAAGGAATAGACTATGGTGAAACCTTTCTATAAATAATTTGGTTAGAATCAATTATAATCATTTTAGAATTCACCTCTCACCTTAATTTCAATTTCATTAAAATAAATGAAAAAGGGACCTTTTAAAATGTTATATTAATTAAAATGTTTCAGTATAAGAAGAACCTATTTTTGAAGACTCTTATTTTCTAAATTATGTTTCCAAAAATTACTAAAGCTATTTATGGTTTAAAATAAAACCCTTTGGATTGGTATGAGGGTTTATCAAATTTTATTTAATCAAATGGTTTTTAAATGTGAAAAATCCTATTGAAACTTTATTCTAAAACACATATTAAATTATTTGTTTCTTGATCAAATTTATATTGATGATGTGATTTTTGACTTGACTAATGAATATATGTTTTTTGAATCTTATAATTTAATGGAAGATGAACCTGAATTGAGATTCATGTGTCAACGCAAATTACTTATTGGTTTCCAAATTTATTAAAATAATTATCATATTTTTATAAACCATGTAAAATAAAATAATTATCATGGAAATACCTAGGATACCCTATGAAATTGGAACCCAACCCGATCCGCGACATAACCAAAGAGCGTTCTTGATTACCATGGGCTAGTGAATAGAACCTAGGAAATGAAAAACTAGAGGCAATGATTTATCCCCGCCTAAACCAGAGAACCTTACAAATATATACATATCTAAGAGAAAAAACATAAAATAATATTGGAAAATATATTCCATAAGTGAAAGAAGATAGTGGAAATTAGACAACTCAAAAGTAGTTAAACCAATCCAATGTATAAATCCAAGAATAAAGGAAAAACCCAATACAAGAAATAACTAGTCCAAGTGATAGTATGGGAAAACACCCACCATATAACCACCAGATACCCATACCATGCTAATAGAAACCTCACTTCATAATGATGTGGGATTTCCATTTCATTCATTAAAAGACATAACTAAGTCTATGCATTACCAAAGGGGTGCGTAGGGTGTGAGAAAACCATTATTAGTAGGATCCCACCCAAGTGATCCCAAAAAAGTCTCTATATTATAATACAAACGTGCTAAAATTTAATGAAAAAAATGAATGATAATCAATTAAATAGTCTCTTTATCAAAAACATGGTAAACAATTCCCCATTTTCTACAGTTATAATAATATAGGTAAAATTATTTCAAAGAATATGACTTATATAGGAAAGTAGGTTATAAAATCTAAATGGTACAAATCAAAATCATAGATAACATCATGCCAAGGATAAATATAGGTAAGGCTAAACACTACAAATGTTTCAAGATACTGATGAAATATCTGGTTCATCAAGGTTATAAAAACTGTAGGACCATTAGTCAGACTAAAAGGCATCACAAGATATTCATAAGGGACATAACTGCTTCATAAAGATATATTAATAATATCATACTCTCAAAACCTGATCTAATGATAATTGAAACAAAATTTGATCCTTGAAAACCACATTTCCCCTTTTAATTAGAAAAACCATAAGTGCGAGGAAAGGATATTCACAAGAAATTCATATGGGCCGTACCAGATTCTAAATTCCATATTCAGAATATCAGCATTCTAAACCCTAAGTTGATGATAATGTGACTAATGATTGATCCTATAAAACCAATTTCCCCCATTTAACTGATAAAAAAATCATCCACCTGAGGAAAATGATACTTATTATTAACCAACACATGGTTAAAATTCCAATATTCCACTCAAAATTTAAGTGGTCTATCATGATTATTGGAAAAGGGAACTAGGGATTCCCATGGAGAAACATTGGGGATAATGAAACCTTTATCCATCCGATCATACAACTAAATCTTGAGAGATTTTAGCTCCACTAGTTCCATAAAATAAGTGGGTATCACGATCAGTTTTTTAACCAACCCTAGGTCAATAATGAACTCCCCTAGAACTCAGATCCCACTCTCCCTAAAACACCTGATATCTTCCATCAACAGTAAGTAATGAAACATATTTACGTTAACAATAAATATCTACATGTTGAGTGATAAGCTAATCAATCATGGTGATGATGTCAGATAGAACCAGATCAATAATGAAGAAATCCTAGTCCAAATCTTCATCAGATATCGGAAAAGATTAAGAAGGACACCAATAATCCTCATTCCTCTTCCCAAGATGTGTTACTAAATCCATAAGAAGTACAGGATATATATTTTAAGTTCAACCACATCAAAAAAATGGATAGAAATAAATGAGTGGTAGAAAACATCATCAAATAATGTAGTCTCAATAGAATATGAAAAAAATATTGTAATTCTCAATTTCAATGGACCAGTGTTATCCTCCATCAAAAACTCAACTATTATGTGAAGGTTCCTCTCTATTGAGGCCTATGACTAGTGCCTCATAGATGTTGAAGATTATGAATAAACTAAAGTGACCATTAGAGTCTATGATCCTTGAACATAACGAGGGAGTCAACGATCCCTGGAAAGAATGAGGAGTAAACATAAATTTAAATAACAACTATAAATGGTCATAGCGTCTACAAACATTACTAATCTTTGTAGGCAAGGAATAAGAACACCAGGTGTGCTCGACCTTGCACACACTGATATCAAGTCTGTGGTAAACTAATGGCTACAAATGATGGTATAGAGGAGGCTCACTACTGACCACCACCTCAAATACTCCATAGATGATCAATCCACTTCCTCTTCTTCAAACGTGATCCACTAAAGATTCCACTGGTTAGAAGAGAAGGGGCATAATGACCATCCTTTCCTGTCATATCCATATATACCATCATTTTACTATATAATATCTTCGTATGGGTAGAATGATTTAGTATGGGTACCAAAGATTTGAAATCCGATTTGAGACCATGTAGGTACTTTTTATTCTGCATCTAATCAATATTTAGCACCTCTGGAGAAAAATTAACTATATTTACAGACCAATTGGTGTACATTGAAACTAATCGCTCCCCCTTCTATAAAGAGAGGAACTATAAATACATTTATAGATATGATAAATATTTTTATTCCATTAATCTAACTTTTGGGGATCATTTTTACCCATAAAGTATGGCGATTTCTCACATAAGAAATATAGAGATTGATCAATTTCTTCACCAGCTCTTGGATGTACCTCAAAAACCATATTTGGGAGTTGTGGTACATTTTGTTCCACAATAATAATTTCTTGAATGATTGTATCTATAATATATTTATCCAAAGGAATATTTCCTTGAGGAAAACCTACTACACCTTCCTATAAAACCCATAGAAGAAATCTTAGAGGGATATAAATACACACCAAAAATAGAAGGAATGATCATTTTATAAGAAACCCTCAGTTAAATCTACAAAAAAATAACAAAAAACTGAGATTTAGATCAAGAACTCAACATTGAATACACACATCCAAACATCCCATGGTACCTTAAGTCTCATCATAACAAGAGATGGATAGGTACTCAACCTAAACCTTCCTCTCAACTCTATAAAATCCTATCTCTTATATACCAACTTCCTAAGACTAAGGATAACCATCCTATGATACCAAACTATCATGAATTGACTAGGGATACACTCTCAAATTGGCACATGACTTGATCACCATCATACTTGAAGGGTGTTACCGATCCCCATGGGATGCCGACTAACACATGAGTAACAACAAAAACCATAACAAATGTTTTAAACCCAACACGAATTAGGTAAAGTGGCATATATATACATAGAAAAGAGAAAGCATAGAATTGAAAACAAGAAGATATATTCCATAACTTAAATAAGACAAATGAAATGATATAAATCAAAAGTAGGTAAAACACTCCAAGGTATGAGTCCAATATAATAGAAAACTCCCAAAATAAGGAACAAATACTCCATCTCATAGCATGTGAATACTCCATCCATCTCACCATTAACTACCCAAACACAGCAGATAGAAACCTCACCACCTCACTACGACACCTTTCCTTTCCCTATATCAAAATAAATAAAAATGTCTATGCACCATCTAAGGGGTGTGAAGGTTGTGTGATAAATAGTCTTAGTAGGATCCCACCTAGGTGTTCTATAAAAAGCCTCTATATAACAATCCAAACATACAAAATTTTAAATAAAGTAATGCATGAAAATCCGTTAAAATTTTTTATATCAAATTCATGGTAAAACGTTTTCATTTTTTAAAGTTCTAATAATCTATGTAAAATAGTTTCATATCATATCAAATATATATAAAACCAAGTAGTAAAAGTAAAACTATTCAATTTAAAATCATAGGTAACATCACAACAAAGATCACTATAGTCCATGCTATCTTGAACACTCGTACTAAAGCATAGAAAATTGAACACATCAAGCTCTAGACATTACATCGCATCCAAAGAGTAGAGGAACACCCCCAATAAGTGAACCTTTCATTAGGTCCAGAAATTCACTATAAAAACAAGTATAGGGAGCTAAGGAACACCCCATGAGTGAACCCCCCAACTTTATCAAAGGAAAAGGACTATTACTAAACCTTAAACATAAGTAATTAAGGCTTATCAGGTGATACATTTAACAAAACATTTCATCAAAACCATTATTTGAAAACCAATTCATAAATCCATTTACAAATTCATTTAAAATTAATTTACTTTTACCAATACACGGGGAACATCATCTTTTGTTGAAAACCCATTTCCACACATACAAATATGTAAATTAATTTATTTATAAAAAAATATATAAAAAACAAATCAATATCATTTATGAAAAACATGCTAGATATGGAACCACTATCCTCAAACTTGGGTTTTAGACACTCACAATATGATCCGACATCATAGAACGAATGTAAAGACAACACCAGATTCCCTAGAACTGATTACCACATATTAGAATCTATTTAACAGGTGAATTAGTTAGAGGAGAAGATAATAGGAAAAATAACTTAATAAAATTGCATGCTTCACAAAAAACAACACAAGGGTCATCCTCTAAGAGAAGATCACACGATGAATGTGGAAATGATCAATAGTAAAATCATCACAAGATTGATAGATCCACAAACTCAACACAATTATACTCCCCTAAACAAAAAAATGAAGAAGAAGAAATTCCACTTACTAGGGAGAATAATTGCTAATTCCATGGAGATAAAGAGTCTAATGATGTTATTATAAAGAAGTAAGGATCACCAAAATCACAAGGGATAACACCTTGGTTTCAAGAGATAATATTTCACATCAAATAAAAAGAATCATACATACAGTGTGATAAAAAATGCTGGTCCATAACCATTCATGACATGAACCACTTTCATGATTCGAGATTCATGATTGAAAAAACATACTGAAAAGGAATCACCTCAAATTAAAAATATTTATTAACCCATTCAACACATGTCGTAGTTTCATGGATTGTAATTTTTCACACTATGAACCAGTTCAAAACATATTCTCGATAATGTATTCTTTTCATTTAACAAGTTTATTATGTGAATGTTTCTAGTAGATAGTATGCTATCAGGATTCCACAACAAAATCCCTAACTACCTCTGAAACACTCTAAAACCAAGGATAACTCTCTAAAACCCTTAACACATTTTTACCCAGACTCTATTAATTCAAAAAAAATAAATCCCTTTAAATTATGTCATTTTATAATAAAAAATCTTATATATCATCGAATTTCCCAAAAGACATCCCAATAAAAAGGAGAAACCAAAATAGAGACAAGAAATCCCTTAATGAAGGTAACATGATGTTACAAACTCGCCATTATAAGACTTTAATTCCTCAGGAACTCATGTGGATGAAGTGTTCTATGGAAATATGTGATATCACTACAACCTAACTAAATTTTTGTGATCCAAAGTCTTGTTATAATCTGATTTGGGTCACCATAAAACTCTGACTAACAAAATATGATTCCCATACAAGACTTTCACCTTAGAATCATTGATCTGCACCGGTTTCTCTACAGTGCAGACATTTGTCTCTAAATTGATCTCTCCCAAACTAATCACATGAGATGGATTTATATAAAACATCCTCAGATGATATATGCTGAAAACATAATTAATACCCATAGAATGAGTCAATAATGAAAATTTATAAGAAACTTGGAAAAGCCACTCATCGACCTCAAATTATCCATCATATATTGGAGAGAAATTTTTCTATTTCTCATCCCGATGGTGACCCAACCACAATTAACCCTTAAAAAAAACCTGGTCAGTGATAAAAAACACCTAAGGATGATGTCGATGATCTGAATATGATTTTTTATGTCTATGAGATGTAACCAGACACCAAAATAAATCCTTATTCTTTTCCAACTTATTATAAATGAGACTTAGTCCCACATGAGAGGACTCTCCCACATATTCCCAACAAAGAGGTGATCTGTACAGGTGACTATACAATGCCTCAAAGGAAGTTATTCTAATTGTTGAATAATAACTTTTTTATATGAAAAATCAACTAGTCCTAGATGGATATACCATTATCCACCAAAATACAAGACTTAGGAATGAATCATATCCTATAGGAGCTAAATAACATGATCGGACTAACTATTTGTTTGTGGATGGTAAGTAGTAATCAACCTGAATAGTTTTTTCATCACCTCTTATATTCTATTTTAGAACGATGAGGTAAACCTTGGATAAATATATGAAAAAATGGTATAAGGAACCCCATGAAACCTCACAATATCCTAAATATATAGCTTACCCAAATCGTTATCCTTAGTTGTGAACTTGGTCAAAATTAAATGGGCTGATTTCATCAACCGATCAATCAACACCTAGAAAAAATTATTCCCTTGAGGAGTCTGCATTAACCGAAAATAATGTACATGGAAATCATGTCTAATTTACCAATCATCACCAGAAGAGTATGGATAAAATCATAAGTTTTCAATTGTTTAAACATTATCTATTTGTAGGGGTAAAAGTGGGACACAAAATCTCTAATTTTGTGCTTCTTACTCGACCACCAGAATTGTCATCTCATGTCATAATAAATCTAAATATTCCATGGATAATGGAATATGGAGAAATATGAGCAAAAATGTTTTTATCTCCTTATATATTCTAGGATGAAAAAATAATCATAAAAGAGGATAATACCATTTTATGAGATAGAGAAACTCAAAATAGTCTCCCCACTATAAAGGGTTTCTATAATTACTCTAAACTCATCATCTTTCTGCCAAGACTATAGAATATACTAAAGGAGATATTATGATAATCTGACACTAGTTGGAACCATACCTGAAACATATTCCAAATCATATAGACAAAATTGAGAAAAGAGTCCCATATGTTTCCAATCTTCCTTCAATTCCTAAACATCCCACAATGCACTTTCTTGCTAAGAGTGTCTACAACAACATTCCCCTTCCTCGAGGTTTAGGTGATGTAAAATTCAAACATCTAAAGATATTATACCCACTAGATCTATTTTATATTCCAAACTTTTTGAGAAAATATATAGCCCATACTCTTATGGTTAGAAAAGACTGTGAACCTATTCTCCAAGAGATAATACCGACAACTTTTAACCACATTCATCACTGTGGAAAACTCTAAATCATGTGTGGGGGTAATTCTTCTCATATAGCTAAAGCTCATGAGAGCCATAATATATAACATGATCACCCTATATATCCATTCCATATAGACCAACATTGTAAGCATCACTATATATCACATACCCCCTATTTGGATCTGGAAAGATCAAAATTGGAGCCAACATCAGATGTTGTTTCTATTCATCAAATGAATACCAACAATTCACATACCTTGAGAACTTCACCCATTTAATGGTAGCAATATTCAATGGAAATTAAAACTTAAATAAGTCCATAAAAAACCAACAATAGTATATTAAAATACCAAGGAATTTTCAAATCTCAAATACATTCCGTGGCTCCTTCCATAATTATAAAACCTTCAACTTCTTAGGATCAACTGAAAATCCTTGTTCAAAAATCATCTTCCCTAATAATTTCACTTCTTGGTTCCAGAAACATAATGTTGAAAGAAAAAGAAAACAGTGAATCATTATTATTTAAAAAACCAAACTCAGATGGTTCTTATTCGGACATTCAGATCTTAAATAAACTAAAATATCATTCATGAACACTACAAAAAAAGTTTTATGATACAGAGGTAATATATGGTTTATCAAATCCATAGAAACTATAGGAGTGTCATTCATACCAAAAGGAATCACAATATATTCCTAAGGGACATACCTTCTCATGAATTCTATCTTTGTAATATTAGACTCATGAACCCTGAGTTTATGATAACCCAACCATAGATTGATCTTGAAAAACCAACATTAACCTTTAAATAATAAAGAATTCATCCATCCAGTGAAGAGGATATTCACAAGATATTAATAAGGGCCATAAATGACCTTGAATTTCATTTTCAGAATATCAGACTCATGAACTCTAAACTGATGATAACCCAACCAAATATTGATATTTGAAAACCACTTTTCCACTTTACTTCTCAAAAAATAATCTATGTGGGAAAATTATATTTAATATTTATTTTCACCTGGTTCAAGTTCTAATAGCCTACTCCTAAAAGAGGTAAACTATAAAACTTATTGGAAAAGAGAACTAGGGATTCCTAAGGAAAAAATTGGGGTGAATGAAACCTTTTTCCATCAGATCTTGCAACTAGATCTTTATTTTTTTTAGATTCAATGATGCCATACAATATGTGAGTATCAAGGAAATAGTTCAATTGTGAAATCCGCCTCCATTTATGGAGGAAGAATGAAGAATTAATCTTGAAAAACATGAGGAAATTATAGAAAAACCATGTGAAGGTTATAAAGAGATGAAAAAACATCACGATCTACTGAAAATAGAAGATAAAAAACTACTAAGCTTTTGGTAGAAGGGTCCTGCATGACCATACCTCAGATTCCACTCTCCCTAAAAGACCTAAGTACTTATATTGGAATTAAGGAATGAAATATGATGATGATAAAAATAAACATAATCATATTGAGTGATTAGATAATCCATCCTGATGATGATGTCAAATAGATTAAAATAAAGAATGAAGAAATCGTAAACTAAATCTGCATCAGCTATTAAACATGACAAAGAAGGAAACTCAAACCCTTTATCATTATTTTTCCCAATAGGTATCACTAAATCCATAAAAACGGACATGAGAGAAATTATATGTTTAAGCACATAAAAAAATAGGTTGAAATAGATGATTTGGAGGCACCAGTATAAAAAAAACCAGTATCTATAGATAATGAAATAAAGATAGTACCTATCACTATCAATGGAAACATGTCAATATATAAGAAACAAATCATCCAATGTGTGAAGGACCTTCAATTTTTAGGCCTATGGATGGAACCCTATAGAATTTGAAGCATATTACTACACCAAAGTGATCTTTGGATCCGAATACCCTTTCCCATAATTAGAAGTAGACATATCTTGAAAGAACCTATGTTAATGGCCATAATGGCCACAACCATTACACATCATTATAGTCATGGAACATGAAACCTAGGTGTTCCTAAACTTTTCAAAATTATATCAATCTAGTGTAACACTTATGGATATAACTGATGGTGAAGAGGAGGCTCACTACAAAGAACCACCTCAACTACCCCTATGATGATCAAGAAACTTACTCTTCTTCCCCTACATGAAACTGAAACTACGAATTGGTTGAAGAGATGGGGAGGAATGACCAACCTTGACAACCATATCTATATCTTACACCATTTACCTATCTACTATATCCAAACATATATAAATATATAGTACGAATACCTATGATCTGATATTTTGTTGCAATCCATGAAGGTACTTCTGAGCATTTATCTGATCATTCTTCACCACCTTTGGATAAAAATGAACTGGATCCACAAACCAATTGGTATAAAATGGCATCGATCACTCTCCCTACTGCAAAGAGAGGAACTCTAGAGAATTTTATATCATATCAGACCCTGGATAGAACTATTGGAATATGAGGGTCTTGAAACACTTATAGTCCAAGCCCACATGCCTATCTGCATATACCATGGAATCCCACCGTCGCTTGAAAGGACATTTAAATATGAATGTCGTGCACTTCAAGTTGATATTATCAAGTGTATCTAGGAATTCAAAGATCTGATCAATTATTTCCATACTATCCTACACTTCTTGGGTCTCATTCACACCCATAAATTATGGTTCTTTCTCACATAAGAACTCTCAAGATCAATCTGTTTCTTCCCAACTCTTGGATGTACCTCAAGAATTGGTTTTTGGAATTCTAGTAAATTTTGGTCCATATCATGAATTTATTGCATGATAGTCACAATAATATTTTGACCCAAAAGAAGATACCCATGAGGATAATTCATTGTATCCTCCTTTAGAACATGGGGAAAACTTCTTAGAGGGATATCAGTGCACACCAATAATAGAAAGAATGATATGATGATTAGAGAATCTCAAATCAATCTAGAAAAACACAATACAAGACTAATATTTAGATCATGAACACAACATAGGAGGCACACATCCCAACATCCCATTTTAACATGAGTATCATCATGATAAGAGTTGGATAGAAACTCACCAAAACCTACCTATCATATCCATAAATCCTATCTCCCATCTTCCAACTTACCAAGAATGAGCATAACCATCCTCTAATACCAAAATATCATGAAACAACTAGGGACACTGTCTCAAAATTGGACCTAAACTAACCCATTTCATACTTGAAGGGTGTAACCAATTCCCACGAGAGGGAAACTAACACCTAGGAAACAACAACAACCAAAGGGAATGATTTCACCCCAACCTAATGCATGAAATAGAGAATATATATACATATAAGAGAGAATAAATGAAAATAGTAGGAAAATATATTAAATATATAAAATAATATATTGAAAATTCTACACAAAGAAGAAAAACCACTCTAAGGTATGAGTCCTAAAAAATAGGAAAAACCCCAAAAAATAGCTACTCCATATGATAGCATGGGAAAACTCCCACCATCTCACCACTAGATACCCAAAATCAGTTGAAAAAATCTTACCACCGCACTATAGAGCCTTTCCTTTCCCTATATCGAAAGATATCATAAGGTCTATGCACTACCGAAGGGGTGTTCAGGGTGTAATCTAAATAGAATTAGCAATATCCCACCCATGTGTTTTATAAAAATCCTCATTATAAAAATATGAATATTCTTAACTTTAAATAAAACATGAAATTATAATTAGTTAAATAGTTTTTATATCAAAAGCATTGGAAAAAATTCCCCCTTTTTCCCCAGTTATAATAATCCTGGTAAAACTGTATGAAATCATATCACATATATATAAAACATGGTAATTAAATCCAATTGGTTTGAATCAAAAACACTAGTAACATCATGAAAAGGATTATTATAGGACTAGATAGCTAGAAAGTTTTTACCAATGCGTATAAAATCATACACATCATGTCTCTAGATATATAAATTGAATCTAAAGAGTATAGAAACAACTCATAAAGTGAATATCCTAATAGGTCTAACAAGTCTCTAAAAAAACAGGCCCTAGGAATAGAGGTACACCCCATGAGTGAATCCCCCAAAAGTTTCAATGTACAAGGAATATTATTACACCTTCCACCTAAGTACCTAAGGCTTCTTATGTTCTATTTTTTAAAAATTCTTTAATCAAAACCATAATTTGAAAACCATTTCATAAATCTATTTCAAAATGTTTTTAAAATAAATTTTCTTTTACCAGAACAAGGGGAAGACGTATTTTCTCAAAAACCTACTTCCACACACATAAATCAATCATGAAAAATTATTCATAAAATGATATATAAAAAATAAATCAATATATTTAATCAAAAAAATTCTAGAGAAAATACCACATACCTTAAACATGGTATGAACACATATGAAATGGGATCCACCAATAAAGAAGGTATGTAAAGGAAATATCAGAAGCCCTATAATTGATTCCCAAATCTTTGAATCAATTTTATAAGTGAAGTGGTATATGTAGAAGATAAAATGACACATGCCTCAAGGATCCCACACGCCACACCACAATAAACACAAGGGACAACCTTCAGGAGAAGATCACACAACAAAAATAGAGAGGATCAAGAATAACATCATCACAACATCAAAAAATCCCCAAAAATAGTGTAATAGTGATTCCGTTACCAAAAAAAAATAAGAAGAAAAAATTTAAATTACCATAGAGAATAGACACAAGAACCACATAGATCAATCACTAAACCTTGCGATCCATAAGAAGTGGTGATCCAACAAATTGTCTTAGAGAGATCCTAGGTTTCAAGAGATAATCCTTTATTTTGAATGAAAATAATCATATGTGTAGTGTAATTAAAATCAATAGTACCGAACCCTTCATGAAACCAACCCCTTTCATTATATAAATCTCATGATTTAAGAAATATGCTGAAAAATGAATTTCCTCAGATTAAAAATCCTAATCAACCCATTCATGATGTGAACCTATTTCAAATATTTTAAAATTTTCATGCTCTAAAAAAGTTCACATCATTTTATGGACAATGGATTCATGTGGTGTAACCAATTCATGAAGTGAATGTGTATGCAAATAGTGCACAATCAAGAATATATATTAATAACCCAAAGAACCTTTTAAGATCTCCAAATTCAAGGATAAACCTCTAAAACATTGACACATTTATACTCATACTACATTAATTCAACAAAACTTACATCTATTAATATTATTTCATTTTCTTAATGAAAAATGATCCCCTATTCTCAAAAGGACCAAAAGGCACCCCACCAAAAAGGGGATACCAAAATAGAGACAAGAAATACCTGAAAGAATGTAATATAATGTTATAATAATAAACCCTAACTTTTTTAGCATAAATTTATATAAGGAAATTTTTATACCTATGAGTACAATTTTTAAGTTATAATTTGAGGAATCTGGTATGTTGGTTGAAAACAAGAATTATAGAAGTTTGATTGGTATTTTAATTTATAATACCATGACCCTGATTGATATATTAATCAGTTTTTACCTAGTTTATAATTTGAATCAAATAAAAAGGAATCTCATTTCAAATATATTAAAATTATATTTTATTATTTAAAAGGGAAAAAAATATTTTATTATTTTTTTCCAAAGGGGAATTATTTTGAATTAACAAGTTTTTATGAAATTTATATTAGAGTATGTCTACTAGAAAATAAAAGTAAAAGTGGGACTTTCAAACAACTTGGAAAATCCCTAGTCTCATGCATTTCTAAGAAGAAAAACTCTACTCCTCTTTCTATAGCCAGAGAAAAATATATAGCCATAATGAGTTATTGTTTCTAAATAATATGGAAGAAACAAACTATATTAGACATTGGGATTACATATGGACATATCCTTATTAGATGTGATAAAAATTGTTCCATTAATATTTCCAAAAAAATTATCCAACACTCTCTCACTAAACACGTAGACGTCAGAAACAATTAATTACGAGACCACTTTCAAAAAGTTGAATTATATTGAAAATTTTTAGGCTTGAATATAAACTTGCTGATATTTTCACTAAAACTCTTACTACTGATCATTTATATTTTATTAATGGTTAGTTATGAATGTTCTTCTTATGACACCTTATATTCGAGCTTGGATAAATATATTTTTCTTTATCCTTCTTTTCCCCCCAAAAATCATGGAAATATTGATTTATGTTTTCTATTATTTCTTTTCTTTATTTTTTACCTCACCTCTGTAATCATTATATCTCACTTGTTCTTTCATTTTAAAGAGATCATTATCACTTATTTCTGAGATTTTTCTTAATAGTGACCTTTTTTTTTCAAAATTAGTTTTCAAAATCAAATCAAAATATGTTTTTCTCTTATGTTCAAAATTCTATGTAATAATTTCTAAAACAAGTAACTTTTAGTATAAAATTAATCTTTTTTAAAATTATTTCTCAAAAAATATTTATTTTCAAAACTTATATGAGAAATATTTATATGCTATCTTATTTTAAAATTTTTTATCCTTTTTCTCTCTTAAAGTAATATTAATGATATGTAAAAATTATTTTTATACTTGTTTCTCGAACAAAGTTTTTGAGTTTTATTTGAAAAAACCCAAATGAGAGGACACTTTTGAAGTATGTTTTAAAATCTAAATGAAAAATTTCAACCCTATTAATCTTCCAATGGTGGTAAAAACACTTCTTCAAGGAAATTAATGTCTCGGAAAAGGTATAGACCAATTTCATCTTTTCTTTTTGTTATGTATCTTCTATTTCTTCATTTTATCTATGTTTTTCTCTATTCTTCTATCATTTCCATTTTCTATTTTCCAAAATCTCTTTTAGAATATCAATTGAGTGTTTATTACAATATTTTTATTGAATATTTTCTTCCCTATCCTAGTTTTATTTTCTATATCCAAAAAGTTATAGAGTTTTTATAGATTTTGTTGGAATATAAAGGGGGAGAGTTATATTTATCTTTTACTTAACAGTTTCCCAAAAGGAAAACTATTGAAATTTGTAAATATATTATTATGTTTTACTCTATTGATATATATAATGGTTTTTTATTTTTATCTTTATAATATTGTATATCATATATTGATATGCTGAATACATTTCCATTTATTCCATTCTTTATTTTCACTTGATATATTTTTTAATGTTAGTGTCTATTATCTTAAAAAAGGAGATTATTACACCTCTATCTCTCTCATGGTGTTTTTTATGATCCCAAAAACTCTATTGTGTATCTAAAATTATCATTTGGGTGAATTTAAGTCTCAATTTTTTATCTTTAAGTTACATCCTTAATAGATTTTATGAAGATATTAAATTCTATTCAATTACATTTTGCTGTTATTGATGAAGTCTTGGACCTATATTTTAATATGTTTTAAGAAATTATAATCAAGTTAGAAGATCAATATAAGACCGTAAAAGGATGAGAGGGTGGATCCACTTGAAGGGGGATAACTGCAGGCTGTACCAATTTGGTAATGCAGGGCACTGAACAGCTGGTGCCATGTAGACAACACACCTATTAGAGCAGAAGACCACTGACCAGTCAGTGGAGGAGTACCGACTAACTAGTGACAGATCCATAGGTTCAACATTCTACCATAAGTCCATTGACCATACAAATTATAATTTCAGATCTATGGTGGGGGTTTTCTAGGAAAATGGAGCTCAAGGTGACCCACCAGCTAGCTAGTGAGGTGAATTGGGTAGTTGGTGATGTCAAGTCAATTGGTTTTATAGAGTATTTAATTTTAATCAAAATCACATAAATTTTATCTTCTTCATATTCAATGAACATTAAAAATTACCTACTCTTCTCATATCATTTTATGGATTTAAAATGAGGTTCTTAGTTAAATGGATGATCTACTGATTAATAAAAACATCGCTTCTTTCCTTGATTCACAGGATAATCTCTGTTAGATCCTCTTAAATTCTCTCAGATAGATAATCTATTTTCTCCAACAATATCAAAGTCTCTATTCCTAATTATTCTCTCAATATTTAATCCCATTTTGTACTCATCTTTTTGAGAGATTATGGAGTAGAATTGTATTGGTTTTGTTCGAAGAAAACCTATGTTTTTTCATCTCCTTCTATAATGTGTTGTCACTACCAAAAAAGAAAGGTATGGGTTACTTGACTAAAATTGAAGATCCACAAGGTGGTCAAAAACCATAATTATGGTGCGTGAGTTTCCTAATTAACTCCAAGATCAATGGAGTAATAATATAAACCTATCAACCCAAGGGGAGTAGATGTAGGGACTTAAAGAGACCTTTTGTCAAACTCTACTATCAAACCGTGTTTTCAGTCTCATTTAATTTATGCATCACATAATTAAGAATTTGATATAAATAATTACATAAATTATATTCATCCATTTTCCACTATTCATATTGACTTAACCAATATTTAAATTAACTTTATAATTTAGATTAAATTTATCAACTCATTTCTTTATTGGATTAACCGCTTTAAGGATTTAACATTTCAAAATTGTTTATTTTTTAGTTTTCCATTTCCATTTGAAATAAATTTTAAAGGTAAATTCAAACCTTATTTCCATTATACTTAGAACAACACAATGTTTATAGGATTATATTGTTATTATTTATGTTAGATATATGAAATTTCTCTGGGATCCTTTGAATTGAATGGATGAATCGATATCAGGAACACATAAACTACTATCACCAATGGGTTTCTTTCATATCTTCTGAGTAGGATTTCAATAAACATATTGGAGAGTGGAATTTGTATATATGATATTCAGGACTTTACTATTAGAAACTGGTGTTGATTTTAGCCTTGTTTCCCACCATTAATATAGGAGATGATGAGACATGATAACTTGTGATCCCACTAATTACTAACTTGTTATAGGATGTATTGCCTAAGGAATTCTCCTAGTTTCACCCTATAGAGATAGGTATAGTTCATGATTAGGATAATGGAAGGAACAAAGAGTATATTGATTCCTCAAATGTGGATAGATCCTATAGAGCCTAAAAAGATGGATATTTATATATATAGCCCTCAAATAAATTGAGTCGTTATTCCAAGAACATTCCCCTGTGGTGATCCCATTTTATTTCATTTAAGGATGATGGTTTTTTTAAATTATGTGAAAATTAATAGATATTTAACCACGTGATAGTCAATAACCAATATCCAAATCCTTATATCAATGATTTTTTTGATTTTTTTCAGGGATCCAATTGGTTACCCAAGGTTGACTTGAGATTGGGATATCATTAACTATATGTGAGGCAATTTTATATTCCTTGTATTTATTTTTGGAGTAGGTATGACTGTTATAAGTATCTCATGATTCAGTTTGGTTCAATGAATGTACTAATAGGGTTTATATCCTAGATGAATTATTCATTTTATTCTTATTTGGAATCATTCATGATTGTATTCATTGATGAATTTTTAGTGCACTACAAGACATTTTAGGATCATGATTGACATATAGATATCTTATAAGAATATATATAGAGCATAATATTTATATATATCTCTCAAATTATCAGTTTTGGAATTATGTGGATCGATTCATGGGATTTGATATTTCATAAGAAAACATTTTTATTGACCCTAAGATGTTCAGGGTAGTTTTTTCTTATGACCAACTCAAGAACATATTTAATATTCATATATTACTAGGATTGGTGGGTTATTATAAAAGATTAATTCATGGATATCTTAATTTCAAGTGTTGATGATGGCCCAAACCAAGAGTGGAGAGAAGTTTGGGTGGTCCAATCTTTATGAGAAATCTTTCTTGGAGCTAATGGGAAGGATGAAATCCATGCCGATCTAGACCCTAACTGAGCCAGGTAAAGTGTAAACACAATATTTTTTAACATCAGGGTCTAAAAATGGATTAGTTCTAATATATAAAGGGTGAGTGGACACTCATTGGTTGAGATAGTTATGTTTTTATGAGTGGAATTATCAGACATATTATTTGGATCTGATAATAGTGGTGCATGTGATGTGATGTTGGTGTCACCACCCATTGGATTAGAGTTTCTTAGAATATACAAAAAAACATGAGATTAAAACATTTCTTTTCATAGTAGGACCTATAACATCAATTGAGGAGGCGGGTTGAGTATTTATAGTCTTTAAAATTCAAGATAGTATATGCCCTCATAAAGGTGAATTTATTTGATAATAGACGTTGTAGAAAGACTATGATATTGGTGATGTAATAGGCTTGTAATGATTTATAGTTGATGACCCTATTCATAGAGATTCATCTTGATGTTCAAGTGTATAGGGGTATAGTGAACCTCATAGTATTGGATATTACATACTCATTACTTGATAGATTTAAGAAGATATAGTGGTATGGATCAAATTTATGGGCGATGAGGGACTTTACATACGGTGGGTAGCCTCCACCATACTGTTTATAGAATAATGATGGTATCCTCAATATTATTGATGTATAATTTCTATCTCTATGAGCTTTCACGAGAAGGTGATATAGTATTGAAAAACCTTGATATGGGTTTTTCACCCATGTCTTACCAAGATGTATGGAAACAACCACAAGAAGTATTGGAGGCCTGGGATGAAGTAGGACATTATAGGATTCATTTTTGGTTCTTCACGTATCAATGGGTAATAGTTGACAATCAGCAACCAACATGCCTTGTTCAGCCTCTTCATATTCCGAAATGGAGGTGGGATTATGTGTTGATAGATTTCTTGATAGGGTTTATGAGTCCACCCCGATGTAGTGATATAGTATAGGTTATTTTTGAATAGTTTATATTTTTTCTTTTATTAATGATGAAGGATACCCAGTCTATTGGTGAGTTGGGCCAGTTATAAATTAGAGAGATAATATATCTACATGGTGTTTCTTAGAGTATAATTTTTAATTGGTATACCTAATTCATATCTCTTTTTTAGTAGGTTATGTAGATGGATCTTGATAAGCTAGTGGACTTTAACAAAACCATCCACCCTTATGCCAATTAATAGTATGAACATACTATCAAAGTATTAGAGGACATTCTACGAGCATGTGTTCTTTATTTAGATTTTTTAAATGAGAGTCGTCTCACATTAAATAAGTTCACATATAACAATATCTATAAATAATTGATTCAAATAGATCCTTTTGAGGCCTTTTATGACATGGAAGTATTCAAATGTTAGAGAAAATCTAGTTTATGATACTTTATATCATTTTTTTAATATGGTAGGGGAAAGTGAATTCTCAAAGAAGACCAAGATCATATGCATACCAAAGACATCATTCTCTAGAGTTTGAAGAGGGAGACTGGGATAACTTGAGAGTGCCACCCTAATTGATACATTGATAAATTTAGGGGAAGAGTCAGTTGATTCCAAGGTATATGGGGTTGTGTTTTCAATTGGATTATTACCATGTTTAATCAATTATCAATTCTCTAGAAATTCAATGTTATTCCGTATATATTATATATAACTCATCTCATAAGATAGAAACTTGACCTTTTTTCATGTGATAAATATCAATGATATCAAGATGGGGTTTGATATATCATTTAAATAATGAAAAATTCGTATAGTGGACTAGTGTAAAAAGATCCTATGTATAAAGATGGTATCCATAGAAAACATGTACTCGAAATATAATCATATCAAGGGGGATAATTTGGTGTGGGAGGAAGATGTGCAAGTGTAGTGGGAAAATATTTTCACAAAAAATGATCAATGAAACACATTGAGGATGAGTTACTATATAGCTGGGAATTTTTAACACCCCTTGTATTTTAAGTTATTAATTTTCCTAATTTTTTTTTTCAAAACTATGAATATTTCTTTGTTTTCTAGCTATTGGAAGAGTTGGTGGGGGCCAAGGGTTGGTTTTTCAAAGGAAAAATATTCATTTTTCATGTTAGAATTCATGTGTCATCTATCCTTATAGAATGATATGAGTAAGGATTAACTTTCCACTTCTTATAATATCTATTTATCTTAATATTATGATTTTCTTAAATAGATAACAATAATTTAGGATTTTTTTCAAAATTTTCAAAATTATTTGTTTGAATATGATTCTTATGATGACCTTTAATGATAAGGGAACTACAAATTGAAGTTTTGAGGTTCATAATTCTTTTATCAGTTTATATAAAATTTCACATGATGTATGACATGTGTCCTTGAAAAATGTGCATGATTAACAAAAAAATAATATAAGTTGATTATTTTTTCTCTTAAAGAGTCTAGTAAGGATGTTTAGGGTCATGAGTGGTCCTTCATGCATTGTATTTTGATGCTATGGTCACTGATGGACATGAAATTGAGATAAAGTGTGATGAAATCTATATACAGAACCCACCAAGCTATTCCTTATGTTATATTATTTTTCAATGGACACTGTTATGTATTAAATAACCTCCATTGATAATAGGATGTATACTTTATCTGATGGTTAGATGAGGTTTCATTATTATGTAGATAATGTTTTGTTTTTGTAAAGCTAAAATTTTCATGTTTAATATGTTTAAGTAGGTGGGTCTTACCCATTGATAAACTAAGTCATTTGAAGTGGATTTAAAACACGGGTTTGAAATTATGGAATGTGGTTTGGTATGAGGGGACCAAACTAGTTTTGATTATTTGAGGTATAATATTACTCCCAAAAATTATTATGATTTATTCTAATTCATCAATTTATTTTTTTATATAACAAGTTAAGGTTAATGTTAAGGGATTTTATACCCTAGTGTATTAATATTAAGATTTAAGGATCAAGACGCCATATAGATGAGATCATTTTGTAAATGGGATTAACTTTCCTATGGTCTTTATGTTCTTATGATTGATTTGAGATCATTATAGATATAAGGACACATTCCCCATTATCTTTATATTGTTTTGATCCAGAATCAAGATTCCTTAGGGATGAGATAGTTTTGGTTATCAAGAACACCATCTTATGGTATTTATATTATTATGAATTTAGTAAAGGGGATATTAAGCTAAAATATTTACAGAAATGGGAAATTTTTACTATTGGTCTTAGTAATATGTTGACCATGGATAAATATTCTTTCCAGCATAGATCTTTGTAGACACATGACTCTTTCCCACCTATCTTTATATTTTATTGAGTAGGGGTCATGATTATTTAGGGATTACATCATTTTAAACATTGATATCTCTCATTGTGATTTCAAGTTATGCAGATCATGGATCAATATGCCTTAGGGATAAGATAATTATCTATTTTTTCCTACAATCATTACATTCTTATGAGTAGGTGTTGATATGATATTTGGGTTGAGATAATTATAGGCATAGGAATAAACTAGTACTCTTCCCATGAAATGCACGACGCTATGACAAAGCAGATGCATTTTTAAGGAAATTGATAAAAAAAAACATTAAAAACATAATTACAAACGCTTCAATACCAACTTGATAAGAAACTATATTAAAAATTTTTCAACCTAAATAGCACTAAAGAACATAAATATGCTGTATAAAAAATACAATAATAAATCATTACGATTTCGAGAAGCTAAAACCCATAAAAAGTCATAATCTGAGATCTTATAATTGGGTATACTTATAATACACATAGCATGCAGAAAACATAGACACGTGACATTCAAACATCAATTAGAAAACCATTATTTCAATATGATTTAAACTTTAATTGTAAATATGATTATTACCTCCTTTTTACAACATTTCAACATCAATACATTCCAACTTCAATTAGAAAACCAATAAAATAAAACAATATCATTATAATAAACTGAAAACAGGGTGAATAAAAACATAGAAACTTCTATTTTGGACACTTCTTACAGTACCATGGATAGAGATGATTCCAGCAACCCACATTTGCCTCTAAAATCACTGATAAACTTTCTAATATTACCCTTCCATGTAAATATATATTTTATCATGTGAGTATTGTTCTATGTGTAAGCACATGAGTGTTAGATCTGTAACACTGTAATTTAGACAACCTTTCATGAACTGTTCCATACATAGCTTAAGATTTTCCCTCAACCTTGAAAGCTCGTCATTGTGATGAACTCTCCAGGAACATAGAATCTTCGAGAATCAGAATCTCAAATAAAATCAAGAAGAGAAAGGCCATAAAATCTAATAATATGAAAGGAAAATGTTACCAAAGTTCAACACACACGTATCACTAAACATTGCACATAGAGTAGGAAAACCTCAAAATAATGCAGCACACCTGTCAATCAAAATATTCTGCTTTTCATTCCAAGGCATCCTGTAATGAAATGGAAAACATAAGAAGAAATGAAATAAAAAAAATATTTCTTTTTAAAATACATATTGTAATAGATATTTTGTTGCTACAATAATAATATTGGTGTTCTTGGATTAAATGGCATTTGATGCAGGCCATAAAGTTTAGATAAAAATATAACTGGATATAAAGAGAACATAAGAAAAATAATACAAAAGGGAAAGGAGAAGTATGAAAGGAGAAATAAGAAAGAGTATGGTTTCTAGAGTTGATACCAAAGAAAACCAACAATAAATCTTTCATTGAAAAAAAGATATATTTTTAATACCCAGAAAACTGGATCCTATTAGCTTGACACACTTACCCCATGCAAAAGATAGATACAACTCAAGGATGAATAACATGATCATAGATAACTCAATATTAATTTAATGATAAATATAGATATAAAAAGACACCAAAAACTTCAATAGAGATAAATGATATATAATTATTGACAGAGTTAATAAGTTTATGAAATTATAGAGGAATAAGTATTTACCTAAATCAATAGAAATGCAGATTATGGGGAAATGAGTATTCACCCGAGATACTCAGAGTAATTATACAAAAATCTTGACAGAGTTAATAAATATATGAAATTACCAATGAATAAGTATTTTCCTGAATCAATAGAAATTAATATTATAGAGAACTGGGTATTCACCTAAGATGATAAGAATAATACACACTAAAAAGTGAAACACATTATAGATGGGAAATATAGCTGGTTGGTTAAAATAGAAAAGTTTAAACATCCAAAATGAATTAAAGAACATGTTCAAAGCTCATGTGTTTTTCCAAGGAATATCAACTAAACCTGGAATATGAAAATCACTACATAAATATGATTATCCTTGGATGGGAAATTTATGAATCTGAATATAACAGTACAAAATTAAGAGAATATTTTAGTGAGATGTCATACTACATAAATGGTTGCAGGTGTAACCAATATCATGTTCAGTGGGTCCCACCAGTCACTGCAAATAGATGCATATAAAAACAACATGCATTAGGTTTAAAAACAACATGTACTCACTTCATGAAGTATCTCAACTCCTGGTAAATAAAAAAAATTCATTAACTTTGAAATGATAATTACCCTGTAAAAAAATCATATTATGTGGTAACTATATTCTCTAATGAATCTTCAACCATTGCATGGACATTTGGTTTTTCATGATTAATCATGAGGTACATAAAAATCTAAAAAAGGGGAACTAATTGAAATATATTATAAATCACAATATATGTGAAATCTTCTATATTGGTGTACAGTATGAGAGGACACTAATCCTATTTGATGTAAGCTTCAGAGTTTTTTCAAGATCTGAGCAGGTAAAGCCATGGAAGGGGAGAAGTCATGTTACATAAATAGTTGCATGTGTAGACAATATCATGTTCAGTGATGGGCTCCAGTCACCTCAATTATAATCCTATAAAAACAACATGCATTGTGTTTCAAAACAACTTGTTCTCACTTCATGAAGTAACATAACTCCTAGTAACTTAAAAACAATAATTCAATAACTAAGAAATGATAATATGACCACCTAGGTTTAGACAATACACATCACATTAGGTACAATGAAGTTACAGTAACATTAAATAGGGTTCACTGTAGTTATAAAAACCATTCACATCATATATTTTGGCGACTTTTTAGCCCTAATAGAAAATAGAAACATCAAACTTTCAATTTTACTCAAAAGTATATAAAATAAAGAGATTTCCAATAGAATAAATAAAACACTAGTATGTATTATATATCATTAAATATCATAAAAAATAGTGAAATATATATACTAAACCCGTAGAAGAAAATAACTAAAATGTTTAAGAACACCATCCATTTTCTAAGGTATCTAAATAAGAATTTTACCCTTTCAAGCAGTTTAATGAAATATAGAAAATAGTCTTAGTTTTATGATGCAACAAACAACCTAATATTATGAAGTATACCATGAGAGTTATCAAGAAAAAGAATATATTTTTGGAATTATAGATTCCCTAAACATTTGAAGAGAAATTAAAGGAACATTTAGACCACTTAAAAAGGGATTTCAAACATCAACATAGTTTAATGAAATATAAAAAAATATATTATCAACCTAACCAAAAACATTTGATGATAATTTGATCTATAAAAGTAATATTATGATATAATAAATAAATAAAACTATAAACCAAAAATTAATTATGGAACCAAAATCATAGAAACAGGAAACACATATAGTGATTTCAACAAACTAACAATGAAGATGATATAAAAATAATGAATGGAAGTAGATATTGTTGAAATAAGCTAAAAGAAAGTGAATATATTATGAAAACATTATGTGATACTGCTTATTAAGTAAATAATAATGAATGGGTACTCATGATTCTCTATGAAACCCTCATAAAACTCATTGAACTATGATCGATTAAGTGTTTCCTACTATCATTGATTTGGATGATATCCTGGATTCCTTCCTGGTGACCAGTATAAAATTCACTTTGAACCAAAACCATATATTATTAAAAGGTTATATAAAAAACTCTTACAATTTTTAAGAATGAAAATAAAGGTATAGAGATATAGGAAACTTTAGTTGATCTTTAATGGTTGAAGTTACACATATCATTACTGGACTTTCATCCTCATTAGCATACAAAAAATTTAAATGTATTAGTTGCAGTGATGCGAGGGAAAGTAAAAATGTAAAGTACAATAAAAAACTAATTACATAGATTATGTAACATCCATTAATTTAGAGAAAATAAAAATAAATATATACTGAATCAAGAATTATATTTTTCCATAATATAAAATTTAAAACAATGTTTTAGGAGCCTACTAAATCACGGGCAATGACAGGCCGAAATAGTTGACCCCAATCATCTATTGTTTCCTGAAAGAAAAATACACCATCATTAATCATACCAATAAGTAGGGAGCACTATGTTTTCATTAAAAAGATAATATAGGAACAGACTCATACCTCACTTCTAACAAAAACAAAGTCAATTAAATTTAGTGATGAAAATGAGGAATGAATCTAGGGAAGAGAAAAAAAATCATTAAAAAAAGAAATGTAGGAAAATGACTGAAATTTGAAATTTGTAATATTGCATTACATTGTGGAAGTTTTGTATGAATAGGTTTTAATGGATAATTTACAGTACAAAATAGCAGAGTCAGATAAATAGACTTATATAATAGAAAAAATCACAAATAACATTACATAAATTCATCCAAAAATAGAGAATAATATAGAATAAAAATGATAAAATAAAAAAATGAATGAAAAAAAATTAAAACATACCAGTAGGCCATCTACTGAAATAGAACACAGTAAATATGAAAGTTCATTTTTTGAATACTAGTCAAGAACTGCAATCAAATAAAAATTTTCCAATGAAAATTGAAATAAACTGTAGCCAAAGAGAAATAAAAAATTAAGGAAAATTTGATAAATAATGAGAAGAAAAATTAATACTAAGAAATCATAGACCATTGAACTAAAAAAATTACCATGAGAATCTTAACTGAAGAAAGAGTACACGAAGAGTAAATTATGAGGGATAAGAATGATATTTGCCAAAACCCTGGGTATGTGGTCGAGATCTGGAGAAGTGGCGTGAGGGATTGGTTAGGCATGGAGGAGCAGTAGGTGGGGGATATGCTATGGGAGGAGCTGGAGGCGGAGGAACTGTGGTGGGAGAACCTGGAGGTGGAGCAGTCGCTGGTGTAGAAGCCAGAGGTAGAGAAGCCATAGGTAATAGCGGGGTGTTGACTACGGAGTTACCGGAGGGGGATGAACCAAAGTCGTAGCAACCAAATGAGGAGAAAACATTGAAAAATGACCTAGAGATAGAGGAGTTAGATGCGGAGTATCTGGATATAGAGGCAGAGACAAACCTGTAGGCATGGATGTGGAGGGGTGTTGGGGATTCGATGAAATCAACTAGGAAACCTAAGAGGCGGTAAAACCCGAGCAAGGGTGGGAATTGGAGGGAGGAAACAAAGAATTTTATGGAAACTACGAATTGGAGGGATATGTTGACCTGTGTTTTTGGGAACCTTAGGTCGAGAAGAGGTGCTACTCGAGCTGTAGGAGAAACCGATGGAAATTTCTATGGATGTGAATAAAAACACAAGCTAAAGAAGGACTAAATCTTCATGCGGAAGAGGGATGGAAGGGAACCAGAACTACAGGGGTGAAGACAACTCAGGTTTTTGGGAATCGTAGGTCGACACTTGAAGGTGACTTGGTGTAGTGAGAATCCTAGGTCGATAGAGTGAGTGATAGAAAACAGTGAGGGAAACCTCACGCAAAATACGGAGGGAGTGCCAGAAAGGGTTTATGCGGATGGAAGACATGGAAGACAGTCCGCATGTAAGCATAGAGTTTCATAGGGAGGACACATGGATGGGTGGAAAACTTAAGATTAGTATAGTTAGTAGATTCCCACTATAATTATTCTGTTTTAGTGATACATTTGGAATTATCCAAACATTGTATGAGGCTTTTATGGTCACTCCATAGGTGGATTGAGATCACTAAGGGATGTGGAATTTATTATTGTTATTATTGGACCCACAATGCTCCCAAAGTGGACCAGATATCCCACTAGCCAACCAATTTGTGGGTTGCACTAAACTAGGCCACTAATTGGGCTAAATACAAGGAAATATCCTCTAGCCAACTGGGGATTTAATATCACATCCCTATAGAATCAAACCCAAGGATGACTAGAATAATAACCACTAGTGAGTTTATTTGGTACCCCTACTCCATATGGTGTAGTGGTACCAGAGAAGCTTCCTAGTGGTTATTATTCCATTCAGCCCTGAGTTCCATTCTACGGGGAGGAAAGATTAAATCCATAACTGGCTAGAGGGTATTTCCTGATATCTAGCCTAGTTGGTGGCCTAGTTTAGCACAACCCACAAGTTGATGGGCCAATGAAATATCTTTTCTATTTTGGGAGCATCACAGTTCCAATAAAAAGGCACCTTTTCAAAAGACCTACACCACTAATTGGGATATAGTCTAGCCATGAACCATGCCCACCATTACTGTGGGCTGGGCCACTTGGGAGTTTTGACTCCATGTGGTCGGTGCTATGCCCAGGCCCTACCTAGATTTAATAGTCCTCCCCAGACATTGGAACTTGGGACCTTAGGCATAAAAACCATGAGGGAGCAATACGAGTACCACTACAATATATGATGTGGTGGTGCTCATTATTCTCCGTACTGGCTATTATGATAGAAGTCCCAGGTACAAATAGCGGGGGAGTTGCATTAAATCCTAGTAGATTCTGGGAAAAGTACCTTCCACATGGAGGCGTAAATCCCTAGTGGACCAGTTTGCAATAATGGTGGCCATAAGGCATGGAAAAAAATATGACCCAATTAGTGGAGTCGTTCTATTTAAAAGGAACCTTTTTGTTGGACCTGTGATGTCCAAAAAATAGACAAAGATACTCCCCATCCCCTACACTAGGGTAACTCGACTCTTAACTAGGCCATCAACCGAGCCGAGTATCATGGATATCTCCCCTAGCCAGTTGGGGATTTATTTCACCTCCCTAGAGATTCAAACATAGGGCTGACTGGACTAAAAAACACGAGGGTGCATCTCTGGTACGACCATTACATATGGTGTTGTGGTACTAGAGATGCTTCTTAGTGGACATTATGCTAGTCAGCCCCGGGTTTGAATCTCTAGGGAGGAAAAATAAATCCCCATCAGGCTTGGGGATATATCCATGATACTCGGGCTAGTTGAGTGGCCCATTTAAGATCCCATTTACATGAGTGTAGGGATAGGGAGTATCTTGGTCTTTTTTTGGAGCATCATGGGTTTAAAACTTATTGGAATATCACTTAATCATGAACTCATATATTATATATTTGTTTAGGGAAGCGATTGTTGGTGGTGTACTATGTTTTAATCACAACCTTCATGGGAATATCAGTGAATATAAGGTCTTAAAGGTTTAAGACATAAGTAAGGTAAATCTTACTCTATTGATGTATGATTTGGAGTTTTATAGTCAGAGTTTCGAGCTGGGGATTCACATGGATTCAGGTCCGGTTTTGCAAACACATCTAGTTTTTTGTTTATTTTTAAACTATGTTGTATGTTATCATCCCATAGGGGATATTATTTATGTATTTGTGAATCTATTAAAATTACAATATTTTATTTTAATACAGAATTTATAATGTTATTTCATCATTGTTTTATTATAAGTGTAATGTTTATTTTTTTGATACTTGCTGTGATGATTGTTATTATTATTTCTTATGGTAAATTTTATGTTTATCTATACTAAAGTATACAGTCTACCTATAATAACATATAAATACCAACTGATAGTCAATAGAATCTGGTGTATGAGGAGGCATACTTTATGTTTTGTGACACATTCCATATCATATTCATTTGGACCGCCTAAGATGGGGATGTGATAGTAAAGTTGAAGGACACCACTAAATGGGGATAATTATGTCAAATTGTTGAGTATTTTTAATTTATTGATGAAAATGGTGGTAATTGATTAAATAGACATTTTTAGGTCATTTTACATAGATATGTGTTGCTATTCACTTTGTAGGATAAAAAGATGAGCATTTTTCATGGAACTATTATTGAATAATATTAGAATTAGGAAGAAATATACCATGGTATGTTTTCTAGGGAACCCTATCATAATGTGGTAATGTTATGTTATTTCAAAGAATGAAACAACTATATTTTATAGAATATAAGGATATAAAGGCAATTAATTTTAGATTAAAACCCTTTTACTGACAAAATATATCATTATTGATATAACCACTTTGTTCTTATAATTGACTTTAATTTTTTTTAGATTTGATAAGAATATTTGAAAAATATAAAGACTATATAAAATATAAGGAATTGTTAAAGTTTTTATACTAGGATAGGTATTTTATTTGGAATGGAATGAGTGGTTGACGTTAAAGAGAAATAAAATAACTGTCTTAGTGTTTTTAACATTATTTCAATATTCATTGGGAGGGTCCTATGTATTTACTTATTTTGGAAGTCTATCTTGAAGAAATATGTGGATAAGAAGTTGGAGGTAGTAACCCTAGTTTTTAATGTGATAATAACCTAATCATTGTAATCAAAACAAAGTATAGTAATTTCTGTGGTACATTGACACAATATAGGTGTATAATAGTTTGAAATAGCCTATTTATGTGAATAAAGTAAAATCCTCATGTCAATATATTTAATTTTCATATTTTATTATTTTTACAAAAAATTGGTATCAAAGACAACATGTTTATTTACTAGAGAATCTATCATAAAGTAAAATTTTATAGAGGAAAAAATATTAAAGAAAAATATGTTCTTCACTTTGATTGATGTAATTATTATGTTTGGAAGAATCAAATGAGATCTCATTTATATGAAGTAAAAAAGTTTCATGTCTACTAAATATATTTGGGATATGATTTCCAATATTTATAAATAAAAAAACAAGGTGAAACAAGAAAAGTTGGAAGTATTTTATAGAAAATTTAATGACTTGAAGTTGTACATTGGAAAAATAATTTATGGTCGGTTTAATAGAGTCATTGCAGTAATTGGATCAATTCTTGGTCATGGAAACGAGATAAAGTTATGTGAAAATATAAAGAAGATCTTAAGGTGTTTTTCACATTTGTATAATGAAATGTTTTTAGTACTAGAAGAATAAAACTTGGTTGTTCTCTCAATGGATGATCTAAAAAATTAGTTTGGTTTTATATGAGATGCATGTAAAACCATATGGGATGATGATTCACTACTCCAAGGAGATATAAATCAATGTTATAGAAAACATGAAATTAATAATGGTAATGACAGTGAATAATAAATGAGTTTTTAATTCATTTCACTAAGTGGAAAAAATTTAAATGAGGAAAATATAGATTTTAGAGAAAGAATCCATAATATTTTATTGAATTATATTGGGTTATTATTATTTAATTAGTGTGTCTAAATTGGGTTTATAGTGATGATAATGAGGACGATTACTTAAAAAATCATGTAAGTAAATTTCCCCTAGAACGAGTGTAAAACATGAAAATAAATCCGAATGAAATTAAAATAAAAAGTATTGGTTTCTAAAGAAGAATAATATGAATATGTTTATCTTGAATAATATAATATGAAATTTATGTCATATTTTATTTATGTTGTGATAAAAACAATTGATAATTTATAATTTCAAAATGAAGAGGAAAATCAATTGAAAGGAGTTACTAATCTCAATGTTGAAATTAAAGGTATTATTGATGAATTATATATCCAAGGGAATAATAAATAGAAAATTATTAAACTATAAATTAAGTGTCCATTTTATATTCAATTATTCAAAAGTGAAGTCACTAACATAAAGATAATTATGAAGTATCAAACTATAGTATAAGGAACATAGGGAAAAATTATTGAACATCACATAAAAATTAAAGACTAAGATAATTTAACCAATGAAAACAATATTTTTATTATGTAATAGGGTAAAATTATTACAATAATAGTATTATAATTAATTTAATATGTTTTGATATTATTTAAAAACAAGAGGTTTTAAAAAGAAACTTTATATTGATAAATTTAAGAATGATAAAGTTAGGGAATAAGATGAATGAGGAATAAATAATATTTAGTAGTGAATTAATTTTAAAAGGTATAATAACATGGGGAAAATTTAGTTTTACTTTGAGGATCATCATAAAAATTGATTTCAACAAGTAAAATGTATGAAATAAATGGAAATTTTAAAGATAAATCTCAATCATTGATGAGTTTTCAAAAAAAAAAGAGTTATTTAGGGTAGTAAACATGTGGGGTGAAGGTTATAAAATATTTCCCCTCATGAAGATCTAATTTTGTGCCTAAATGGGCTGTATCCTAATCTATTATGATGATAAAAAAGGTTACTAAATAGGAAAGGTACCCATAAGACACCAATAGAGGTGGTGAACATATCCTACATCTCTTATTTTAATGATATTATTTTCCACGAACTCATATTTTCTTTAAGTATTTCTATTATGTGTTTAGAAGAATGAAAAATAGATTATATAGTATAAAAAGGAGAATTTATAGGAAAATGATGAACTGAATTACATTGGAAAAAATTATCTCCTATAGAAGAAGTGGATAAATCCTTCACTACTTATTCTAAAAATAATGAAAAGAGACACATTGTTTTCTCAAACCATCCTAGAGTGTCATGGATATAAAATAATAATAAGGGGAAGGTTATATTATTTGAAATTTAAATTAATTTGATACATCATAAAAACAATATGAATTATAGATAGTCGGTCTTCATCACACATGATTAAGAACATTATCTTCTTTATAAATATGAAATTCCTTATAGATGAAATGAATCGATTTGAAAATTAAAGGGATTTAATGATTAAGGGATGTTGTAAAATTATGTTTTATAATGATAATTTTAATAAAAAAATTACACTATGTGTATAGTATTAAAAATAATCCACTGGCCTTAAAAATAATCTATTAAGTCTAAGTCAACATTATGAGTTAAGATTTCAAGTAACATTTTACCAGAAGAGATTTTTAAGAAAATAAAAAATATGAAACTCATTGATATAGTTATAAAGTATTAATCATAATATTTATCTAGTGTATAAAAAATAGAAAAAAATTATTCTCATAGTGGAAATGGATAGTAGCTTCCATCATTTGTATTTTTTCCATATTTAATAAAATATGGTTCGTGAATGAATAATTATGTCCATGATTAATATTCTAAATCTAAAGTGAGATTGAGATAAGAATAATGATTCATGTGTGAGTGGGATGAATTTTAGAAATACCTAAAAATAAAATAATAAAGAAGCCTCACACATTTCTGATTTGGTTTATAGTTATGTGTGTGTTCCTCGGTTATATCATACAAATTAATAGGAAAAATATTTCATATTTATTTTAGAAGAATAAAATAGAATGAGTGGAATTATGTTTATGAAAAATAAAAATCAAGTAATAGATTATAAGAAATGAAATTGAAGTTGAAATATGAATGAAATATTGATATTAATTCAGTTATTTTTATTGGATAATGGTATTAAGTAAACATTAATTAAGGTGAAATATTATTTAGATAGAAATAATACAAAATTTTAGTTATCTAAATTTTAAATCCATAATAATATTGAGTTGTTGAATGGTTAAATTTAATGGTAAAAAACATGGAGAATAATCTACTCCTAAAGAGTGGTATCATTATGTACTTTTGGAAAGAGGTAGTGAAAGTGGCACTGTACTCTTAAAAATATGATTTTTATGTCTTATAGAAAATAAAAGTCTATATGAGATGTTTTTGGTATGGAATCTGACATAAAATTAATCAAGAGTGTTTGGAGGCAACTGGTTTTTAGAAAAAATAAGGTGATTAAGGAAAATATGGAGAAGTGTTTGATGAAAATGTTTTTATTTGTTACTTAAAAAATAATATAAATTATACGTTTTTCAATAGGAAGCCCAATAAAATTATGTAAAGAAATTATATTAAAGTAATTGATGGAAAATATTGAACAGAAAATGATAATTTAGAATTGGAGGAAATTTATTAAGAAGAGGATGACCTTGATACAAAATCAATAGAAATTCAAATAATATCTTAGGAGGTAGACATAAAAGATAAATTAGAGGATGTTTTATATACTGAAGAGTTTCAAACACCAACTTGAATGTTGATGTAAAGTGCTTAAATCAATGAATCCAATATTTTTTGAGATAAATAATCTTTAAAAAAATCCCTGTGAATGAGGAGTGATGACTACAATGCTCTACTATCATAATAGGAGTTGAAATCATTTCAAGAGGTGGAAACAGAAAAATCATGGTTTAAAGTCAGGAATTAGGAGATATATCTAATAAAAATAATCAAATATTAGGGAAATTGAAATAGTTGAATGATTGCAATTTCATTAGAACATTATTAATGCTCAAAAAATTAATATTACAAGAATGGAAAATTAATTTGGAAAAATTATAGTTTGGTATGAAAATACTATGATCAAATTTAAGGTAATAGACATGGAAACAACTTTTAGTTTGGTTATGAATTTTACTGGACTGTTGTATCATGACATTCAGGTTTATGATGTGTCAAGATGAGGATCAGGGATGATTCAAATAGCAAGGAGGAACCTTAGAATACATTTCAATTGAAAGGTAAGGTTTTATCAATATGATGTGTGTTGCATCATGGTTTTCTTAGTATAGAATATAAGTTACAATAGTTTGGTGTGCTATGCAGTGGTAGATTATATTATGGTGTGAGTCTATGCCTTGTGGAATAGTGATTTGGCTATGAGTTTTTAGAATCATTCTATTTGGATGCACCATGTTGGTTGTGCCATGAATTTTCAAGGTATGGAATGGAGTTCCTCAGTGTGTTTTTGGGTTAAATAACATGGGTTCTATTATGATGTGGTTTGGGTAAATCCATAATAAGGGTTTTGGTTATAGATTATACAGTTATACAATTTTTTGGATCATTTCACCATTATGGATGGAGTTACTATTAGATGTGAACATATGGGGGTATACCATATTTAATGATATTACATATATCATATGTGATGACATGTTTGAGAATAAATTTAGTGATTATAAGTAGATTTAATCAAAATAGAGTCTTGTGAAGTCTCTTCCTCTTATATCATTTAATGTGATAGGAAATACGATATGCATGCATTTGATGAATTCGACTTCCACATCCATGACCACATGGATCCATTGAGTTATAATCCATTAGATGGATTATTTGGGGCTTCAAATCATTTATTAAAGGAGTTAAATGTAAAATATGAAATGAATAGTAATTCATGAGTATAACCTAATGTGTTTGGGATGACTGACATTTTTCATTAAATAAAGTGTGTTCGACAAGCATATATAAAGGATATGATCCATACATGTTATTCATATCCCATGTACATGTGAAGTAATATGAAGCTCTATTATCCAGATACACCATTCATAACTTCACTATGATGGTCCTATAACACCTCTAAACATTCAGGAACACCCATATTGTAAACTAGGATCCAAGACCTATTGATTACCCACAGAGGATGGAAACCATTTCTCGATACTTCTGTTATCATCATCAAGAATATTCCATCGAAGAAGGATGATGGGGCCACTTATTCTGGTATACATGTACTCTATTATTTATTTCTACAAACATTTAATTACTTGGATATAGTATGGTATGTTCTATGGGTTATTTATTTTTCTAAAGATCTCATGATGATCCCTTATGACCCATTAGTAGTATAAAAGAAAATTTCATTAAGGATTGAACATGTAAAATTTACTAGTTTTGAAAGAAATTCCATAGAAAAATGCAACTATTGTTATATCATCTAATATGGTATGAATAAATTCATTTGATTCACTTAAACACAACAAACAACCATGATATATCATAAGGTATGATATATATTAAATATTTGGTTTTGAACTATGGTGTAGATTACGATATGAGATACCATAAAATTTGTTTTGGGGCCATTTTTTCAGAAAACAGAGTATCTTACTATATTTAAAACATCTTATATATTGTAAAATAAAATATGTGTTATACTATGATTCATATCATAAGACATGACAAGAGAAACACTATAAAATTGGATATTATATCATAAAGTATGAATAGTACACAAAGAATACTCTTTACAGAATTAGTCTCATTTTATGTCTGATAATATGATCATCAGTTATAAAATAGAACTTCCCTATAAAATTAATAATTTAATTTTTAATAATTTTTTAGTTTATTAATTATAAGTATTTCCTTGGTAAAATATGATTTTTCATTCCTTGGTTAAAAATGAAATGTTTAATTTTTTTCTCATGTTTTTAGAAATAAATAAGGCTTATTTATTAGTTTATTCTTTTATATGATTTGTGTTTATAGATTTTTAATGCTTTTTATGCTTAAATATATAAGATAAATTACCTATAGAATATATATCCATGAAATATATGCTAGGTGTGTTATCATAAGATTTAGTTTTTTCATCTACCATGGCCTCAATTGGTGTTTAGAATTACGATTTTGAAAATATTTATTATTTAGATCTTGTGAATATTTAGTTTTAGAGATACCATGAATTGAATTCACACTTGAGTAATGTCTAACTCAAGATAGGGACTTTGGGTTGGACTACCCACCCACCTAGAGGCTTATACCTAGTTTTAGAAAGGTGAGGGGTTGGATATCTATCACTTCGTGCTTACTCACATAGATATTAACATTCTTATATAGTTATATTACTTTACATGAAGAGTTCATATACCATATATATGAGATGAATTTTTATTTGTATGAATATTTTTGGCTTCTATTATGGGTAATTTATAGAACCACTAAAAATATGGCCTTTATCAGTGTTAGAAAAGTGCATTAACAACGCTAAAAAAGCACTTTTAATTGAGGCAAAGATGGGGGGGGGGGTCCCTTTTATCAGTGATTAGAAAAGCGCAGATAATGTACCCTTTTATCAGCGCTAAAAAACATGTTGATAAACAAACCATTTTATCAGCACTAAAAAAATCACCGATAAAAGGTTCCTTTATCAGCGATTTTTTAAGTGATTTTAAAAGGGGCCTTTTATCAGTGCTTTTAAAAAGCACTGATAAAAGTCAATAATAAGAAATAAAAAAAATAAAGAAAAAATATAATGGGGGGGGGGGGGAGCTTTTAACAGCCCTTGACCCCCTCCCCTTTATCAACACTAGGCGAACCCCCTCCCACTCTCCCACGCACTGCCTTTGCTCTCGCATCCCCCACATGCTCGTGCACACTTCATTGTTTCCACCTGAACTTGAACTCGCGACCTCCCCCCCATGCGCGCGTACACCTTTACCACTAATCCATTTTGTTTTTTCTCTATTTAATGATATATGTATTTATATATATATAGCTATATTTATTCGAATATTAATATAGATTCAAATTAAGAAAAATATATTTAGCAATATTAATATATATTTTTATTTATTCATATATTTATTCATATATTAATATATATATATATATATTCATATATTAATATATATTTATATTGTTATATTTATTTGAATATTAATATAGATTCATATTAATATAAATATATATAGTTTTATTAAAACATATATATTTATTTTTATATTAGTATATATATATTTATTCGTATATTAAGTTGTGTTTATATTTATTTATATATATATATTTAGTTATAATTTTTTATCCATATATTTATTTGTATATTAATATATATTTATAAGATTATTTTTATATACATTTATAAAATATGTTTTTATGTGTGTTTATAAATAAATAAATAAATAAATAAATAAATACATACATATATACATCACACACACAAACAAACACACACACACACATACGAATAAATACACATATATATGTATTTGAAAAGCCATAGAAAGTTAAAAAGACTATAACTTCTAATACAAAAGTCTATTTCAACTCTACAACTAGTCAAATGAATGAAATTAAAGCAATATTTGATATGATATGTGGTATAAGCCTAGATGACATCTGGATTAGAAGTTAAACCTATTTGAATGTTAAAAAATCGGGGTGTCCCGACCAAAATCTCAGTTTTAGAGGTCTTCTAGGCCTTTTTGGGCCTCAAAGAATGTGACAGAAGATTTCCTTGGGTCACTAGTTCATAGAGCTCATCACAAGCTCCAATTATATATGATAGAGAGCTCAAACGGAGACACAGATAAAATGTTATGGCCGTTTGAAGTTTGAGTTACATATTCAACTTATTTTAGATCTTTTATTATTTTTTTTTGATTTTTTGTGTCATCAAATTGTTATTAAATTATTATTAAACGATGATAATTAGCTAATTATTAATTAATAATATTTTATAAAATACTTTAAAACCATTTTCACTAAATTTATTTTATATTAAATGTTATAGTTTATTTATACTTATCTAAAACATATTTAAAAAATATATATTATATTTATATCAATATAAATATACTTGTATAATAATATATTATTTTTCATGATTTTTTTTTGAAATATAAACTTTATTATCACAAGGAAAAAGTGATGATAAATCCTCCCTTTATCAGCACTACTAAAAAAAGCGCTGATAAATTCCACCCCTTTATCCGCGATTGTTTTAGCACTAATAAAGGGTGCAACTGCGAAAACCCAGTTTTGTGGTAGTGTTAATCATATGAGTTTTTAAAAGAGTTGCACATTAATGTGCAATGAACTAATTAATTTGGTGGATAAAATAGGGACTCAAAACTAAATCATTGGAATCATATATAAACAAATAAAAAAATGAGATAGTAATGATTTCATGATATGAAATGAGTTTAATATCAATTTGAAATATGCTAGACTGGTGAGAATTTTAAAAGAAAAACTTAGTAAAAATGATACTTTTGAGATTCCTTCAAATTAATCACATGTTAATACCTTGATCATTCAACATGCTAGTTTTTTTCTAATGTAGGGTGACCAAGGATTATCTCGTGTAAGGCATGGTGTAAATGGTTTTTCTTCAAGGTTAGGTAAATAAATCCTATTGTGATATTTGTTTGACACATAGTAGGGAAACTCTAACAGGTAGGATTCTAGAGGAATAATGTTGAGTTTTAATCCATATGATATATTTGGATAAAGATTTTGTATGATCAATTATCCAAGATTCATAATTTTACTGATTGGGAATTTTACATAAATAATATCTTTGTGGTGGGAGAAACTTTATAAAAACCCAAGACATAGAGAAATATGGATGGTGGCTAACTAAATAGATATTATATATGGTGTTATCATTTTTAATGGGAGTGATTTAATTAAGATTCCTTGATGAAATGGTATAAAACATGATACTCACCCATATATATGTATTTGTTATAGATTATGGATTATATAATAAAAATAATATTGCGATCCCTTATAGGTATTGTGATTCCATAGACTAGCACTCTAATATTTGGTTCCATAAACACATATTATACATACCTACTTTTAATACATATGTAAAATGTTAGATATATTCATCCTTAATTAAAAAATCAAAATAGTTATTCAATATCATAAATTAGATGAATATTTTTAGGTTTATATCATTTGATAACTATAAAACATTATATACTAATAAATACCATATTCTTTGTGACAAGTGAACATTTGTTTCACTCTATATATGAAACTACTTTATCTATAATGAGACTTAAAAATCTATCATAAATTCTTCCACACGTGCTATCCTTCTAAATATGTAACATTTACTACTGTTATTCATAACCTAGATAAATGAGAACATTATAAGGGTTGAGAAGAAATTTTCAGTAAGATAAAACATAAAACCGAAGTAATCATTGCATAAACATGGAATACATATTATGGAAGGAATAATTAAACAATATGAAGCCATAATCAACTTGAAAATGGGAGCATGCTATATATATGATAATAAATAAAAACATGGACATGAATAATACTGATATTATACTAAAGGAATTCATAATTACAGACATAAAAAACCTGTTACCAAGGCCTTTTGTATTTACTTTTCATCGAGACCATAATCAAGACATATTCTAAAATTGGGCACGTATACACTACATACCCAAACTATTTTGTCACATGAGACATGTTTATGTATCAAGAGTTTATATAATTTTGGTCCCCACCCATCACCTAATTTAGTCTAATGCATTCAACATAAGGGTAGTCAAGACCTATCATACCTCCAAATTACTTTTTTTAAATTTTTATAAAGCCACTTTAGGGAAAGTGGGCACCCGCACATCATCACACATAATTCAACATAACAAAGTGCAAAAATAAAAATTCCAAATCCAACAAAAAATTCAAAATGAAAGTCATCGGAATGTCAATTCAATAAGATCCCCGCGAATCCCGTGAGTGACATGAGGATCCCTACACTTGTGTGCCAGAGAAAATATTTGAAATTCAATCCATGCGTTGAGGACTCCTCGATTCTGGAAACACTAAATCAAGCCACTCCCCTGCGTGAAACGAGGCCTGACATGTCGGGTCACAGAGTGTCAACATCCCGGCGCCATCATTACATCCTAGCCCCATCATCGCATCCCGTTGCCATCTCCATCATCTCTTTTCCATCGTCTACTCACCATCGTCCTCCACTCCAAGCGACATCGTTGTCTCTAGCATCGTCGTCAGCCAGAGTAAATGCCGGTCGACATCGAAACATCAAGAAAAACGATTCACAATCTTCATCAACACCGATTGAAAAATCAACCAACATCACGCTGAAAACAGCATTGAAATCGCCAAAAAACACCAACATCACCACCATTTGAACACCCCAGAGACCAAAGTCTGCTCTAATAACACCTCCTAGAACCTCCATCAATATATAGACAACCAACATTATTAGTTAATTATCATCATGTATGTCAATACTTTTACCCATGTCAAGAGAAGGGATGGCATGATCTTAACCCATACTAATAAAGAAGGTGGATGGTAAAAAAATAAATACTTAACTTTTCAGTAATCATCTATATTGGAATAAAAATATACAAAAATTTTCCTTATGATAATAGAAGGACTATCTTTTTAGGTGAACATCATATAATATGAATTATATAAAATGTGATGTTCATGCCGTACAGATAAATAAGTATTTGAATAAGTCAATACTTGAATAACCTGATCATAAGATATCCATATGAATAAATTGTATGGTTTCAAATGAATATATTCCTAGTTTAACAAAGGAAACCTATAAGGATGTTTCCATATTTCAAAAAAATCCTAGAAAAATAATACTTAAATAATACCAAGAAGGGATCATAAACTGGATTATTTGGTATCATGAGTTCATTCCACCAAAAAACTTACAAACATAAATAAATACATACATACATAAATATATGTATTTATATATTAGAGTATAAATAGTTTAGCATAAACCCTATTAGTTTAAATCCTTTTGAAAATGAAAATGGAAATGAATCCGAGAACATAAAATATCTTTTTGGAAACATTTTTTTCCTTGATGTAAAAGAGGAAGCTACAGGTCACTTCCAAATAAAATTTTCAAATGGTAAAGTGAAAAATCATAGAAAAATTATAATATTTAAAGAAAATACATTAATATATCCTCTAAGGTAAAATAAAACTTCCTATAGTAAATTTGGATCCAAAACATTTGATCATGAGAGGTGCATTTTTAATACTTGAAATGACCTTTATTAAAAACATGCATTATAAAAAGTGTAATAAAAAATTGTATGTATTAAAACTTCATTTTCCTAAATATTATTATAAATTACCATGTAATAAAATATTACAGTTTGAGAATACAGGAATAGAGAAACAATGTTCATGTTTAGACATTATAACTCAATGGAAGGTTATTTGAGGTATTAATAATCCTTTTGAGAAACATACATCACAGAGAATGAATAATTAAAAAAAGGTTTCTACAAAAAAAATATAAAAAATTATAGAATACCAAATAATAAATTTGAAGTTAATATTGTTCCTAACTTTTATTAAGTAAGTTCAAGGGAATGATCATAACTCAATGACTAAAAATAGAGTTACAAAAAACTCTTACAGCTGGTGTAATACTTGTGTCAAAATAAATTTGAAGAAAAGAATAGGATTAGGCATAGTTTATCTGAATAATTATAAGGAAATAATTTATATAATATTCAATCTATATTAAATAAATAGAACACTGTACAAAAGAAACATGGTGCATAACGCACAACATATATAAAAGGATCAGAATTGAGGCAAAGAAAACCCATATAGATTGAGTAAACATTTCATGAAAATGACTTAAAATGGAGGACATGTAATTGAGTATAAAATTCCATTATTAAAATATAATTCATGATATAATATCTCAAAAACGTATTGTATACACCATTTAAATGAAATTAAGTGCATGATACCAAATATTTCCCAAAGAGAGGAAATTGAGACCAAAACCCTTACAACTTTTTCTGAGGTCCATGAATGAAATTTAACACCATGGATCTCAAATATATATATATATATATATATATATATATTATTCACTTAATTAATTTTTTTTATTAAATCCAGTTTAGTTTATACACTTCATAAATAGTCATTATCTATATGAATTCTACTCATTTTCCTCACCAGGTGTTTGAGGTTTTAATTGTTTGTACTAGTTTCATGATTGAGGTGTCTATGTTAAATATTATTTGATGGTTCATAATTACTATAAAATTAATAATAATATTAGGAATGTTTTTTAATTATTTATGAATTTTAAAATTACTTTCATGATTGTTTAAGTCTTTATCCTTGAAGATGAAATCGATAACAAGCATGTTTTGGTGAATCTTAAAGATCAAAGTGTGTTTTATCAATTAATGTAAAAAATATTGACATAAAATCTCTAAAAAATAATTATTTGAACATATATATCATATTATAATATTAAATTTGTTTTCATAATTATACATTCTGAAAATGTGTAGTATTGTTCAAGTAGGTGGTTAAACCGTCCCCAAGATGAACATACTCTGATTTAATGAATGATTAAGAGATGATTTAGTTGTAATATCATTATAAGAGAAGATTAATGATATTATTTATTTTTTATTATTGTGATATAATATAATTACAAATAATTATAAAAATATAACATTTTATATAAATTCATTACTTAGAAAAAGTGATCATTTTTCTCTTAATTCCTTTTTTTTAAACGGTTGAAATGACAATAATTATTTGATGAGTATATCATGAATAAGTCTAATAATTTATTATACCAGAAAATTAATTATATCATAAAAATAATATTTATTCTTTAATACCATCCATATATCCATCCTTGTAATGTGGTGCTAGAAAACGAAACACATTTTGTCATGGAGGTGGTAGTCCGTAAAATGTATGAACGATGATTTTGTTTTTATTAATGGATTGGGTATATGAATAAATAATGATAATAAAATTAATATAGTAAAACTAATGTATATTAACTAAGTTAATAAAATCATATTTTTTCATCCAGAATAAATTTTAAGAAATATAATTGTGAATAAAAACTTTATAGTTGATAAAACTCACGTTGGAGAATTGAATTTTCCTTGGAAGTCTCCTAGTAAATGAAGGCCTTATGCTACTAATGGTGACCCGAAGATTTCAAAAGTTGGATATAGATATAGTAAGAGAAAAATATTATAATTTAATGAAGAAATTAAAATTATTGGTGCTTATTGAAGTGGTTAAGAGTTTACTTTTTATAAGTCAAGGGAGTGGTAGTTTTGGGAGAAAACCTTACATTTTCAACAATGTAAGGTTACTATTATAGTGAAAAAGCTAAAAAATTGAAGAAACATGAGATTAAAATAATTTTGGGTAGAAAATAATCTAAAAAACGTGTTTTTAGAAAACATCAAGTGTTTTATGACTTTCTATTTTACCTTTTTTCCCTTTACCCTAATTTACTTTCACTATGGCAATTAATTTCTAATATTAGTAATCGATTTTAATAAAAATGATTATGATTTAAAATTTTAAATAATTGGATAATTATAATTTCAATTATTTTATAATTAAAAATTATAAAGGTGTAAAATTTTAATTTTAAAATAAATGCACCAAGTCGTGTAAAAATTGTTTTTAGGGAAATGAGGTTTTTAAGCTTCCAATTTATATATATGATAAATTTATCTAGTATATTTATTTCAATTAAATAAATTGATTAATTATAATAAATAAAAGGTATGTGTCTTTTAATTCAATCCCAAACTGAATCTCCCTTGAAAATACTTGATTTACATAATGGTCCCTATGTTTTATTTTATTAAAGTGACATTTTAAATTGTTCCAAAAATGTTAGACCTAGGAATTATAAGTTCAAATAAAATTTTAAAATTCAAATTTTTATTTCTTATATTTATTTTTTATATCATGGAAGGGTTTTAAGCTTTTAATTCATTCTTATATAAGTATAAATTCATAAAAAGTATAAGTTTTGTGAAAATCATTTTTTTTACAAAAAAACAAACTTTTCATAAAAATTTCAAAAATTCATACATAGTAAATATTGATATAAAGAGTTATAAAATTAATTTAATATTTATTAATTTAATATTATAAAATTTAGAAATTCAATTTTTGAATAAAATCATAAAATATAATAAAAAACTATTTTTTTGGAAAATAAAGTTTTCAAATATTAACTATTATTAGTATTATTTTATTTCATTTAAAAATAAATGGGTGTTTACCAATTATTAATTTTGAAAATAATTTATCATTAATCATAGGTTTCTTGAAATATAAATTCATTTCGTATAATGAGGAAATTTTATAAAAACACTTTTCTAAACAATAAATGCCATTGTTAATCATTTTCGAAAAAATAATTAAATTTAATTCATATTTTAGGTATAATATACACATATATATATATATATATAATAAATAAGTTCTATTTTTCATACCCTCTAATTAAATAGATATATTTTAATGATCATACTTAAATATTTATATTTTATCTAAATTTATCCTGGTTTTTTTATGTTTTGGGTTGCATATGGAGCAAGTTATAGAATGAATTCGATAACTTAAAGGTAATCCTATATTTTTATTTTAGGGATTTAAATTCTACCCCACTAAATAAATTTCATCCTTGTAATTTGAATGATAATATTAGAGTAAAAACTATAGAAAAATACCCAATAATATTTCAATTCTAGATGACCATGGATTTATTTTTGATGTAGAAAGCTTTTTCTCTATATGGAAAATTATTATAAGATTTTTTTAAAGTGATATAACACATTCCTAATTTCACATTGAATTATACTATGGGATATAGATCTATATCCATATGTAATAACTTCCCATAACCCCTGAAAAATATTTTTCTGATAATCATACCACCAAGGGGTTTTATTTTTAACTCAATATCCATTAGTTAGTGAAAACTTATATGAAATAGGATATTAGAAAATTTTGAGTAAAAACCTAATATAGAGAAGAATAAGGTATTTTACTTTCCCTTGAAGTGGAAAATAGTGTTTCCCTATGGGGTACACAACGTTTCACATTGAGTCTAGTACTACCAATTTCCTACTTTCTCACATGAAATTCCTTTATCAAAATACATAGTGTATCTACTCTAGTACATGATGTGCCTCACTAATTTTGGAACCACTAATGTTCTAATATTCCATATGTTATGTAATCTCTAGATACGCATCGTATCAACTAGGTTATTTGGTGTGTAGAGATTGGGTTGACATTCTGCATATATTTTCAACCCTTATCCTTGTAATTTTTGTAGTACATGTGGCATGTTCCATCATGTAGTGTGTGAGTTAACACATATTCTTAGGTGTGTTCTTCTTGTACACAATGATATAGATGACTATGGATCACACGATGTGTGATCCAACCTCTCAAAATGTGATATTTGACTCACTACTGAAACCTTAGACATCTCATAGAGGGGACCACACAATGTGTGTTATTCCAAAGTGCAAACAATGTAGAACAGTTTTCCATAGAATGTCTATGATGTTTTATACATCTTGAATATGCTGCCACTACCATTGATTATGATTTGGATCTCAAATAAAATGCTAGATCTTAATTTGATAAACCAAAACAATGACAGTTTTCAGATTCTGGCCACCCCTTTCTCAGAAAAGGCATCCTCATCAACCCTCCATAGCTCCAAACACCAAAAATTGTGTAATTTGAAACCATAGATCTCATTCTATATTCCTTAATTTTCATTTCTAATCCTCCAATAACAATATCCATGATCATGGTGCTATAATAATGATATGTTTCTCCTAAGAATCACACCTTGAATTGGCTTCCTGTACAAAGATTAATCACCGATCAAAGGAAAATATTGATGATGAATGAAAAGTGGAGGGGGGAAACCACGAAACACCAAAATGAGATTGAATTTGGTCATTTTTCATCCGACAATCATTGAAAAAAACATAAAAACAAGGAGATATTATCAAAAATAAAACTAAAATTATTAATTACCAAATTCTTTAATCTAGGAAGAGAAAGAAAATATTAGAAAAGCCAATGAAGGATGGTCCATGAATTAATTTTCAATTAATTAATTCATGTTCTTCTAAAGAACCAAGAATCGGGATAACAGAATACATGAAAAAACAACCTACCTCTGGTTTGGATCAATCATTGGTTAATAAATAATATAAATTGATTTCATTAACAAGATCTAAAACACTAATCATTGGCTCACTGATAATCCACATTTGTTCACTATTGAATCTCCCCACGATATCATTCCCATCAATGATGATCTCAATCCAGTCAATCTCATTGGGTTATGTGGATAAATATGGAGATTTTTTAAATTGATGTTTTTATAGGCATATTTATTTGTTAAATTTTGTTTAGATAATCAATAAACAAGTCAATTTAATTAATTATTTTTATTTACTGTTCCATTAGAGACAATACTATGTCAAAATACCTAAAATTAAATTTTTTTTACCCAACTTAAGTTAAAACCTATATTAAAAAATTAATGGAGGTATCAGTTTTACAATATGGGACACCATTCCGGAGATATCAAACTATTTTTAAAAAACTATGCATGAATGGTATATTATAATTAATATTTTTTAATATATCAACTCCAAGGCTCCATGCACCCAGAAACTCCATGAAAAATCTATGATAAAATCTAAAAATATTATTAATAATATTACAAAGTGTCGAATAGAAAATTTAGAGTCATTAATTTATAACCACCTCTAATTAGTTTCATCCTAAAAATAAAAAACCTACTTTGAAAGGTGGGGGTAGTGAGATATAATCTGGTTCTCCCACTCCCATAAGCCCTGTTAGAGGTTCCCATGTTATCTAAAAACTCACACCATATGAAAACACTCAATCATGAAGGGCCTTATCCTACTAATCCTCAAACACCACCAAACACCCCATAAAGCTTAATTTACCTCTAATTCCAAACTCTCCACTATTGATCACATGAGATGGATCATGCACATATATCCTCATCTACAACAAGGGTAAAACACCATACACACAGTATAAATAGAGTAGTAAGACTAATAGGCATTCCATATCACCAAATAGTTGAATTTTTCATCAACATGAAAGCTTTAGGAATACTACGTCTCCCTCATAAAACTGTTAAGTCATATTTCGATGGTTTGAATAGAATTTATGATGGATATAAGAAGTTTAATCCACTCCTGGTTGACCTATATATTCCTTGTCATTGTTCACACTAAGCTTTCCCTAATAGTTCTCTCTCATTTGGTCCTAATCAGTTGAGTGGTGACCCACAAGGACTTCTAAATAACCCATTAAATAGTGAAATTATGATGGTGGAATGATAACTATTCTAACCAAATAATCTATAAAGGGTTGATAATCTATTTAGCTATAGCTTGTAGCCAACATACTATCTAAAATTATTTCCTCCAGAAACTAACTGGTATGCTCTATTTGGATATCTTATGTGGGAGGGTGGGCCAAAATTACATGCTCAACCATTACTGATTCCAAAAGGTAACCTATAATATTTTCGATAATATTTATGTGAAGTGGGAATCATGGTCTGAAATTAAAATTGATGAAAATCCTTGAATCTTGGATATCTCCCTCATGCACATACATCCTAAGATCTCCACAAAACTTTACTCTTGGATAAATTGGAAGTGGGTTGAATTAGTGAGTTGATCTATGATCACTTTGACATCGTCAAAAACTCTCAATGATCTTGGAATTCCCATCATGAAACCTATAATGATACCATCCCATTTCTACTTCCATCTCAACATTTAGCTATTGGTAAGTGAGACATCAAAATATAAACTTAGAAACACTATACAATATCCTTGGAAACCCAAGCCGATTCTAAAGGATCCCATTTCATCCTCACAACTCCTTGATATACTAATAAGGGGAAATATTGAAACTCACACAATAACTCCTATCAAAACATGGCTAGTATCATCATCCATCCTCAGACAAGTATTATATTCTCTCCACCACAAAAAAATCAATCATGATTAAGTATAATTAGAAATTGGGCCACACAAATACTTCCATCAATATTCCCATGTTTTACCTCCCTGAAATGATGAATAAGTGGAGGGGAGAAAAATATCCACTCATGGTACACTTCAACAAAATAATCTTCAAGGGTCAACTATAAATTGGTCAACTGCTCCGCCGACATGATCAATGACTATGAAACGAAATAATTGATGTGAGAGTCAGTTACCACATTCCCCTATGAGGGATTTTAGATCATCTCAAAGCCATAAACCTAGCGGAACATCATCCATGAACTATAAATCAGGTTAAGATTTTTCTATGAATAGATATTAATTAAACTCTTATGGCTAGAAAAGATGATAAATCGATCTCCCCTATGATGTTGTCACTAAGACTTCTTGGTGAAAACTATTTCTACTAACTATGTGTCCTAGGTTGTGTAATCCAGTTTATTGGGTGTCAGCAGCTGAGACCCATAAACACCATTATGTTCCTCTACATAAAAACACACTAAATACTATATCTAGATGAAATATATAACTCCACAAACTCAATATCTCCTATTACAGTTTCAAGATGGGGTTCTCATCCACCGTAGGTGATGGTCCTAGAAAGAAAACTGTCACTTCTATGTCTACACAAAAGGATTCCCATTTCAGGTCAAATCTATAAATGGCTCCAAGATCATGGAGGTGTCAACCAATTTTTTCTGATAAAATAAAATCAACCTATGAGGCCTCCATACCTTGGTCATGCTCTTGGTTAACATCCAAGATTTCATTGCCTCAACCTTTGCTGAGTCCACTACTACTCCATCTTCTGAGATGACATGTCTCAAGAAGTAGACCTCTTTAATCTAGAACCAATACCTCAAGAGCTTACCATAAAGCTAAAACTATCAATTTAAGTCTAGTACCATCATCAAATTTCATACATCATCCACCTATGACTCTAATTAAAAATTAAAGTCATCGATGAAGACTTCCAAGAATAGTTCCAAGAATGGTTGAATGATATAGTTTAAAAGTCCCATTAACTTCACTAGGGTGTTTTTCACACTGAATAGAATCACCAAGAACTCAGGGTAACCATAATAGTACTAGAATTTTTCCTTTAGTACATCCTATTCTCAAACCTAGAGCTTGTGATAACCCGTTATGATTTTAAACCTCAAGAACCACTTTGTCTCAAACCAAGGTTAAAAAATTTAATCGATTCATGGAATTAGATACTCATTTGTTTCATTCTATAAGTTTAGGTTATGATAATCAATTCATAATGTCAATCCCACATCTACATAGCAAGAGAACAAGACTAGGGATTCCTAGGAAAATACAATGGATCTAATAAAGCCCTTTGTTAATCTGTCAACTTCACCTTCAACTCTCATTGATGTAAAGGGTAACCTGATATACTATTGAAGATATAAGGCCTTCCTTTTGTGTAAGTCTATGTAGAAGTGAATTTTTCAATGGGGAGGTATATCTGACACATCCTATGGAAATACACTCTCAAATTAATCCCCCATTATAGAAAACTAAAATCTCATATAATCTACTACTCTAAGGTTAATACTAGAAAATTAATAATAAAATTGTTGTATCCTTCTATATATGAGATCATAATGCCTTTTCATTGATCCCTTCTTTCCAAATAAGTTAAATTTAATCCCACTAAAAATTACATACTGAGGAAAACATCGTAGGGATACATCACTACTTTTAAAATATTTTACATGAGTCTATCTCCTCTTATAGTTAGTCCACACTATTGGATGAATCGTGCAACCACCAAATCTTCTCTAGTAAGAGATTTCAAATGTAAGTGTTGAGATAAAATGATCCTCTAGAATCAGTAGTTCTCAAACAAGGGATGTGTTCAAGGAAAAATTGACTTTAGTTTGTCATCAAAACTACATATGTAGTAGAGAATACACATGTCGTTCCTTAGAACACACTCAAAGCCTCTAAGTCACAAGACCATACTACCTAAAGATATCCTTCCTCTTTACCACCCATTTTCTAGAGCAGGGTACACTATGGCACCTTAGAACATCAAAAAATAGTCTTGAAAATAAAAATAGTAAGAACTCATCCACGAAAGCTTCATACAATCCACATTGGGTGAAATTGATTCTCCTTCATGGCTTTAATACACATCATAAGAGAACAAGTCACAATGGGATGAAGTTTCTATATTCTTTACATAATTAAAGAATCATAAAACATCACCAGTACAAGGCACCACAAAAACCCTATTCCACCTTGTATTAGTATCACCTCTAGGGACACCATCAAGAGGGGTCACAACTAGAAGTAAAACATAAACCATAAACCCAATCCACTCCACTTCTCCCTGGGGGGGGGGGAGGTTCTGGATTATTACAAAACCTAGGTGGTCCCTATATCTATAGCTCGAAAAGAGATCATTACTTTATTATTTTATCTATAAATATAATGAATAGAATACCAAAGGACTGAATATTTTAATTTTTTTGTTAAACTAGATACATATTTGAATCTAAAATTAAATTTAAAACATCAAATAGAAAAAGTATTTTGTTTCAAATTATAATTATTATCTCTAGAATTTTCTTTCATGTAAATCATAGTACACTTCCTAGAATCCAATGAAAATGAAAAATAAGAAATATGTGAGCTCAAATTCTTTGTAAGGGTATTCATAAAGAATAACTATATAAGGAATGAATATTATGGTAGAAATAAATGATAGTCAAATAATTCCATATAAGTAATCACATGAATTTGAAACTTATCCATGGATATCATAACAATTAATATAATCACATGGACATTAAGAACTTATTTCATAGTGATGAAATGAATAATTTCAGGCATCTTAAGCTTACCATCAAGGCCTCGTTCCATGAAGTTTAAAAAAACATTAAGGCCCCATGCTAAGACATCCATATAAATGGGTAAGGACTTTTCCAAATAGCGAATATATTTTTTCTCACAAAACTTATTGATTAATAAAGTTGATATGTAATTAAATTCACACCCATTACATAATAAGTCTAATGCATTCATCATATGAATCAATAATAAAACTTAATCAATATGCCTTAATAATAAAAAATTGTCCATTTTGGATGAACTAGAATATAGAATGTAAATTATTTTCCAATTCAAATTTATTATAAACCATTCATATAAATTTCATTCATGTTGTATAAGTTAAAAAACCCTTCCTTTAATACTTTAATAAAATCGTTAAAAGTATCTCATTCAAAAAATGACAAAGAGATTCCTTATAAACCATTATTTAAAAAACTAATTTTTCTATGAATATATTTAATAAATAATTAGAAAATATTAAAATCTTTATTTAATAATTAAAAAAAATATAGACTTGGAAGAAAAATATTTCCAACCGAGTAGTCAAACAAAGTCAGTTTTCCTTAAAAATATTATTTCAATATATTGAGTACTTAATGAAAAGAAAAATAATGGAAAATTTGTAATTTATAGAAGTAAATATAGGAGAATAAAAAATATATTTTTTAACATATAAGGGTCAAATAATTCCCCCATTTTATATTTAAACATAAACTATTCCGAATAATGATGAGATTGTGAAATAAACCCTTACCCGAGGTCTGAATTACTTCCTATGTGTTCAAAAATACTTTATAATAAAAATATATTAATTATATATCTGCTATAGAACCATATTAATATATATAATACCATATATAAATTACTTATAACCTTTTATCATCCATTTATTAACAATTATTTACTTAGAATCATGAGCTCATGTGATAATTGCTTCTTTTTTCTAGTATGTTTTTGTTTTTTAGTTTTGGTCATTTTAAATTGATCATGGTTAAATAATATAAAAAAAATTATAATCATGATATAAATATAATATATATTCATTAAATATATATTTATATTCATCCATAAAATTTATTGATAGAAAAATGAATTACACTGTTCATAGAGACGGTAAGCCATACGTACGAATGAAGACTGTTTTCACTTTTCAATGAATGGAATGAAATAATGGTTAATAATAATTAAAAATAAAAAAATTAATAAATAATTTATATCATATAAATTTATTTAATATATAATTAATACAATCTATGTAAAGAAAAAAATAAAAAATTGGTCACATCATTTTGTAGATGTGGTTGTCCAACATAGCACAAGGGACATTACTATTTTCCAACATATTGTAAGGTAAGAAGGTATATATGATATTATAATTTAAAAATAATACTTATGTCTTAAATATAATATATATTCATTATTTCCATACTTATAAAAATCCAAGTAAATCGGTGATGGAAAAAAATTTACATTGCTACGTGGAGACGACAAGTCATGCGTAAAGACACCTGATGTTTTCACTTTTCATAGGATGCAAAAGAAATGGAATTCAGTTTATCATAATAATAATAACATATAAATATATTTATGATGTTGGATTAATTATTTTCGGATGATTATAATATATTTATAGGAATTATAACAAGAATGAAATTTTAAAGAGTCGGTAAAGATGATAACCACTTTTTCGATAGGATTACTTTATATATCCTCTTGAGGGGCTTATGGATAGTATTTTGGTAATAGAAAAACATATAGAACTTGGTTAATGATTTTTTAGAATATAAATTAGTAGGTATTGTTCAATCAATTATACAAAAATTGGTTTAATAAAGAGATGGATTGGGTTCCCTTTTATAAGTGAGGGGAATGACACACTATGAATTACAATAAAATATTAAAATACAATTAATTAATTCTAAATAAAAATGCTTCAAAATAGATATGAATTTGAATAAAAATAGTATAAGGTTAAAATATCATCATACAATGAAATTTTTATAGGTTTGGTGTCATTTTAATCCTTATCATTTTGATTAACCCCTCATTTTTAATCCTAACTATGGTAATATATTTTCAATGTTAAAGGGTTATAATCTTAATTATAAGAAAATAATTGGATAATAAATGAAAAATGGAGGAAAGTTTTTACCACATATTATTGAAATTGTCCTATTAAAATATTTCATTGATTTTTAAACAATTTAATAAAACTTATTTTTCATAAAATATCATTAATGTCATTTTGACATTATTTATTTAATTTGAATTTAAAGAATAGATGATAGAGATTTAATTTGAATAAAATACTTTAAAATAGACCCAATATGTCATATTAATCAAAAAAATAATTATAACATAAAAATTCACTCAAATTTTATTATTTTTATTATTTTTAAAATCAATTTTTTTATTTATATATTAATTGAACAAAAACTATGTCAGCATTGGGTAAGAATTTCAGGTAGTTATTCAATTAATTAAAATTATAAATACATTTAATTGATAAAAATAATATATTTATATTTTAGTTAAAAATTTATAACTGAACTTATCATATTATTATCCTTAGGAAAACATTTCAGACATATTAATGTTAAGAGAGTGTCATTTTGTATTTATTCTTTTCTAAAATTTATATAAAGGTAACAATAAAATAAATATGGAACCAAGAGGCCATATATTAGAGTATTGGAAGGAAATAGAAAATATTTACCCATAAAATAGGCTAAATCCATGTTTTAGTGTCATTTTTAGGGCATATCATATGGCTTTTAACCTTAATTACCTGATTTTCCCTTAATTCAGGGTCAAATATTTACCAATGTTACTATTAATAATGAAAAAAATAAAAGGGAACTATTTACAATATTTTAAAAAACTAATTAAAAATATGTAAACAATTTTTAAATATTCAATCCCTATAGGAGGTGTAAATTAATTTAAAATGAATATGCAAAATGCACAAAAAATATTTTTTTTGGAAAAATGCCTTCTAAATTATAAATATGTTTTTATATTAAACTCAACCATAAATTGATAAAAGTAAACATAATTGGTCTAATAATACCTAATAGAATAAATTTTTCTTTCAATAAATTTGGAATCAAAATGGTTTTTTTTAATTCTAAAAACCAAAACATAGTTTTCAATAAAAAATTGTATATTTCACCATTCTCTAGTAAATGAATCCTTTTCAAAAAATAAAAATATAAAAATAAACCTAGAATAATTATTATTTGATTATTTAAAAAATGTTTTAATTTTATCAAATACATTTTCAAATGTTCAACAAATGAGTTATTACAATTTCTCACAAAAACAAAATGAAATCATTTTTGAAGAAAACATATTTTTGAAGAATAAAATCACTTTACAAAAATTGTGTGCTAATTTACAAATAATTAATAAATAAAATTTTAATGATTAGGACCTTTATATATTTCATAATGTGGTCAATCCTATTCATACCTTCCAATTTAATTGCTAGTTTATATCTGCTATAATATTTCACAGGTCATTTAAGCTCGGGGTTGCGTGTTGTATACTCTATCGAATATAATGTTCTTTTAAAATATTGTGGTGTAAAATTCTACCCCTTAGATAAATTTATTCCTCAGAATTTTATATAATTTATAAATGATTTAATATTTTAAAATAAATTTGCTAAAAACCCATGTAGTATAGAGGGATAATAGAAATTCTTTTGAAATGGGAAAGTGGGAAATGTAAAGGTTACTTAAAATATCATATATTCAGGTTACTAGATAAGTATTAAATTGGTGGGAAGTTACAATATATATATCTAAGAGAAGAATAAATTATCAAGACAAATAAATGGGGATAGAAAACATGATCATGAGTTAGTTAATGACCATATAACCATAAATCAGTGAGGGGGAAAACCACCATTTTATTAGAAATAGTGGTAAAAGAATAACATTTTCTTTATTTCAGTATTATTTTCCTATAATATTATATAAATCATATAATTATCCATAATTCATAGAATAAAACAATAAAACCAGTATTTTTTCAAATCGAAACATAAGTACAAAAACCATGTTTGCAACTATGAAATTTCTACTTATCTTAACATAAATCACTCGATAACCAGATTCCTACTAGGTTTCTTTATTGATTATTATTTCCTTAGAGTTTCAATGTAATATTCAATATGCATTCAAAATATAAAAGATTTTAGAAATCTAGAATCAAATAAAGCATGAGTTTATGTTTAACATATCGATTATCATAACTTAAGGGGATTCAATTTCAACCATATTAATTTCATAAGCATTACCTTTCTCCAAAAGTATTTTCTGAGGTAAATTATCTTGATTATTGGGGAATTAATTTACATTGTTACCCATATACTCATAGTTTAAACACTAGAAATTGGCATTTTCATTCATTCCCATACACTAACATTCCATTTAAACTTTCTTTCCGAATATGAAACAGACTCCCTTTCCCTTTAAGCATGAACCTTAGTGTTTCTTTCCACAATTATCATATATGGTAAATTCAATCCTTACCTTATTTTTCTTTTCCTCATTTATTTTTTTAGTGACTAGTCATCCAATTATTACCTTGATTTCATTTTGAAATACATTATTTGGAGAATTCTTTCTCTATAATGATGGAACTTGATACCATATAATTATATGATTAAAATTTATGAGAGACTAGTTCCCTTTGGAGGCTTGGATTAAGAAAATCAATTAAATGGTGGATATTTATTTATAGATTATGTACAGAGTCCATAGAAGACATTTATAATCTTGTCAAATTTTCCTTATACTCAATAAAAAGTTCCTCTTCCTTATGGCTTATTTTGAGGAATTCACTTTCCATATCAACTCATTGTTCATGAGGAAAGTATTTTTCGAAGAATATATACTTAATATTTGTAGATTCCATTTTATCTATCTCATATTACTCCTTTTTATTTTGAATTAATGACCAACATTTAATAAAATTTTATTTTAAATAGTAAAAATCCAAAATAACCTTCTCAATTTTATTACTTCTCAAAGCCAGAAATATGTTTTCCAAGGACTAGATTCATTTTAATGTTATCAAAGGATTTTTACTTTTATTGATGGATTGAGGATGCTAACATATGAAGTGGAATGAAATCAATAAATCATGATGTGAATAAGTATTTTGTTCCATATGGGAAAGTTTATTATTCCTAACCTGATTTAAATGTCCTAATATTGTAATAATATAATCAGTTTCAACACAATTCATGTTTACTTATTCACAAGAGAAATATCTACATTGATTATGCTTGTTCACACAGTTCCCATTCTATCCACTAGGTTTCATTTCTAAATAATGGAATACACTATATTAGATCATAAAATTATGAAATGTAATGTATAATTTTTAAACTAGTGAAAAACGTAACATAATTTGAATGTTTATGCATAAATATTCATAGAATCATAAAATTGGGTTTTTTGAGAATATTCTATTACAATAAAAATATTTTTTGATCTTTTATAATGGATTTTAATGAAAATTTGAAATAGATAAAGTATATTACTCGGGATTTCTGACCCACTTGTGCAGTAAGGACACGCTAAACATGCACCAAAATGATAGTCGAGATATACATGACCAATTATTTTAGGGTTATTACCCCAAGATGAATTTGTTTTAAAACTACATCCTGTTATAATATCTTGAGCGGTTTATACTTATAGAAAAAAAAATAAATTCTACTATACCAAAATTTTAAATATTATCCTATACCAAGGTTTATCATCAAATTTAGTCATAGGGTAATGTTTCATAATATATGTTTTCCAATATCTATTTTCCAAATATTCTACTAAACTTCCTTTGATACCAATAGTAAAATCCCAACCATAGTCACCTAGATACAGTTGTAACATTATTAAATTAGAACTATATATAAGAAAGTATATCTTGAAGGACTAAATAGTTTAGTAGTCTTTATAGACTTGTTACATACTTTAATCTCACATACATTTGAAAATAAAAAATTCAACAAAGAACTTTCTTTTAGAAAATCCTTATTATATATACCATATCCTTTCATATCAATCATAGTACACATATTGGTATCCTAGGAAAAGTAAACATAATAAAGGAATGATCTCAGATGCTCAGAAGGGGAATTCTTATAACCAAACTATTTAAAGAATGAATAATATTATAAAAATAAATTATTGTGAAATAATTACATATAAATTATCACATGAGTTTGAAACTTATCTATGGAAATCATAACTATTAAAATAATAAAATGGTTATCAAAAATTTATTCGATAATTATGAAAGTCTTAATTCCATACATCTAAAACTTACTATCAAGGCCCTGTTTCATGGCATCTAAAAATACCTTTAATGACCCATTCTAATAAATCTATATAAATGGGTCAGACCTTAGCCAAATAACCAATTCATTTTGTCTAATTTGAGGCAATGATTCATTGAGTGGATTTTTTAATTCCATGACCCACCCATTAATTAATATTTGAAATTCATTCATCAAATAAATTAATAATACAACTCAACAAAGATGACTTAATTATAAAAAATGGTCCATATTAGAAGAATTAATATACGAAATGTCAACACTTTCCCCACTTAAAATGATCATAAATAATCCATAGAAATATTGTGGATGGTATATTTGGATTATATATTAATTAAATAATAATATTCAATAAAGTATATTGACATAATTAAAAATAATTTAAAAACAACACGGAAAAATTTCTTGAGTGAAATACCCTTTTCATACTGAAATCATGTATTTAAAATATATACTTTTCCAAAATATTATGGAAATTTTCTTATTTTAATAGAAAATTATAAAATTGTAAATTTAGGTTTAAATAAATAAGTTCTGATAATGGTGGTAAATTCCATCCATGCCATATAACTTCAAAAACATTCCCTCTACATTTTTGTAAAAAGTTCAAAAAGTACCTCATTCAAAAAATGAAAAAAAGTTTCCATACAAAACATTCGAAAAAAATAAAAACATGGGTAAAAGTCTCATTAATAAATGATTTTATATTAGTAAGATTTTTAGTTTATGTATTTGAAGGAAGATATGGAAATGGGAGAAAAATATTATAGATAAAGTATAAAAAACAATGTTAGTTTCTCTTAAAAAAATTATTTTAGTATTTTGAGTTTTTAAAGTGAGAAAAATGAAATGAAAAATTGTAATTTCCAAAAATAACCATATTATGAGAAAATAAATTGTGGTTAAAATAAAAATATCAAAAAACTCCCCCTATGAATACTTAAACATAAACAATCCCGAATAATGACGAGATTGTGAAATAAACCCTTACCTTAGGTCCAACTTGCTTCATGTATTTTCAGGCCTCCTAGATAATAAATATAATTTTATTATAAATATATTATAGAACCATATCAATATATATATATATATATATTTATAATACCATATATTATTTACTTATAATGTTTTATTATCTGTTTATTAACCAATCTTTATTAAAATCTTTGTTCTCAGAGATAACAACTTCATTTTAAAGTATGTTTTGGTTGAATAGTTTTGTTTATTTTAATATTATTATGATTACATAATATTAAATTATTTTATCATGATAAAAATATTATATATATATATTAATCAATAAAAAATTATTGATAGAAAAATGAATTACACCGTTTGGGAACACAATAACCCGTACGTACGCATGAACACCATTTTCACTTTTTAATGGATAGAATGAAGGAAATGTTAATAATAATAGACATTTAAAAAATCATTATTATATCATATATATATATATGTATATTTAATCTATCCTTACAATAGTCCATTTAAAGTTTAAATGAAAAATATATCACATCATTTCGTGGAGATGGTAGTCCGAACGTATGCATAAGCGACATTATCGTTTTTCAACAGATTGAAAGGTTAAAAGGAAGATATGATTTTATAATTTTATAATTATAATTATTTTCATAAATATCATTTCTATTTATTATTTATACATTTATAACCATCCATGTATTTCTGTGATGAAAAAAATTGCCTCGCTATGGGGGGACGGTAGGCTGTAGATATGCATGGTCAATGTTTTCATTTTACGTTGGATAGAAAAGATATTGAATTTGATATTCACAAAATCATAAAAAAATATCAGTATATTTATTATTGTATATTTATAATTTCGTAACTGATATTATATATTTATAAGAATTATAATAAGAAAAATATTTATAAGAGTCAGTAATGTGGATTACCTCTTCTCTAGTAGACTTTATTTAGATCTCCTTTTTAGGGGCCTAGGTTTGGTCTTCTCGGAAGAAAAGAACATTAAAAACATGGTTATATATTTTTAAAAGTAAAATTTTATGGTATTTTTCAATCTAGGTTTCTCAAAGTTGTATAAATAAGAGAGAGAAGGGGTGTACTTTTATAATAGAGGGAAAAGAAACACTCAGAATTACAAAATAGATTAAAATATAAGTAATTCTAAAAAAATTCTTCAAAATGAAAATATATTTGAATTAAAAGAGGATAAGGTCTAAATTTAAACATCTAATGAAATTTGTATAGGTTTTAGTGTCATTTTAAACCTTATTTTTTTGATTAACCCCTTGGTTAACCAATTTTAATCTTAGCCACTATAACCACATTTTCAATATTAAAGGGTTATAATCTTACTTATAAGTTGAGAATTGGATCATAAATAGAAAAGGTATGTGATTTTAGACCATATATTATCCACCTTATCTGATTTCACTATTTTAAAATAATTTAATAAAATATTGCTTTCATAAAATATCATTAATTCCATTTTTGATAGTATTCAATTAATTTGACATTAGAGACACCAAGAAAAAGATAAAATAAAAATAAAATACTTTGAAGCATCCCTAATATTCAATAATTATATATAAAATTCATGGATCCCAATAATTCACTTGAATTGTATTACTATTAATATATTTAAAATCATTTATTTAATTTTTCTATTAATTGAATAAATTGAGTATCGGTGTTGCGTATGTATTTAATGTGGTTATTAAATTACTAAAAATTAGAAATAAATTACCACGATGAAAAAAAATTATATTTAAAGTATAAATATATTACGAATTTTTTTCTCTTTTTAACATTATATAACTTTTTTTGAGATATTTAAGTCAAGAGAGTGGCATTTTGTATTTATTATTTTTATAAATTAATTTAAATGTCATAATAAAACAAATATTGCACCAAGTGGCCATGAATTCATTAATTAGATGAAATTGGCTACACTAAACTCATAAAATAGGATAAAGGTAATTTTATGGTTCATTTTTAGTCATTATCACATTATTTTTATCCATAATTACCCAATTTAACCATACCGAGGGGACAAATATTTACTAAGGTTACTATTCATTGGGACAGAAAATAAAAGGGACCTATTTACCAAATTTGAAACATTGATTAAAAATAAAGGAACCATTTTTATAGATTTGAATTCTAGATTTGGGAAAAATTAATTTAATATTAAAAGTAAAATTTCAACTGAAACAATTTTTTTGGGAAAATTCCTTTTTATGTATAAAAATGTTTATTCTTAATTAAACAATAAAATTGATTCCAACAAACATAATTATATTAAAAATAATATAATATAATTATTCTTTGTTTGAAATAATTTTAAATCAAAAGGAACTTTGTACTTGATTGAAAAAAAGTACCGTTTTTAATAAAAATCAATATTTTTCACTATTCACTTGAAAATGAGCCTTTTAAAAAAATACCAAAAAATAAATATAAGATAATTTTGATATTTTTAATTAAAAATTAATGTTAATTTTATAAAATAATTTTTTAAATGCTCTATAAATTAATTATAATATTTTTTCACAAAAGTCAATAAAAATAATTTTTGAATAAAATGTATTCTTGAAGTATAAAACAACTTGACTAAAAATTGGGAACCTATATCATAATAATTAATTAATAAATTTTTATGAAGTATTACCTTTATATATTTCTTAATATAGTCAATCTAATTCATACCATTCAATTTAATGGATAGTTTACAACCATTGTAATTGTTCGTGGTTCATTTATGATCTGTGTTTTGGGTTGTGTACACTATAAAACATAGTGTTATTTAAAAATCAATGGATTTTACATGAACTATATAAAATAGGTTATAATGATACTCAATGGGTAGAGGTAACATTCTCTATTCCTTAGGGGAACTGCCTCTTATAAATGTCTCCAGAGTAAATGCCCATCCCTAAATGGATCCTTACCCAAATTTTACTATGGAATCTTGGCTAGATGTCATCATGGTAGCATAAAATGATAGTCGAGACACACCCCATTGAAAATTTCATATATGGGGAACTAACTTTAGAAAGATATATAAATAAAAACCCTTTCCTATATGAGAAATGTATCAATGTTTTCCTTGTAACCAATTCCTACACATGGCTTGTCAACTAGCAGATTATCAAATTATTGGTGAATGGATACATTATATGCAACACCATTATTTGGTTACTTGTATTTATAGGTGAAATCAAGATGATTTAAAAATATTTCCCTAGTTCCCCAAAAAAATCTTGTAACATCCCATTAGATAGTTTTACGTAGTTCCCTTTCCTTTATTTTTTCTCATTTTTAATTGGGAATGTGTTGGGACTCCCAATGATAGAGACCATTTATTTGGGGAAAATACTTATTGTTCGAGGGTATTTGTTTGTCTGAATTAATGGAGTCCAAATATAAATTTGATAATGGAGTTACAGGGTTCTCTATGAGTTCAGAGAACTTATAAGTTTGTTTGGGGTTTGTGTGTAAGAATCTGCAATTTTTTGTAGTATTCAAGAAAAATACATGATGTTCTGTGGTTTTACATGACATGCAAGTAATAGAATACAGATTCCATGAACCCAGTGCACAAACTGAAGGGATTACACATCGAGTACAGATTAAATTCCATGTACTGTTAAAAGTTAAACTTTTAATAAAATGGAAATGAGTTTTTCAACGTATCCAAGTCTCAAGTATTACACGACATGTAAATAAATTACACATAGTCGAAATGTCTTGGAAAGATAGTTTAAGAAACTATACAGGTGATATGTTATTTAATTCATCCATAGGTCTTGTGTCTATTGACATAGAAGGATTATAAAATGACTTTGAGAGTATCCATTTAATTCGGATTGATTCATTCAGTGATTGATCACCATTGCAGTTAGTTGTCTATCACTGAGTAAGAAATCCTTTCTCATTATTCATTTCAATTATAGTGTTAGCATCGTTTCATTGTGTTAATATATTTTTTAAACAATGGATATGTTTCTTCTTTTTTCGTTTTAGATCTTTTGTTTGATATTGTTTCAGGGGCTATTTCTTTTGTTGGTTGTGGTGCACATGGTGTGTGTTCTTGAGGTATGTAATGTTTACTCTTATCCACCAAACCATTTGTTGAATTAAATAAATTATAAGATGTTTAGGTTAATTATAGGGCCTCTGTTTTCATTTTGGTGGTCTTATTATTGGTGGATCCTTTGTCGGAATGTGCGACCCCATGTTTTTAGGTAGGTGGTGTTGGCTATAGCCTATTTTGGATGAAATATATTGCTTCTATTTTATAAATTTTATTATAAATAAATTTGGAATGATTTTTTTGTGTGTAAATTGATTTTTGATAAAATTTCTGTTTTCCCATGTTATTTTGGTAAATGGAAAAGGTGGTATTTTTAATGAATTGATGTGATTTATGAAATGCAGTACATGTGAAACCTTGGGTACAATGGTGTAAGGTTTAGCTTAGGGAATTCAACTATATTACACTCATGATATTTTCTTATGGGGATTTTCTCTTCTCCTTGGGACTACTTTTCTAGGGACATGTTCTTAACATTGTTGGATGGTTCACTCATGGGGTGTTTTTATACTCCTTATACCTATGTTATAAAGACTTTTTGTGCACTAGTCATTTATTATGGTATGTGTAGTCTTCTATCCTGACCTATTGAGTTCCTTGGTGTGATTTTACTACTCTTGGATATTTACTATTTTTTATTTGATATGAAATCTTGGGAGTTTGATAAATAACAATGAAAATTATGATTTTAATTTACTTTCTTGCCATTGGTTTGGAATTGTGGGAAATGGGAAATATATACCATGATTTTTTTATAAAAAATCTCTACTACTTATCATGACATGTTTTATTTAGAAAGAAAATATTAGTGTTATTTGTATAGAGAATTGTTATAGAGAACCTAGGTGAGACCCTACTGAGCCTGTTAGCTCACACACTGCATACCACTTCAATGGTGCATAGACCTAGTTTTGTATTTTTATGTAGGGAAATTCAAGGTTCTATAGTATGGTAGTAATATTTTATATTATCTGAGTTGAGTAGCTAGTGGTGAGACAATGTGAGTCTACCAATGCTATCACATAGAGTATTCATCTTATTTCTTATTGCGGCGTTCCTTTGTAGTTGGACCTGTACCTGGATATTATTTCTACTATTGATTTATTTTCATTCCATTGTTTGTTTTCTATTATGGAATATATTTATCATTTTGAATGTTGTATTTTTTGTATACGTGTGCCACGTTTTTGTTTCAATCTGGGAGATATTGTTCCCTCTAGTTTTTGTTTGACGCCAAGGTGCTAGTTTTTAGTACGTGGGGATCTAGAAATCCCTTGAGGTATGTGGAGGGTCGGGTTGGGTACCATATTGAGTGAGTATTTAGGTTAGTTCATTATAGTTAGGTATCAAAGGTGGTATATCCTTATGATTCCTTGTCTGGGGACGTTTTGTTGACTAGAGACAGGATTTTCAGGACATGAGAGGTATTTTACAGTGATGGCCTATCCACATCTTACCTTGATGAGTCGCAAGTTACCATGGAAGGTTGGGATTTGTGTCTCATGTATTGAGTTCATGATTTTAATATCAGTTTTTTTATTATGGGTTTTCTAGTTTTAATTGAGAGTTTCCTGTTGTCTAATCATTTTTTTTGTTTTGGTGTGTAGCAGTATACCTCTGAGATGTGTTTTGTGAGTTCCTTTAGAGGGTTCAGCTAATTCACCTCAAGGAAAAACACAGATGGATTAGAAATTTTTTTATCTACTATCTGGGAAGTTCATTATATCTATTGGAATGTTCCATAAGTTCAGAACATAGTTATTATGGAACATCCAGAATTTGGTTGAGAAAAATATCGATCATGATAGTTCTTACTTGAAAATACACTATCCTTTAAGGATATAAATGAACCTAAAAAGGTAGAGGACTTGATGGAAAATATCAATGTGATCTCCAAATTCCTAGATACACTTGAGAATAATAGGATAAAGTGAGAAACATTTAGAATTGATGTTCCTAGAAAGAATTGGTGGATTATATGGTATAGGCTTATAAGTATGTGGGATTAGAATGGAACGATTTCAATATTATCTTCCTCTATTAGTTATGTCTAGATTTTCTAATGATGGGGAAATCTCAGGAATTCATCTCTTTATAACAAGGGGAGAATTAAACATTTTTTTTGCACAAATTAGATTAAGAGTTAGTTCATTCTTCACCATAGGTTATGAAGAATAACCAAGTTAAAGCTCATAAGTACCTACAGAGTTTTTGACTGGATATTAGATCAACTATATTTATGCTGAATCTTTTAAACTATTCAGATACAATGGAAAAGGCTGTGATAAAAAAACGAATATGGTAGTCAAGGTTGGAAATTCATCCCCTCATCTTCCACCTAGTGGAAGCTTCACTGGAATTCTAGGGAAAAAGTGGAAGTATAAGGATCATCATAATAGTAGTAGAGGTGGTTCATAATGGAATGCCTCTCCAACACATCTAGTTGTATCTAGTGGTGTGCCACTAACCTGATATTAGTGTGGAATGGTCAGGCACACATAATTTTCTTTTCATTCCCCTATAAATATTTATAATAGTTGTGTATGTTATGGTCATCTTAATCATTTCTATCGAGATTTGAATGCTCCTTAGAATAGTCAGGGATCATCAAATACAAAGGTTACTATGGCCTATTCAGATGTTTAAAATACTATAATGCTCCAACCACAAACCTCAGGAGTGAATTACCTTTACGCAATAAATTATTTTCTAGTGGTGATAGATGCAGGTCCAATGATTTTGAGAGGTTCCATCTCAGTTTAATACTCAATTGGGATTTATTTATTTGATACATGTGCTTGCCACTTGTTTATATTTGGAATATTTGTTGATATTATTAACCTTCCAATATAACTCATGATATTAGTTATGGAGTTAGTGATACCTCTTAGTAAGAGGAAAGAGTAGGGGTTTTTGGGTCCTTCTCATGATCTATCAATAGCTAATTCAGAGTTAGTATGCAATTTTCTTATTCTAAATCTAAATCTATTTGACGTTATCATCAGGATGGATTGGCTTGTTTCTCATCAGGATGAGGTTGATTGTTACCATAAGTGTGTCTCATTTCTTATAGACGATGATAATTAATTGGTGTTTTAGAGAGAGCGTTACCCAAGGTTTTTTCATGTAGGACCTTCCTTCCCAGATCTCAAGAGTTTGTTATTGGCTGTATTGATTGAACTTGATGTGGACTCTTCAGTTGTGATTCTTCCATCCATTGTTTGGGATTTTTATGATGCTTTTCCATAAAATGTCTTTGAGATTCATCCAGAGAGGGAAGTAGAGTTTGTTATTGACTTGGTTCTAGGGATGTATTTAATTTCAATACCTTCTTATCATATATAACCAAAAGAGATGAAAGAGATCAATATTCAGTTGGAAGATCTAGTAAAAATGGGTTTTGTTTTCCCTTGTGTTTCTCCTTATGCATCCACAATTCTCCTTTTTAAGAAGGTAGATGATTCCATCAAATTATTTGTGGACTATCAATAGTTAAACCGGGCGAAAATTAAAAAAAGTATCCTTTTTCATAGTGTGATGATTTGTTTGATCAGTTAAAGGGGGAAAAGTGGGTTTTAGTCAGGTTATCATCATCTCAGAGTTCATAAGTGTGATATTCTAAAGTCAACTTGCAGAAGAAGGTATTTCTATTAAGAATATATTTTATTGCCATTTTTTCTGACTAACACTCTTTTATTTCTCATTTATTTGATGAAGCATATATTCCATTAGTATCTTTGCACTTCTATGATAGTTTTCATTGATAATATTTTGGTTTACTCTATATCCGAGCATGAGAAAAAGATTTATCTGAGGTTGGTTTTGGAAATATTGAGAAGTCACCTTATATATGGAAATATTTCAAAATAAAATTCATGTATTCAAGAAGAAAAGTTGTTGGGGAACATGATTTCTGATCATGGATTATTAGTTGATCCTGAGAAGGTAATAGATGTCTTTTCATGGGAAGAGCTGTGGAATGTCTTTGAGATTCAGATATTCCTTTCCCTTTCAAGATAATAACAATGATTTGTCAAGAATTTCTATAAGTTAGATTCACATTTGTACACTATTACTAGGAAAGGGGTGAAAATCATATGGGATGCAATGTGTCAGTCTTCTTTTGACAAGATGAAAATACTTTTGAAATTAGGTCCAATTTTCATTGTACCTCATCCTTTTATGGGGAGTTTAGTTTTATGTGATGCTTCTGGTTATGTTTTTGGTTGTTTTGTCTTGTATAAATATAATGTAGTTGTTTCTTGTTCTCATCAGCTTTGATGGAATAATAAGAATCACCCCACCCTTGATTTAGAGCTTGCTGTTGTTATGCATGTGCCTAAGTGTTAGCACATTATCTTTTTGGGGAAAATTTCATAGTCTTTTCTGATAATAAAAGTTTGAGTTATAAATTTTATCAAAAGCAATTAAATCTTAGTGATAGGAGTTGGGTGGAATACCTTCAGATGTTTGACATCTATATTTCCCACACCCAGAGGAAGGGGAATATCATTGTAGATGTTCTTAGTAGGAAAGTGTCATTACAAGCTATTTTGGAATCACAGGATGTGTGGGACCTTATGATTATTTTTTCTCAGTTTCATCTGTATTCCCAAGAGGATGTTTGAGGCCTTGTTTTGACAATATTTCAACTATATTCATCAATACTTGAGTCTATTATGCATATTCAGTAGCAAGATGTTAATTTCATAGGAATTCTAGTAACCATATATGGAGGGGAGACCATTTGGTGTTGGGATATCTCTTGATATGGTATTCTTAGTTTTGTGGTTCCTTTTATCATACATAAAAATGTGATGTTTTTAGTTCTATTTGATTTTACAAGTTATTCATGGTTTATTCAACTATTCACTTTGTAGATGTATTATGACATGAAATGAAAATTCTGGTGTCTAAGTATAAAGCATGACATTTCTGATTATGTTTCCTACTATTACACCTTTCAAAAGATAACGGTAGAGAATTTGAAACATTTTGGTTTTCACTTGCCTCTTCCAATGTCGATTTGAAAATGGGATGAGGTGTCCAGGGAATTCATAGTCAGATTACTATGAACTAACTGGGTGAAGAATTATATCTTGGTGTTGATTGATTAGTTGAAAAAGTTAGCACATTTTATTCTATTCAGTGACACCCCAAAAGTTGAAGATCTCGGTAAGCTGTATGTGTAATAATGTTTGAGGTTACAACGGGTTAGTTCATACATTGTTTAAGATAGGGATCCTTGGTTTATATCGAGGTTTTGAAGAAGTTTCCAAGAGGTGATGGAGACTCATGTGAGGTTGAGTATGCATTATCATCCATAGACAGACAGTCAAACAAATTATGCTATTCAGATTCTAGAGAATATGCTCCATGATTGTGTCTTAAATTTTGGTGGATCTTGGGTTATCCTTACGTGACTTTTATAATTTTCTTAGAAAATAGTAATCAATTATCAATCAGAATAGATCCTTTCAAGGATTTGTATGGTCAACAATGTAGATCACCTCTTTCTTGGGTAGAGGTAGGAGAGGCTTATTTAGTGTGACCCAGTTTGGTTTAAGTGACATCCATGAGAATTCAAGATATACATCGGCATCTGGGTACAATGCAATGTTGGAAAATGTATTATAAAAGACAATGAAATCATCCTTTGGAGTTTTATGTATGTGAGCGGGGTTTCATGAATGTTTCTCCTTAGTTAGGTCACCATTGACTTAGAAAATATGGAAATTCGTCTCTATGATATATTGGACCATTTGAGGCCATTCAGAAGATTAGGATGTTTGCTAATTGGTTGGCACTCATGGTTCATTTGATAGGAATTCATGATTTTTTTACATATGAAAGCTAAAAAAATATCTACCTCCTCCCGATAATGTTATGAATTGTGAAGATATTGAGTTAGAAACAGATGATTCTATTGTGTAAAATCCATTTGAGATTGTTTAATCTCAAGTTAATGTGTTACCTAGAATGTATATTCTATTGGTTATGGTGTTATGGATGCATTAATCAAATTCTCGTGAGGCTTGTGAGAATGAGTCAATGATGAGGGAGAATTGGAATCACCTATTTACCACACTTCATTATTCCACATAACTTCTTAGGGATATAAATTCTTATTATGGGGAGATTGTAAATATCATTAACCACTTTTATGTAGTTACCTTTACATTACTTGTTTTCTTCTTTAATTGGGTGTGTCATGGGAATGACAATGATGGAGAGAATTTTTTGGGGAAAATGAATGAAGATTTGGGGATATATGTTTGAATTAATGGATTCTAGGAATAAATGTGTTAATGATGTTGTAGGGTTATCAGCGATATCAGAGAAAAGCCATGTTTTTTTGTGGTTTGTGTGTAATAATTTGAATTTTTTATAGTATGTAGAAAAAAATACATTCCATGTAATGAGAGTACACGATGTGTATGTCCTATAGGGTTAATGTTGTAAACCTAGTTCATAATGTGATGTGAGTATACTTTGTTTATGGATTAAACATTGTGCAACATCAAAATGTTTATTTTTAATAAAAAGTGATGTGTTTCTTGGTGTATTTAAGTCTTAAGGATTAAATGACGTGTAAAGGTATTATACACCATGTAAATGTCATGTGAAATGATTTTATGGAACCATATGAATGATATGTTATTTAATTCATCCATAAGTCTTACTTCTATCAACATCAAATGACTCTTTAGTGATTTGGAGAGTTTCCATTTGATCCTGATTGATTCATTCAGCGATTGATCACCATTGTGGTTGGTTTTCATCTCTCCAGGTAAGAAAGCCTTTATGCTTATTCATTTCTTTGATCACGGTAGTGCTGCTGCATTGTGTTATTGGATCTTTTTAACCATGGTGATGTTTTTTCTTATTTTCATATATATCCACTATACAGTCTTGTTTTGGGGGCTATTTCCTTTGTTGGTTATGTCATTCCATGTGTGCGTTCTTGAGGTATGTGCTATTTCCTCTTCTCCACAAACCCTTTTATTGAATGGAATAAATTATATGATTTGTAGGATTATTATATGGCATTTTTTATTATTTTTACAATCTTCATGTTGGTGGATCTTTTGTGGGTGTGTGTAACCCCCAGTTTTGAGGCAGGTAGTTCTGTCTCTAGCATGTGTTGGATGAATTGTGTTGATCCTATTTTTATAAATTGATTTATAAATAAATTTGTTATGATTTCTTTCTATGTGTAAATTTATTTGTGATAAAATGTGGTTTTCCTTAGTTTTTTTGGTAAATTGAAAAAGGTGGTATTTTCAAATCATTGAGGAGATTTATGAAATATAGGACATTGGAAGCCTTGGGGATGTATGTGGAATGTTTAGATTAGGGCCATTTTTCATATTACCATCATGAGATTTCCTCATAGTGATTTTCACATTTCCCTAAGATTTTTTTTCTAGGTAAATGTCCTTGAAACGTTATGGGGGTTCACTCATTGGGTGATTCTATACACCTTAGGCATGTGTTCTAAAACTATTTTTTTTGTAAAATAGTCCTTTTTTGTTCTATGTGTAGTCTGCTAGCCTAACCTACTGAGTTCATTGGCCTGATTTACCTATTCTTGTATTTATACAATTTTTTATTGATATGCATGATTTATATTTTGAGAAATGATAATGGGAATTATTATTTAAATAGATATAATTTCCTTTGTTTTGGAATTTTTGGAAAAGATAAATATTTACAATGCTTTTAATAAAAACATATTTAATACATATCATTACATTTTTTATTTAAAAATAACATACTTTCATTATTTTTATAAAGGCTTGTTATAGACCACCTCACTGAGACCCTACTAATCTTATTAGATCACACCCTTCATACCCCTTTGGCGGTGCATAGACCTAGTTATGTGTTTCAATGTAGGTATATAAAAGGTGTCATAGTGATGCAATGATGTCTTTTATTAGATGATTTGAGTAACCAGTTGTGAAATGGTGGGAGTATTCCATTGAAATATAATAGAATAGTTATATTCTTTCTTGTTCTGGTAGACCTCTGTGGTTAGAAATATACTTTGTGGTTGTTTCTACTCTTGAGTTGTTTGGTTTGTAGTTTTTGTTTTCTACCATGGAATATATTTATCTTTTCCACCATTGTTTCTATTGTATATATGTTATAGGTTATTGATTTAAGATGGGAGAAATCATTATCAGAGGTTGTTGGTTGATGTTCGGCTGATAGACCTCAGCCTATGGGGATTGGGAACACCCTTTTTTTATGTGAAGGGTTGGTTCAAGTATCAGTATAAGTGGGTATTTGGGATGATTCTTTAAAAATCCTTAGAGAGAGGCTATATCCAAACTCCAGCCCTAAGAAAACCTAGTATTATATAACTCTATCACAACCTAACCCAATAGGGATAGCCTAAATAGTGGTAATCCAAGAATTACCCCCAAATCTTCCCTCCAATAAACTAGGGGTTGGTGACTAGTGATGAGTAAGAATATCACACACATGGGAGGATTTATCCTAAACTACCTGTATGCACACACTCATCTTTATACACCATCATAATGAAGAAAATATATGTTAATATTATTGTAAATTCATTCATAATAAATATCCCATACTAGAGTACTTTATGAAGTATTGAAAATTCCAAATAGTCAAATACAAGACCACACAAACTACAGAAGAGCCCAACCAGCTAGAAATAAGGAACAACTACCCAATAATCAACTCCTATATCCATCTATGAAAACTATGTTACAAGTTATCATAGTCAACCAATGATTCTAAGGAAAGGCCAACCACCTCGATAAGACAAGAAAAACGTGGGAATATTCCATGAATAGGTGAGTATAAACATACATAGAATGACACCCTAAAAATTACCAAACACAAAACATCAAGGGAGAGTCATCTCTACACCAAAAAGATGTGGAAATATACAAGTAAACCTAAATATTCTCGAAGGAGGACACCACATCCCAAGGTGAGGTCACAAACTCACTACCACCCTAGGATTCTACTAGAGGCTTAAAGGTAACATTCACCCAAGAGAACGCACTCATTATCTATCATTATACTGATGGAACTCATTTGAGAGGACATAATCATTTGTTGTTTCCATGAATAAGAATGTAAGAAATGATAAGTATTATCTAGGGAACTCTCTTGATTAGACTATACTACATAAAATGAAAACTGATGCTGATAAATATATAAGAGATCACTCCACGAGACTATATGGGATATATAACCATGAATATATTAACCAACTAGGAAAGGTATCACATTCCATGTATGTTAGAAACGGGTTACCAAACTCATTATATGGATGAATGATAGAGGATCACACCCTGATCCCTATGGCGGATACACAACTATATCTGGAAATCACCAAATGTGGGGATCACTAAGCCTCTTCTCAGGATAGTATACATCACTGTACCCACTTAGGGATGGACTATGGGAGCCCACCAATAATGAAATGGTTCATAAGAACATACCCAAGGTCATAAAACATATTTTCTGAGAAGAAAATGAGAATAACTTTTCCTTAAAGAAGTACAAGGCATCTCCCTCTAGGGTACAAAATGTATGTCATTGAGTGTGGTACTAATCATGTTCTACCTTCTAACAGAACATTCCTTTCTCAAGATACATGATGTGTCTAATATGGAACATGGGGTGTCTTCATAGGATGAAACTTCTTGTGTCCTACCATATCACATGAATTGTCTTTCTCCAGGTACGTAACATTTCTATTAGGGTTAACAATGTGTAGAGGTTAGTCCGACACCCATATTAGGTCGTCTATCCCATCATGTGAACTTTTTGAAGTACATGAGGTGTTCCCCATCACATTAAATGTGAGCCCACATGGCTTCCTGGGTGTGTACTCTTTGTACACAATAATATAACTAATAAAAAATCACACAACATGTTGTCCACCCAAACGTCATGTGATATTTCACTAAGAGAATGAAACCTTACTACCACATAATGGGGACCAAAAATTATGTGTTCTTTTAAAGCACACATCATGTGAATCCATTTTCTATAGAAATTACATTATTCTAAATGCATATCACCCATTCCATTACCACCTTTGAATACACTGGGGATCTTGCCAAAATACCTAGATTTGGTTTGACTGAACCTGTAACATTGCTGATGTACATATTCCAACAAACCCTTTCTTAAAAAATGTATACTCATAGGTCCACCATAGGTCTGTACTCCAAAACTCACATAATTAAAGACCAAAAATCCAATTTTTGCTTCTATCATCACCCTAAAAAATCCTCTACTTGCGGTCTTGATGTTCATGATTTGACGAAAAAAAATCCACAGATCCCTAGAATCATGCCTCGAATCATGTTCTCAGATAAATTTGAATCACTGATCAAAGAGAAATATAGATGATGAAAGGAGAACAAAGTGGGAAAACCATGAAACATAAAAACGAGAATGTACATTGTTAATTTTCTAATCGACTATCATCAAAAGAAACCCTTTAAAAAAGAGATATTATCAAATATAAATATATAGAAATTTATTCTCAAATTCCTTAATATAGGAAGAGAAATAAAATGTTGGAAAAAACAAAGAAGGATGGTCTGTGAATATATTTTTTAAATTCATTAATGTTCATATCAAGAACCAAGAATGGGGAAAATTAATCATAAGAAGGAATTATGTACCTCAAGTTTGGATGTATCCTTGTTAATGAATGAATCGAAATCAATACCATTAATGATATCTTCCACACTCATCATTGGATCCATAAAAATCTATATTCATTCATTGTCAATTTTCCCCACAACATCGCTCTCAAAAATTGCACTCTCAATCCACTTAATAACCCTAGGTTATATGGGTAAACCTAGAGATTTTTTTATAACGAAGATTTTATAGGAATATTTCTAGGTTAACACATTTATTAGATAATCAATAAATAAATTATTTTAATTCATTTATTTTATCTAATGTTTTACTAGTGATTTTACTATGCCAGAATTCCTGACACAGGTACGACTTATACTCTACCTAGGGAAGAACCTATATTACATATTTAATGGATGTCTTAGTTATCCCTTCTAATAAATAATTCAATAAATATCACATTATTTCTGAAACACTATTTTCATGTGGTATATTATATTTAATATTCTTAAGATATCGACACTAAGACTCCACAGACCCTAAAACTATGTACCAATTTTCACTCCAATTTGAAAATATTATTTAAAATATTCCAAAGTATTGAATAAAATATTCAAATTAATTACATATATAATGTTTTAATTTATTTTTGGTTTTACATGTATAGTAATCTATGAAAACAATTTATTTATTTAAAGGTAATCATATATTAAAATTTCAGGCTGTTACATTCTCCCCCATTAAACAAATTAAATTCTCATAATTCAACTCATATGATGAGAGAAATTTCTTTAGAGAAGTCACAATCCATCATAAATTGATAGATGGTCATGTATTTATTGAGGACATATAAATAGTTTTATGAATATGAAAAATTATTATAATTTCCTAATAAAGTGATCTAACCCATTTCTAGTCTCACATATAATTCTATAAAGGGATTTACATCTTGATCCATAATTAATGACTTCCCAAAATCCCTAAAGATTATTTATAAGATAATAAAATCACTAGATGTTTTTATTTATTACTCAATATCCAACATTTGGGTAAAAATTACATGAAATATTAAATTATAAAATTTAGAGTGAAAACTCACTATCTGATTCACTAGTAGAAATTTTAGAGTTTTTTCATTTTTTGCATGGTTGTTGGTGACAATTCCACTCATTGGACTTTAGATTAGAACATTGAGTGACATAATGTCTAAATCAATTACAGTTGAAGTGAATTTTTTTGGTAGCTTCTTTCTTTACCTTACACTTATATATTCGATGAAATTCATATACAAATTTATAGAATCCAATCACATGTTTCTTCCCACATTTTTTACATGTTGTAAACTGAATATTAATTCCTTTAACATCAGAATAATCCAAATTTTTATATGATTTTACACTTCAATTATTTAGTGTGTTTTGGATTTCATCAATGTTCGTGTTTTAAATTGGAAATCTTGATAGGCGGTTGGGAATAATTTCAAGATATCTCACTCAATCCTTTATGCTCTTAGGTGTTCATTGAGACAACTTTCACATTGTCCATGAAATGAATTTCTAACATGCTTCCTTCTGGGTTTAAGAATTACTAAAACCAAACTAGTTAACATAAGTGATGATCATTATAATATAATTATCAAAAATAACCATTAGAAAATTTTACCTCCAGATGTATCACATTATAACACTTTCATTTACACCGATAATTCTTAAAAGTAAATACATTTTAGGATCGATTCTACCTACATCACACTCAATTTAACATCTGTATTTCTTGGTTCAACCTAACATACTTTGCGTTTGTTCTCTCATAATTATTAATCGAATCTTTAAAATAGAGACCCCAAATTACAATGAATTCTTTTAAAATATTTTGAACCCAATAATCAGTGAAATCCATGCTCTAAAAAAATTATCCTTCCTAAAAAAACATTTATAATTCCTACAATCATATACCCATGTATTTATATAATATAATCATATACTTTACATAGAATACCATTCATAAAACCATTTGAATATCAAATTCAACATTCCACAATGAAGTTGTACATTACTTTAAAAATTAACTTTTCATTTACTTCTGAAATTTCATTAACCACTTGTTCATAAGGCCACACAATAGAAAATTTATATCAAAATACAAAAAAATAAGATGAACTTCAAAAAAAATATATTTAATCATTTATCAATCCAAATGTTACAAATACTATCTAAATTTATTTTTAAAAATAAAAAACACCCTTTACTATCTCACCATCTTGCATATATGAAAGTTAAGAGTTTTCAATAACAAAATCATGTGTTCCCCAATAACTATCTTAAAAAATACAACTTATGAGAAAATAACTTTTAAAGGTTATTACTTCAATTTAATATATGTCACCATACATTTAAAGTTAAACTAATAATGAATAATTCTTAGATGTTTCACATAAACCCCAAAAATCATAGAATATAATTGAATTTCTTTGATAATTATCACTCAATAATGAAAATAGATAAGTTTTTAAAGAAAATATCAATATCATTGCATTAGGTAAGACTAGAAAATTCACCTTTTCTATAGTAAAATGCATATAATAATATTTGAAATCATTTAAGTATTCTCATTTATCCATTCATAATATATAAGAGTTTCTGTATACATAACTTTCTTAGAATCATTTTTGTGATCTTGTTTCAACCAAGTACTAACATGAAAATGTAAATGATAATATAAAAAATATGTTTAGAACATAAATATGAATCTTTACTCCCTTACGAAACATTTTTTAACATATGATACTTTTAGATCAACCTATGAATCTCTTTATTCTATCTTTACCAATCCACAATCATTTTTCTATTAGTTTATCTAACGAAATTAGTTAATATCATTAATAAATCCTTTATTATTTTTTTATAATGAGTTTTTGGTTGGCCAAATAATATCCCATATAAGTTTATTTCTAGGTTTAAAATCTTATTACTAATCATCATGCATCAGAGTGATGATTGAGTCAATGCTCAACTAACCCTTTTCCTGGAAATTTTCCACTTTCTTGTATCTTGATATGGATGTATTTATAGAAAAAATCTCATAATATATATTTTACCAAAACATAATTCTATTATACAATACATATACTTATTATATGGGTTTTCTTGAAGTTATATCATCCTAATTTACAAAGAAAATGTTAATTATTACCTTATAATTAAATGACACAGTATACCAAAGGGTTATTTGAACCATTGAAATTTTGATCAACCATAGCCTATTAACCCTCTAATTGTCCTCAAAAAACATATTAATATCTAAATTTATATAAAATTTGCTTTGATTCCAACTATGTTGTAACAGGCCTACACTCTAGTATCCACATATATAAAAACTTACTTTACATACACAATTTTATTCCAACTATAAAATATTGTATATATTCATCCTTAATTACAAAGTCAATAACAATTATTTAATCACTTACTTACGAAGAAAATTTTCAGGGTTAGATATTTTGAAAATTTGGAAACATAATTAACTAATAATTAGAATGTATTTTGTACCAAGATAACATTTTAACCACTATATATATAAGAAAATACTTAATTAAGAATGAGTCTTCCACATATCTCACACATTCTTCTACATGCGTTATTCTTATAAACTTGTCATGTGTACTAAATTTTTTAATTACATGAAGAAATGAAAACATAAGAATAGGTGAGCCTAGATCCTTAGTAAGGTAAAACATACAACTGAAGATATCATGGCATAAAAATGGAAAAAATATGATGCTTGGAATATGTAAACAACATGAATACATCGTCATCTTTAAATTGGTAGCATTCTATATCCATGATAATAAATGAAAAAAGGATATCAATAATACAGATATTAGACTAATGGAATGTGTGATTACAAACAACAAAAACCCTGTGTTAAGGATAATTTCTGTGAAATTTACTTTTAATCAAAAACTTTGTCAAGAAATCTTACTAAATTGGGATGACATACACCAAATAGAAAAACTTGTTTTGTTTCATTTAACTTATTAATTAATTGAGGGGTTATATAATTCTAGTCCCCACTAGTCACCTACTTAAGAATAATGCATTCACTATAAGACTTATCTTTACCTTTAATAACATTACCTCTAGAAACTATTGTTGAATAAAATATGGTTATCTATATAAATAGAAATATAGAAATCAATACATAATTAACTTGTGGTAGTAGTGAATAATTATAAAGAATGTCAATAATTTTTCCCAAGTCAATAAAATGGATAAAATGATAATAAAACATCCTGATAAAGAATGTGGGTGGTCAAACAATACATAATCAACTTGAAAATAGTTTTCCACATTAGAATAGAAACATATATAATTATTATGCATTACCTCGTGTTAATAGAATAACATTTTTTCTAGGTGAATTCCATCTAATATGAATTATATAAAATGTGATGTTCACACCATATAGATAAATGTGTATATGCCAAAGTCAATATTGATTAACATGATCATAATTCATCTATAAGAATAAGTTGGATGGTTTCAAAAGAATATATCCGCTATTTAACAATGGAAATCTCGAAGGAAGTTGTAATAGATAAAAACATCACTGCAAAATAATGCATGAACAATACCAACTGATAAACAAATATGAATTGGATTGTTTGGTATCATGAGTTAATTATTCCAATATATATGAGTATAAATAGTAAAAAATAAACTATATTAAGAAAAATCCTTTTGAAAATGAAATGGGAAATGGATGTGATAATATACAGGATATGGTATAAAACATTTTTTTCATTGATATAAAAGTGGAAGTTATGGGTTAGTTCTTAAAGAATCTTCAAAATATAATGTTAAAACTCATTAAAAAATTTAATTTTAAAGTAATATCCATTAATGGAGTATTTAAAATGGAATAATTTTTTCTATAGGAAATAGGGATCCAAAACATTTGATTATGAAAGGGACATTTTAAAAACTTTACATTGCCTTTGTTAAAAACCCACATTTTAAAAAGATTAATTAAAACTTCATTGTATTAAAAAATATTTTTACAAAATATAATAAAAATATATACTATAATAAATATATTATATTTGGATAATAAAATCATAGAGAATTAATATTCCTGTTTTGACTTTATAATTAAATGAAAAGATATTTAAGTTATCAATATATATTATGAGAAGAATTATAATTGATGAGTGAAAAATTTGAAAAGGGATTTATATTATAAAAATAAATAAAATTAGATAATTATAAATAATAAAATAAAATGTAATAATTTAGGTAACATATATGAAATAATTTCATGTGAACATTCATAACTCAGTGAATTAAAATTGAGTTACCAAAAACACTTATGGTTGGATTAACACTTGATTCATTTTTTAAAGAAATGAACATGATTATGATTATTTTATCTCATAAATTAAATATAACTAAGGTATATAACATGCATGGGATAATAAATAAATATAACACTATACAGAGGAAATCTGGAGAAAAAAAAAGTAATATGTCTCAAAGAATCAGAATTGATACAATAAAAACCCTTATGACATGAGAAATACGTTAATGAAAACTCCTTGAAATATAATTGATTAAATATCATAAAAAAATTATTAAAAGATAATTAATGATATAATATCTATAATATATAGTATTTACACCACATAAATGAAATTATGTTTATAATACCAAATATGTATCAAAGAATGGAATTTGAGATGAAAACCCTTACCAATTGTCCCAACGTCAGTAAATATACATTAAAATCCTATATGGAAAACCTAAATATCTTAATAAATTATTTCATGAAAATTATCATTGTAATTTTCATATATAAACTTCATAAATAGTCATTATCTATATGAATTCTAAAGATTTTCCCGAATAAGTGTGTATAGATATGATAGTTTGGAATTGTTTCATAATAACAAGGTCCATGTTCATTATTATTTCAATTTTTATCATTAATAGATCATTAAAATTACTAATAATTATAATTTATAATTATTTAATATATTTTAAATTCATTTAATGAGTGTTTTGGTCTTTTTCCTTGAAGATAAAATCAATAATAATCTTATTTTAGTGATTCTAGACTATCAATGTGTTTTATCAATTAATGAATTTAATATTGATATAAAATATTAGGAAAAAACATTATTTACAAATTTATATCATATTATACGAGTAAATATTTTTGAATAATCATCTATGATAAAAATACTTAGCATTGTTCTAGTAGACAGTTAAACAAACCTTAACACGAACATACCCTAATTTAATGAATGATTATGAGAAGTTTTAGTTGTAATATAATTATATTTGAAATATAATGATATTATTTAGTGGTTATTAGTATTATATATCTTGATTTGAATAAATTATAAATATATTACAATTTATATAAATTCATTACTTAGAAAAATGAGATCATTTTTATCTTAGTTCAACTGTTTTAGACGATTGAATTAACAATATCCGTTTATAGATTACATCAATAATAGGTTCTATATGTTTTTATACCAAAACAATAATGATACCAAAAATGAAATATTTATTATTTTATAAAATCCTTATATCCATCCTTGTAAGGCATTGAATGTAAACGAAACATGTTTTATCTTGGAGGATGTTGTCCACAAAAAATACTAATGGTGATTTTATTTTTCATAATGGAAGGGGAATATGAATAAATAATGATAATAACATTAATTGAGAAACATTAAAATATATAAAAGATCCTTTTATATTTATATTATCATGGATATTGTAAATTAGAAAAAATATAATTATGATGAAAAACTTATAGTTGATAATACCCACGTTGGGGAATTGAATTTTATATGGAAGTATCCATAGAAATTAAATCCTTAGGATAAATAATGGTGACCATAAGATTCTGAACTTTGGAGAGGGTTCTTTTAGGATTAAATTTTAATTTCTTTAAAGAGGAATTTGAATTAGATTTGAATCTTGATGTGGTGAATATTTTAGCATTTTATAAATAAAGAGAATGGTAGTTTTGGGAGTGACACATACATTTAAAAAAAAATGCAAGGTTACTATTCACGTGTAAAAAGCTTCAAAATGGAAAGATAGGATTGTCAAATTAGTTTGGGTAATAACTAACCTCAATGACTCCTTTTTTGGAGAAATATTTGTGTTTTAGGGATTTTTTAAAGTTTTTTCTTTTACCCTATTTAGTTTTGCATTGGTAATTAATTTCCAATCATAGTAATAAATTTTAACATAAAGGAATAAAATTTAAAATTTTACATAATTATGTAAATATATTTTTAAATTTCAATATAATTTTATACAATAAAAATTCTAAAGGTGAGAAAAGTTATTTTGTTTAAAATATAATTAATATTGTAAAAGTTACTTTTAGAGATATTACTTTTGTAAGTTTAAAATTTATTTATAAGACAAAATTATATTGGATAGTAATTCTAATGAAATATGATGATTTATTATAAACAAATATGGTTTTAGTATTAAAATCAAGAAAAAATTGAATCTCCCTTTAGAATACAAGATTTTAAAAAAAGCCGAAACAATTTGTTTATTAAAGAAAAATTTTAATTAGTTCTAAAAATGTTTAACATAGGATTTATAAGTTAAATGTATATTTTGAAATGAATATTATTATTAATTAAGTTGATATTTAATTTTAATAATGTTTTGTAAACATACATGTCATTCTTATATAAAGATAGGGTTCTGAAAATTACCATTTTTATAAAAACTATATTTTTTTTGACTAAAAAAAACTTTTTTGAAAAATATATAAAATTAATAATTAGTAAATTTTTATATGATAAGTTAAAAAATTAAGTTCATTTTTTTTAATTTAAAATTCTAAAAATTTTAAATTCAATTTTTGAATAAAAATCATAAAAAATAATGGAAGTGGATTTTTTTGAAAATGAAATTTTCAAAAATTAAGTATTATTATTCCTATAAAATATCATTTACTAAATGAGTTGGTCTTAAACAATTAAAAATATAAAAAAAAGTTTTTCATTAATAATATTTTTCATTAAATATAAATTCATATCACATAAAAAGGCATTTTTTAGAAAAAACACTTCTCTAAATAATAAATGATATTATTAGTCATTTTAGGTAAAATAATTGAATTTAATTAATATTAAATGTATCATTATTTTAATTATATATATATATGTCATAAATTTTTTACTCCTATTTATTCCAACTAATTAAATGTATAGGTTTTAACAATCATACTTAAATATTTAAATTTAATCATAATATATCATGGTTTCGTTTATGTTTTGTGTTGCATAAGGAGAGGGCTACAAGATACATTGATTTTTTTAAAGGTAATCATATATTATAATTTTAGGGTGTTACATGTATTACTTATAGAACAATTCAGTATTGGTATCTATGGTCTTGTAGTGTTGCCAAAGAAAAATGAATAACCTTATGGATTTTGTTTCTTTAATTTTTTTTTCAATAATTATGAAAATAATTGTTATTTATTTCGGATAGACCTAATAAAGGTAGAGTTTTAAGTTACCCAATATTGATAAGGAGTATCATGGAAAGGTGGATATTGATTATTAATGTTTATAATAATAGGATATTCTTCAGAATCATATATAAGCTTGAAAAAAAGTTTAAAATTGAAGAAATATTGTTTTTTAGAAAGTAGTCTTTACACATATAATGATTGTTTAGTTGTAATTAATGAGAAAGAAAGGTGCTGATTATTTTTATGAGAATACAATCTATAACATGATAAATGTGAATATGAGTATCTAGATAAAGGGGGAGATTGAATTTTATTTGTTAGCTAGATAGTTTTTTTAACAAACTTATACATGAGTTAGTTTGAAAAAATATTTTTAATCAATGATGAAACACACACGGATGGATATTTATAGAAGACTAGGATTAATAAGTTATGTTATATTATAGAGGCAATGTATATGATAATTAAGCACGTTAAAGAAGATTTCAATTTCTGTAATCCTTTGGGAATAAATATAAAGATCTTTGGAAGTGTTTCAATTTTTTTCAATGTCTTTTGATGTAATTTAAGATGATTGAGAAGTGTTGAATATTAAGATAAGATAAATAAGATCCTAACTATGAAAAAAATATTTTTATGGCCTTATTTAAGGTAAAGTAAAGGAATAGAGGATAAAAAATTTATTCAACACTTAAGCGTACACATCCAAAACAGCCAACCAAAATAGAGGCAGTGACCAAAATTAAAGGAATTCTGGAATGAGAGAGACTTTAGAGGTTGAGAGAGAGCCAACCAAGGTTAAATAAAGAATACAGAGTACAAGGTGGAATTAGAGTGGCTTCATCATGTAGGGTGGAATAAAGGCATAGTGACCATAGAATGGGGGGGGGGGGTGCCACAGGAGGCAATTAGACGCCTAAGGCGCATTTAACTTGATAATATATCAATTGTTTGAAGTATATCATGCTTTTAGGTCTTCATAAGTTGGTACTGTTTATATATTAAAATGAAGGAACATGTTAGTTGATACGATATCATTGTAGTCATACTATTTGTAAGACATGTTGGGTTTTTATATCATGGACATGGATCACATACCATATATTCACTTTCTATGATCAAATTCTATGATAGAGGATGTCTGAGGTGTTCATGTAGTGTAATGAAAAATATTTAAGTAGATTTATGATGTTTTATTTTTTTTCAATGTGATGTATAGTTGAGAAGATCGACAAGTTAATGATACATGATGAACACCATGGAAGTTGAGATAAAATCTATTTAGAGAAGGTTTATTCTATATTAGTTAATCTAATAAAACTAATGAAATATAGAATTTTATCGAGAGTGTGATAAAATTAAGGTGAGCGCAAATAGAGGTTGTCACAAATGAAGATTTATTGGAGAAATTAATGTGATGTTTATTTAGAGTTGAGATGTTTTTATTTGTTCACCATGATTATAAGAAGTGTTAAGGGACAGTGCTATATCCAGTTTGTCTATAATACCCCTCATATACATCATTTATTAGTTACTAAGAAGAATATGAGTGAGAAATAATTTTAAAAAGAAACTATATGTGTGGACAATAGCATTGGAAATATTCTTTATCCTATATACTGGTCACATTTATATTGTCTGAAATATCTTGCATGAGACTATATAGCTTGAATATCATATATTATACTATGTTTTCATGAATTAAATATCAATAATAATAGATATCTAGAAACTCCATGGAAAGAATTATGTTTACATAAAGTCCATAAAAAGTGTTTTTCTTACATGAAGGTAGTTTTGGGCATTTATTTTTTCCTGAATAATAAAGTGAGAGGTAGCATGAAGAAGTTACATGAAATGGTATATAATTTTCTGTATAAGGTTCTATGAACAAGGATTTTTTAAAATTTTATTCTAGAGGAGTTTATAAGAAGATAATATCAATTTCTCTTACCTTACATAAAATATATGTAAGATAAGTCCTTATGAAAAAACTTTTAGGTGAAAATTTTTTGAGTCAAGAAACATACATGATAATCTGTTTTGTAAAGTATCCTATGCTAACCAATAATTGTGTACAATTGTAATGAGAAAGACAAATGTATTATTTATGTGTGGTTTTATTCTCAATTATTATGTTTCTAAAAGAAGTTTTGAACTTAAAAGGTTTTATTTATAGAAGTTATGGATAATGGAAAACGTCATAATATTATAAAAGGTTCATAAGTAAGGTTACTATATGTGATAAGTATCATATATTACATTCTCTAGTTATGTAATGAGTTGATTCATAATTTAAATCTTTAGAGTGTTTATAGGATTATTGGGAAGACTTTAATACAGTTTTATTTTCTAATTTAGTGGTATTCTAATACATATAGTTGATTAATAGGGCTATTAAGTTGATGAAATGTCATGTAGAGATGACACAAGATCTTGTTCAGGTGTTATAAGAAACATACCTTTGAATAACTGGATGGAGTTACTATAAACAAACCAAATATTTTTTTGAGGTAGCTTACACTAGTGAGTGATAGTGTAAAGAAATCTTCACTTTTTTAATATACTAAAGATTTGGGATAAGTATATAAGCTTTTACTAACCAAAATTTTATTTATAACAAGATTATAATGGAGAATTATTGTCTTCCAATGAACATGAACATAAAAAGAACATACTCACCCACCTTTGGGGAGAACCTCGTAAAAAATATTTTGTATTGTGCCTCATTTATTTCTATCTTTCATGTGGTTTAATTTTTCCGAGAACATATTAGATATATTCATCCTAACATGTGGTAATGTTTTTAATATAAAATGGGTAAGGTAGGAATGGAAAGTATTCAATAAAAATTAGTCACACTTGATTCACCCCTCTTAGTGTAACTACATGATCAACTAGGAATTTTGATTAGTATCATCAAACACTGTTACATATTAGATTGGATAAAATTTCATTATTAAATTTTATTTTTATTAGACACATATAAAGTACATATATTAATTTTAAGAAGAGTCAAGGTTGCCTCAGATGGAAAATTTAGTTTTGATATCTACTTGTTCCAATTTGGGGGACTGAGCAAAAGACTTGATGAATAAATAGAGAAAAGAGGCCGAGTATTTTAGAACGATTTGAACATATAAAGTGGATACACCACTAATTAAAGGTATTCAAATTTGTTTTGTATATATTAAATCAATTGTTAATGATCCTTATGAAGGATCAAGTACAAGTGTAATCTATAAAGAGTAGGAATATAATTTTAAGGATTAATCATTTAGTTATATTTATTTTAAATATATGAGTTATGTTAAAATGGAAATTGTTGAAGATATAAAAAATAAAATTCTACACATCAAGGGATAAAATGTGAAAAATAATAGATGGAATAATAATTTGATGCAATGGTAGAGGCATTAACTAGGGAATAAAAAAACTACACTCTCATCAAACTTGAGGGCGGCAAAGAAGATATTTTAATTATTTATAAAGAAATACTTAACCTATCTAAATAAGTAGAAGAAAAAAATATATAAAATTTTAATGGAATTTTATTTCCAATTTAATAAGATTTGAAACAATTTTTTTGAGAGAAAAATGATTGATAAATTTCATGAGGTGATGATCCATGCACAAGAAGAATGCGAGGAAGATACTATTTTTTCCAAAGATGATCAGTTGGAAAAAATGAAAGAATTGTAAAGAAGTTTTAAAAATATTTACAAGAAGAAAATAAATAACTTGAAGATTATATTGGAAGGTTGAATAATGAATATGAATGTGTGAAATCACTTTAAGAGTATATAATACTCTAAATGATAATTCTCTAGAATTGAAGGTAATGTTTAGAAATCTAGAGAAAACCCATGCTAAATATTCACAAAATCCTGAATGGAGAATGATTTCCATGAACAATTATGATAATATTATTTCATTGTAAATGTTTCATATAAATGGTATGATTATATTGAATTCATCAATAATTTATCTACTGTTGGATCATTATAGAAGGTAACCTATTGTCCAGATAATTTTTTTAAACTAATCCTATCTCATATGATACTACAAGTTACAAATAAAAAACCATCAAAACATGGGTGGATTATGTTTTTGATAAATATACTACACAAAAAAATGTGGATATAAAAAAGAGAAAGAGTTTTGGCTCTCCATAGAATGTTAAAATTAAGAGATGTGATGTCCACATATATTGATGTGTCAATTCCATATAGATTGTATCACAAAATATTAAATTGATATTTTTTGGACAACACTTGTGCTGGGGAATTTTTGGAAACAAGGCAATTGGATATTGACATAATATATAATTTTTTTATAAATTCCAGAATCCCTGAAATAAAGTGGGGGTATAGATATGATTTTTTTCTTATATATAATTATAATTCATAGAAGAAGTTGAATCTATTTACAAATAATTTATATGTGTGCCTTGAAATATTCTATGATTACTATAAGTGATGTAATAACATTTATGAATAGTTATTTTATGTATCATCCATGCACAATTAAAATTATAATGTAAATAGAAGACACCAAAAAATATAAATGCAAAGAAGAAACGAATATAAGTATTCCTTAGGGTATAAGAATTAGAAAACATCTTATCAATGTTCAAACAAGAATAATATAAAAAATAATGCCAAACATTATTAGAGAATCTTATATCATGGAAGGAGAGTCCACATCATTGATCATTCAAAATAAAATATAAACATCAATATAAATGGGAGAGTTATTGAATTAAAGAAAAATTAAATCCAATAAAGAAATAAAAGGGTATTTTTTATTTTAAGACTTACATGATAATGAATACAAATTTCATGATAGGTTTTCTAAAAGGTCAACCCAAACACTACTACGGAGTTTCGTGGAAGTTGTAAACTTTTAGGGTACACAAAAAAAATTAAATGAATTCGATGTATGGATAAGGTGAATTGTTAAATAAAAAAAGGAAAACCATTGGTAATTCTTGTGATAATATTGTTATGATAAATAATGAGACCTCACATAAAAATAATATTGGTCATATTACTAAAAAAATAAAAGATATCTAGAATTCCATGTTGCCCATGAAGATGAGTGTATTAAAAATAATGTGTGAATTCATGAAGAGATCCAGAATACCATGGTACCAAATAGTATTACTATTATTATTCTTACACTCAAAATAGAAATTTTATTTCTGTATCTTTTTTTTAGAAAAAAAGAATTTAATTCACTATTAAGAGAAGAATGTGTTATATATATATATATGAATGAAATTTTTTATGGGATTGGGAATATGAGAAATAGTTTATATATTCCAGATATCTGTAATCCTATCTATTACATTCAAAATATATAATAATGGGTTGATTCTAATCCCACTAATATTTTGGATAGTTGCATTTGGAATATAAATGAGAAACACATCAAAATACATCATAAAGATAGATTATTGGAACTATTATATATTGAATAACCTTAGAATTGAGAATATTTTTTATTAGGAAATATGACCAGATAATATTTTTTTGTAAAAGATGAAGGGGCTATTGTGTAGTAAGATATCATACATAGTGATGCATATGGACCAATGAATACTGATGAATGTGGTGGTTTAGGAAGTTATTTACTTTTTATGATGTTAGGAACTATTACAAGGTGTGGTGAATACATGGATGAATCTCCTTTATTAGGATGTGTTTATGAAGAAGTCATAATGAAACAAAATGGAATATTAACTAGGAATCAACCAAAAATAAATTTTATTAATATTTGGTGTAGAAAAAATCTTATACCATGACTGGTTTATGAAAATATAGGCCTCAATTCATAGAAATATGTATTTATTTTTTATGTTAAGGAATCTTTGAAATATTATTTCTATAATCCAATAGAACACAAAGTGTTTTTGGATTAAGATAATATATTTATTGAGAATGAATATATAAGTAAAGAAGACAGTGGGAGGAATATTTAACTTGGAGAAATTCAAGGCTAAAAAACATGAATTTATCCTGAGATAGAGGTTGATCCAGTTCCATAAAGAGTTATAGAGGAAGAACATGCTCAATCTACACCCTAGACTTATTGGTTTGGTAGGATTCATCAAGAGGTCATGGGGTATGGATTTATCATATCTAGTGATAGGGTGATAAGGTTTATAGATGATGAACCTAGTACCTACCAAGAGTGCATTGAGAGTTCTAATTTTTAGAAATTGTTAAAATATATGGATTATAAATTTACACCATGTACAATAACCAAGTTTGAAATTAGGTGAATTCCACTAAAGGGGTGATACCTTTATGGGGATAATGGATTTTTATAAGAAAAATGGAATGGTCAGTAGAGTGTATACCAATAAAGAATTTATTGTTGAAAAAGGTTATATAATAAAATTTATAGTATTGACTATGAAGATACATTTACTGTTTTTATGTTGAAAAGGTCCATTCATATTTTTATTCTCACAACATTTCATTTTGATTATGAGATATATCGAATGGATGTAAAAACTCATTTTCATGATGAAAATATCATAGAGGATGTGTATGTGATATAACCCAAGAATTTAATAGTGAAAAATGAGTATATTGAGGAATTAATGTTGCCACAATCCATTTATGGGTTGAAGAAAACATCACAGAGTCATAATATCAAGTTTTATAATGTATTAAAGAGTTCGATTTTATAAAAAATTCATATGATTATTTTGTGTATAGATATCGCTACTGGAAAAATACACTATACCAACAGTTTGGAACCGTTGGTATAGGCCTCCAAACCATTGGCATAGCCTATACCAACGGTTTGGAGAACCGTGGCCAAGTAAGATGTGAGGATAGGTCTATACCAATGGTTTTCCCAAAACCGTTGGTATAGACATATACCAACGGATTTCAAATCCATTGGTATAAGTAATATGAAAAATCTATACCAACGGTTCCATAAAACCGTTGGTATATGTATTTAATAAAAGAAACATTCGATGGGTATTGATCCTAGTACCTGCAGTTTTTTATTGAATGACCTAACCATTAACCTAACTTTACTTTTGGGAACATAATTTCATAAATATATATATGTATTATCATAATTATTTAAAATTCTGATTTATTTAATGTTCTCGGTAATAAGATTCCATAAAAAAATATATGTACCTATACCAACGGTTTTCAAAACCATTGGTATAGACCTTTAACAAAGGTTTTGAGAACCTTTGGAATAGGTTCTTTGAATTTGGGACCTATACCAACAGTTTTGGACAAACCGTTGGTGTAGGTCCATATAAGTGACCTATACCAATGGTTTTGGCCAAACCGTTGGTATAGGTCCAAATTAGTGACCTATACTAATGTTTTTCCCAAAACCATTGGTATAGGTCATATTTCTAGTAGTGTATATTACTTTGAGTATTGAGTTAATTCTAATATTGTATGTGGAGGGCGTATTTTTTATGAGAAGTATCATCCTAGAACTTCACTATGTAAAGATGTTGTTGGGTAAATTCTTCTTAATGAAATACATAGGATAAGTAGCCTATATACTTGGTATAGGGATCTATAGAGATAAATAAATAGTTTTCATGGGATTAGATTATAAACATAAATTTTTATAGTGAAAATGCTGTTTAGTATAGTTAACTCAAAAAAGGACCTTCATTAATATTTCATGGTACAAGTCCTAGAGAGATTCATGATCCTTATAAAGAGTTAGAAAGGGTAGATATAATTCCTTATACATCATCTAGAGATTATATTATTTATTAAATTATGTATACTTGACCTTAATCTCCAAGTATCTTAGAATTATTTCTAGATAATAATACAATCCTCGTGAGAGTCAATGTATTTCTGTGATGAAAATCCTTAAGTACATGATCTTTTGAAGTAATGTGATCATTGTGTAAAGGGTTACATAGATGAAAGATTAAAATCAAATATAAGTGTTATTAAATCTCAATATGGTTTCTTGTTTTTTCAAAATTGTGGTGCTATTAATTGGAAGAGTTCCATACATGCCACCATAATAGACCCAATAATAGGATTGGAGAACATATCTATCTCAAATGTTACAAAGGATGCTTTTTTGGATCAGAAATTTCATCTACGGACTAGAGGAATAACCTAGTATCAATGGAGAAATAAATATTTATTATGATAATTATATTTATATTACACAAGAATGGAACCCCAATCTCACCAAAGGACCAAGAAAATCTTTCTTAAAAACCATCTTATATGAGAGAAAACTGAGAGGGGATATGTTAGGATCTTTTTGGGTGGCCAAAAATGACAATATAGTAGATCAATTTATAAAACCATTAACATAGATGAAGTATAAGGGTCATGTAGTCTCTACTGGTATTTGATACTTAACATATTGAGGTAATAATTGAATAATAAATCAAGTTTTTATAATGATGAAAATCCAAACTTATCGTTCATTTATTTGTTTTGAAAATTTCCTTACAATATTGATGACATTATAATATCCCACCAAAGTAAAACATTGAGTTTTTCTGAATCAATGATCATCCTAGAGTAGTATTAGTTTTAATGAAATTTTAAGATTAATTTGATTAATAGATTTATGTGATAATAAGTGAAGACTTATTATTTTGTTTATGTGGTAAGTATGTCCCATGGAATATCAAATAGTCATTAATATAATTTGGGGATAATGATTATTGTAAATCCTTCTTACTTGAGGTTGGAAATATAACTAGATAGGGAACTTCCATACTTTGATAACTTTCTTAGAAAAGTCATTCTGACATTGAAAATTAGGGGCGGTTGGGTATGTTGTTGATTATTTGATCAGTTAGAGCATGATTAAGATTGTATCTTTCTACTCGTGTGATGAAAAAAGATATTTATCCCTTGCTTGAATTAGAATAATGATATTCATAGACATTGTTATTTTAGTTATATGAGATGTGTTCTTTTACTTGGATGAGGGGCATGTGATGTCCTATTCTTCTAGATGAATGACAAGTGAGGTCTCTGTTAACCAAGTAAGTTTTTTAAAGAATCAAGAAGGAATAAAATGGCTTATACTATGTTGACATATCTAAATGTCAAGTGGTCACATAATGTCATGGTAAAAGTTATTATATATGTATACATATGATTTATATGTTACATATTGGGCTGGACATTTTTATGAGATATGTGTATGTTTAATGGAGATCACATCACTACTCTTAGTAGCTTAAGTAACCCTGATTCTCTGTTAAAGGAAACTATTTTCATATATATATGAAATAGATATTTCATTTCTATTGTCATTAATTATAAGGCCCACAAGGTCAAATAATTATGATTTTGTATTATGATTATTTTAGGAAAAACAATTCTATTACAAAATAATGATTGAATAATAAACTATATCTGAAATATTTTTTAATGGATTCACAAAGAGTTGTAATGTTTTGACTAAATATATTATGGGATTTAAGTTCAAGTGTGATATTATTGGATACATACTTATGGGTGTGTATTTTATTTAATGATATACCCTATATAATAATCCATAACTTGCATGACATGCAATTAACTGATTACTATTGGGTGGAATTATAAGAGATGTTTGTGAATCCTCAACCACCTATATCATATCATAAAAAAGAAAATTTGATATTCTTTCCCATTATATATATTACCTTGACATAGTTTTATTATGTTATAATCTATAAGATGAATTATTTATGGATTCATATCATTCATTGATGGTGTTAAATTATGAACACCCAATGGTAAGTAATGCACTGGTGCAAACCGATGAATTTGATATGAATGTTGTTCTCTACTAAATGGAGATAATCGAGAATGACTCTAGAAGGTTGAGATCCATACTTGTTGGTAATAACTCATGTATATGTGAATTAAAATGAAGAAAAATTATCCTAATATCCCATTCATCACTTCCCTATGAGGTATCTTGAACTTCCTTCCGCTTTAGGGAATCATCATGTTGCGAACTAAGATTCAAGGCTTGATTCAATACCTATATTGGAAGCCATCACTTACTACTTTAGTAATAATCCTCAAGAATATTCCATTGATTAAGGAAGATAGACGATAATTCATATATTATACAAGTGTGATATTCTTCATTTCCTAGCACGTTTAATTCCTTAAATATAGATTAGTTTTTTTCCATTTTCCAATAATCATAGTATGATCCTCTAAAACCAATTAGTTTTAGCATGAGATGAGTTTGAGTTTGATTAATTTTTAGGGGGAAGGCTGAGGTTTTTTCCATGAATTTCATGTTTCAAGTTTTTTAGCATGAATCCACCCATTTTGTTATGTCTCTATTCGGATTCAACAATCTTAGATGGTTGATCATATAATATTTGGGGAGGATCCCACTATAAATTTTGGATTTTTAAACCATTGTGTTAAAACATGGATTGTTACACTATGATGCACTATTTTCTAGTTTTACATATACATTTAGACGCCATCTAATAATTTCTATATATTTTTTGACTTCCTTAAAGCCTTAATCACTCTTAGCTTCATCTTTGGTTATACTTTACCATCCATTGGTGTGTTATGGATCTCAGTACCACATTCAACATTTGATATCTCAATTATGTCATTCATTTTTAGTCTCACTTGTTATCATCTTTTCCTGAGAATTTTTCTTAACATTTTTTAAATTTTTGGTCATCCAAAACATCTTTCATTGTCCACGTAGGGTTAGTACAAATTGTGCATTAACTGATTGATAAGACTTCAGTTTTTTAAAATATTCAAATCACATGTATGGTCCATATTTTGTTTAACTATGTGGAATTCCCATGTGTTGTTCTCAACAATCCCTATATAGGGTGTATGGTTGGTAGAAATATTGCCTAACCAGGTGGACAAAACTTCCACAATTCCTTGATTCATTAAAAATAGAATATTACCTTTATACCCCTCTTATAATAAATATATTTGGGCCTCCTTTTTATACCATACATGAACCTTTTTGGTTGGGGAGATGCTCCTACACCAATTCCTTCATCCCCATGGAGAAATAATAGATCTATTTATTGTTTATTGTGATTCCTGAAGTTAAATCATTCCATGACTCTTTATCCTTCACTTTATTCTCTTTTCTCTCATTCTCTATAACCCTAGCATAGTTCGGTGAAATTGGTTTCAATATGGATCATTTTTAATAGAGTTATTTTTATGTTTAATGGATCACCTTGTATTTTAATCCCTCTTGAGTTCCATTTTGGTGATTTAACACAAGCATGTAAAAATGTTGAAGGATTCAAGATAGGTGGTATTATGCATGGCACTATAGATATTGAACAGTTATTTTTGTACATTTAATTTCATGATTTGGTTGATTTAAATTTGATATCAATTCTATTTAGTAGTTATATGGGAAAAATATGTTTCCCTTGGTTTTCATCAAATGAGCATGGGATTTTCCTTTCCCTTCAAATATTATAGTCACTGTTGGAAATTAATTCTCATCCTATGTTTGTATAAATGAACGGTTGGAACTTCAATTTTTTTTGTTACCTTATAAAAGATATTTTAGTTTTAGAACCTTGTTTTACATATTGTTTTAAAAAAGTATCTATAGCCTTAAATGGAACATTTAATTTATTTGTTCAATAAATAAAAACCCCCTTCAAACGTGCCACTTCATATTTTGATAATAAATTTCCTTAATGATTTTTAGAATATGATTCTTGGTGAAGGATAAATTTATTTCACAGGAATGTTCTTGATAGAATTAGGGATATTTAATTTGAGTGAATCGGATATGAGAATGACACTGTTTGTAAAATGTACTATATCTATTTATAAATAGTATTTGTTTGACCAACTATACTTTTAAATCATAGGAAGCCTTTGGTTTCTAGATGGGTGAAATTGGTATACATGTTTCACTAGTTCATGATTACACTATTCCAAGTGGGTTGGAGATGTATTTATTTTTTAATGGGATATACACCTTAGTTAGGACAATGAGGGTACTACCTAGTGTTATGGGATATTGATTGTGATCTTACACCAATATTTTTTAGTAGTTTTGTATGGAATTGACCAATATTCCCCCCATTGATATTAGGTTTCTATGATATTATGTTTTCAAATAATTAATATTTGATGTTTTCATTAGTAAAAATAATAAATGTTTCAAATGGTAACTCTGAGTTATTCTATTTTTATACTTATGAAGAAAATTATTATTTTTCCGATAACACTTTCTATGGATGTATTCTTTGATGTATATATGTGTGATTTTTATATATAAATATTCATTTGTATTTTAACATAAATATGTGGGAATACATATATTTCTTTTGAGACACTTCATATGATACATTATTTTATACGTAGTTTTGGAAATGTAAAGACTATTATTTTTTTCTTTAAACATTGAAAACCTATTTTCATTTTATACCTATTTTTAAACCAATAGTAAATTGATATAAATTTACATTGTATTCCCGGACTAGTGGTTTGTGACCTACTAGGAAATTTTTCTCACTACCCATCAGGGATTTAAATTGAGTTACTAGAATGATTATGTCAGGAATCCAATATTGGTTCTCAAATTGTTTCAAGAATGTTTTCTATTATCTGAGTTTTCCTTCTTGATACTGAGAATTCATGGGTTATTTTGAAAATCTACAAGAATTATAGTGATATTTTGAGGGAATTCATGGGGTTTATGAATAATTTTCATGATTTAGAAAACAATTCTTAGATTGGGAAGACCCCACTGGTTGCCTTCTGGAGAGCTTCTTGTGGTTCGTTCACAATCTTCCAAGCATTGAAACTGACCCTAACAAAGCTCTTGCTTCTTCAATTTTTTTTTATATTTTTAATCACTATGGATTATGTTTTATTTAGTTATTATACTCATTTATTTTGTATTATTTTATGGTGAATAGTTTTGATTTTAAATGATGTTTTGGTTTAGTTATGTTTTATTTCCAAGGTAGAAACCCTGGGTTGTTTGAAGATGAGTTGGAATTTTCCATGGAATTTGAATGGGTTATTAAATGTTTTAAGAATTATTAATAAAATAGAGGGTTTATAAATATTTCATTTTTTAAGGATAATATTTTCTAATTTATTTTTAATAGTTCAAGATTATTGTGACAAATTTGATAATAATTTTAATATATATTTGTAAAACCTTTCAAGTGAATTTATTAAAATTAATGGAATTGTGTTATTTGTGCTGATAAATAGATATTTATGTGATGTTCCTTTTTTATGTTTCTATATATCCATTTTTTTAAATTTTATCATTAAATCCTTATGGGATTTGAATGTTGTTAAAATGGGGTTTTTAGATTGGTTTATTGACCTATTTATACATTTGTGGAGTTTGAGTTCATTGTTTGTTTTAACTGTATCTACTATTTGTAGCTTATAAAATACACCCCCATAAAGCCTAACAGATTTCCAAGAATGATATGTTGGTGGTTCACTGAATATAGACCCTTTGGTTGATTGTGATTTTCCCAAGTTGCATTCTCCTTCTACCCCAACTATGGAGAAATGTGATCTATCTCTTTTAGACCAAACACAACATTTTGTTCAAGGATTATAGAGTTTTAATCCCCCTAGTTTCCTTTTGAAATAAAATTCTCAAGAGGAAGAGTAATGATTGTAGAGGATTTAGGAGGTGTTCATATAAAATTGGTTTCCTTAGTCTCTTTAGATCAATTTTTCTACCTTCATGTTTGAGGGTTCAAGTTGGATGTTGTGGAAGTCCACTATTTAGACCAATCTATTTGGGAAATTTCTTTGGAAAGATTCATGGAATTTTTCATACTATAGTTTTTTCTTGATGTTTTGATTGTACCAAAGGAAATATAATTTTTTCCCTTTATATAGGTGATATATCAGTGCTTGATTATATCAGTCCATTCAAGGATATGGTGAGATACTATAGTAGCATGTATATTTATGAATCCTTAAATACTCAATATTTTGTAAGGCTCTCTTTGTATATCTTTTATTTGTGATTACTTCTCCTGGACTTAACCATTAAAAAGATGTAGTGAAGAAATCTTTGTGGTTTAAAGTTGGATTGGTATAAATATTAGAAAAAATTATTGTCTCATGTATCCTTGGGAGAAGTAGATGAAGTACTTATGAAGGGAAGCAAATGTATGTTTTATCAGATAAGATAGGGATCATAATAAAGAGTGCATTGTTATTTTTCACACTAAACTATTTTGGAATCAAGTCTTGGGTGGGTCACCAATACAGGAAGGTTGGGTACAATAATCCTTATTATCCGATATCACATAAGACATGTCAAACATGTGATTATTTTGGAAATCTACAAAGGTTTTTCAACTGATTTATAATAATAACAATTCCCAATCCACCCTAGAAATATCCTTTGGTATAACCTACCAAATGTGGTTTTGAGGAAGAATCTATTTTAGTTTCCCCATGGTAATATTGTGACATTTTTATTGGATATTTCTATTCATATACTCTATCTGATTCACTGTAAGTGGTTAGTATTTTTGGGTGCCGATGTTTTTGGATCCATGAATGTATATTCATAATGGAAATTTTGAATTGGAAATTTTCATCATTTAATAGCAGTTATGTGGTTTCTGTATCATAACACTTTATATTTTGATTTTTTTTGTTTTTTTGTGTGGTTAAAATACCATTTCAAAATTCAATGTTCAATGTCCAATGGTAATTATAATATAGTGGGGAGGCCATTATAGAGAAATATATTAACAAACTCATTGTGTGTGTTTCCTTGTCCATTCATTTGATTAAGAGGATTCATTATTTTAGGTTAGTTATTTATCCCCACCCAAACCAACACTGTTAATAGTAGATTAGTCGGTTTTGATCATGGGTCTTGTGATGGATTCTCATGGAGATTTTAAATCATCCCTGAGGGTTCCTTTAGTCTATATTTGGGTGAGGGTGTTCTTTGTTGTTTATGGGATCCCCTATGATGTTCTCTGCCTTCATTTTTCTTGATCTGTTTCTAGATAGTGTTAGTTCATTAGTATATCATATGTTGTTCATTTAAAATGATATATGTGTTTGAAATTAGATTCATCCATGATAATCAAGTTAATTTTTGTGAAAAATTACTGAGTTCATTAAGGATAGTCTTTGAGTTTCATAATATTTGATCTTTAGTTTATATCATCAATATGAAGTTGATGATTAGGACATTATCATGATCAAAAAACAATTTGGTTCTTTTTAGGGATAGAATGCTTCATGGTGGGGGGATTGTCGCACATTGACGTCAGATTTCACTATTATTTTATTTATTTTTGAGTAACTTGTTTTTATCTCCTCTAGACTGTATTTCCTAGTAAATTTGTAATTTTTGGGAATATAGTATATATTGAACATATTACAGTTGTTGAATAAAAAATATTTTGAATTCATGCGACATGCCTTTAGTTTTTAATAGAGCTAAATCAAATAGTTGGCGCAAGGTTTTTTCTAATAGTTCAGAAGTTTAAATTTAGAAATATTATTTCCTATGGATTTAATTGTTTTATTTGGGTGTTTTAAAATTTATATAAAGTATATTTTTTAGTTTTATGGAAAAGAATTATTATCCTTAGGGTTTTCATCAACTGAGAATTATATTTTCTCCTCTTTTGAAAACCAAAATTATCTTTTAGAATTCCATGTTCTCCTAATGTTTTTAGAAATTATCATATGTATTTATTAAATTTTTGGTTGGATTATGATTTAAGTTTTTGTTTTAAAACTTTTCTTTATTGATTGGTTTTATAGAAAATTATCTTGATTCATAAATGGAAATTTTAAAATTATTTCTTGAATAATTAAAACTCCTTTTGAAACAGACCCTTTATATTTTGAAAATGATTGTTATTGATTCTTAGTAAGAGTTGATTCTCGATGAAGGGGGAAAACATTTGTCTTATGTGTTCTTGATTAAATTGGAGTTGTTTCATGTGAGGGTGTCAGATTTGAGAATGCTGCTTGTTTTTGAAATTCACTATATGTATTTCTTTGTAGTATTTGTTTTATACACATACAATTTTGATTCGTGAGAAGATTTCAGTGTCTAGGTGGGAGGTCCATGTACATATGGTATACTAGTTAATGATTATGCTCTAACTAGTGGACTTGAGATTTAATTTAGTCTATTTAGGGGATTTTCCACTTGTTTTGACAATTGTGGATGATAACATGAGTTAGGGTAGAATGATTATTATTTGAGAATTTTTTTAATAATTTATGTTGATTTTTTATATTTTTTAAACCTAATATCTCCTAAGTTCCCATGATATGATAATTTCAAATAATTTCTGTTCTTTGTTTTCAATAGAAAAAATAAAAAAACAATTTTAAATTGTAACTATGAGTTCTTCCATTTATATATTTAGGAATTTTTTTATTCCAAAGACACTTCATACATATTTCTTCTTTGATGTATATATAAGCTATTGATTATACCTAAATATCCTTAATAATGATCACTATGAATAAAAACATGAATTTATATTTGATTCATTGGAAACCAACTTTTACACCTAAATATCCTTAATAGAGATATTGGCTATTTATAATTTTTAATATATTTTAGAATCTATTTTTTATCATCCCTTTGTAATTCATGATGTTGTCATCTGTATCTAGTTTCATTGAGTGTTTCTATTTACATGTATTGTTGTTTTTCTCTATGGGTTTGTTTTTTTGAACTTGAAATTTATTTCATTTATGTTTTGTTTGTTCCTTCTTTCACATTGTATCTTCTTATTTGATGATGTGTCCATTAAATATATGAAATGGTCGAGCTGGGTATCTGGGTAGAAACCATTGCCTTATATTTATTAATTCTGTGAAACCTTACCCATAAGTAGTCTTTTAATATCATGGTACTTATATCCAACCCAGGAGGGTTGAGAGTGCCTATCAGGTAAGCTACGTTCCATCTTTGGTGCCCTATTTTGGTGTGGCCCAGGCCTGACTTGTGACACTCAACATTAAGAGATCATTCCCTTTCAAACCTAAGTTCCCCATATTCCTCTCAAATTTTATATTTTATTATTATTCTCTTTTATTTGAGGCCATAAAGAGTGGGATGGGTTTGGTTTGGTTGGTATATGGTCAATGTTTTATATTGTATTTATATTACCATGTGTTATGGAAAATTCCTTTGATTTTTTAGGGTTTGGTCACTAGTTATTCTATGATATTGTGCTTTACACATTTAAGAATTGATTGAGGTAGGAGATTCAAGACTTCTCCTTATTATTTATTTGCGAAAGTAAAATTATAATGCCTTTGTTTTCAGTGGATAAATGGTTTGGGTTAACATCATGATGATAAGAAATATGTTATTGAAAATTGAATCAAAGAGGTGATTCATATTATTTCAATGTAATATCTAGAGTATTTTTATTATGATGATTTGATACATACTATTATGAAATCTTTTATTTTACACAATTTTGTTGTACATAATATTTCTATGGTTAGATTGGTCTTGGTGGTGCATTGTGGCTATTTTGATTTTGGTGTGCTGGTGATGTTATTACTATGTTATAGGTTGGGATGAATTGTCACCTGAAGGGTTTCTAAGGAATGAATAATACTAATTTAGTATAACAAATGGCTATAGAAACCTCATTTCCCAAGGGCATCAAGATGTGAAAACTAAAACAATATATAAAGAAATTAATGACACGAGGCATTCACCGAAGATGATAAAGCCTCCTTCCTCAATAAAGGTCTGCATAATGATCACTAAGAATAACCAAAAGAATTTTCCCTATGAGGTGTATCCTTGGGATAACAGAATCACACCATGTTTTAGAAAGACCCTCCTTGAATCCATGATGTGCTAGTATCTATTAAGGAAAAGGAATAAAGGGGAAGATAGTTTGAGGAAATTTACACGTGTCTTGGTTAATAAAAACTGATATCTCAATTAAAATGCCTATTTTTATATCCCTTAGGGATGATTCATGAGTGTCTTTATCATTTACGTTAATATTATGAAATTTTTGAGTAATAATATGTTAAGAACTGTTTGTAACCCCTTTTGATGAATACATTATCCAAATTTTTTATCCAATTAAATGTTATAATAAATGATATCTTATATGGAAGGGATATTTAATGATAATATTTAGTATTCATTATCATTACAATCATAGGACGCTATGTTAATAATAGAAGATGATTAACTAACATCATGATATAATTATACCGTATTATGCAATTATATATGGAAGAGGTTCCTCATGTAATATCTATATCATATGAAATAATATCCCCAAAAAACTATTTAAATTCATGGTATCATACCATACAATATTTTTCACAATCACCTATGATTTCACTAATATACATATTATGTATATAGGTTTTAGGGAACACCTCTATCAATCTACAAGTTGTATTAAAGCGTCATATACATTGTCCATTTTACCTTATGCTATATCATATATATTAACGTGAGAAACAATATGAAAACTCCTTTTGAATATCTTCTAAAACACTTTTGGAAATCTATTCCCAAATTCAAGATGTATCACATCATATATAATACCATGTAACAATTCATTCAAAAATATTTTTGGATAAACTCTAAAAAAAATTTAAAGTATATCTATGAGTTTTGTAAAAATCTATACCCAGTCATTGATACTAAAAGTATGTCCCCTTGGTTGTTTAAAAAATTTTAAAAATATAAGAACATATAATTTTCATACATAATTATTACATATTATTAAGAGAATATTCAATACATTTAAAAAATTAATGAATAAGGACCATAACTGTTTATCGTCTTTGGATACTAGATGCAAAATATTCTTATTTTATGAAAGACCTTCAACATCACCGTCAATATTACCACATAGTACACTTTATATAAAAACCCTTCTTAAACCTTTCTTAATAACATGTTGAATGAAAAAATAATAAAGGGTGAGGTTAGATGTTTAGTAAGGGTAAACATGAGATATATCAATTTATGATCATATGAAAGTATATGATAAGTATAATAGTATTATATCATGAATATAACTTCAAAAGTTAAATGAAATCTAGAATGGATCATAAACACGAGTCATGCAGTAAAATTTTATCATTTTAAAAGACACAAATCATAAGGGTGAGAGATAATCACTAATAAATCATGAACCCCATTTTCAAATCATAACATAAAAAAAAGTCCAAAATGCGTGGCACTACCATAGGTATAGAAAACATTTCACATGTAAATTTTAACTATTGATACCATCAAATAATAGGGAATTTGGAATCAAAACATGTTTCTTATATCATAATAGTGAAATAATCATCACCTATTTCCCACAGTGGATCAGGAATCCCTACCTATTTCCTAAAATGGATAATGTACATCGACATACATCCTATATTGGATCAAGAAATTGTCTTTCTTACCATAATTATGTCATGCGATATAAAACATTACCTAATGAGTTGAAAGGATATATAATTATAGGTTATTTAATATAAAAAACACACATGTGTGCCTCAATATCACAAAACATTCATTATATCATCATATCATAACCCATGGAAAATAAACATGCTTCATAAACATATCATCATTTCATCATAGTATAACCAATGAAAAATATGTTTCATAAACATCTCATCATTTCATTATAAATTATCCAATGGAAAATAAATGGGTTTTATAAATGTATAATATTCATAATAATAAACCATACATATAAATAACAAGGATGGTATAATTAGATCTTATATATAGTAAAGCTTAATTAATAGTAATGGAGGTTATCATAGATGAAAGATTACTTTTATTTATCACTAGTATATTTCTTTAGGAATCTTCACTTTTAATTTTTAAATCAATTATTTTAGATACAAAAATGTCCAAAATATTAATGAGAATTTTTTTTAAAAAAAACCAGGGAAACTTATAAAATAATTTTAAAATGATCGAGAATTCATGATGATGGGAAATTTTTTTTATATTGAGAAAGCTAAAATAATGATTCCTTTCACATTTTTGGTAAAAAGTAAAAAGGACCTCATTAAAAAATGACAAGATGAATCATTTTATTTTTTATAAAAAATGTAAAATATGAGTAAAAATTACAATAAATAATCATGGGGGAATAATAATATATTTTTTAAAATGTTTTAGATGAAGCATTGGCATGGAAGAAAAAATATTTTTGACTAGTGAGAGAAATAAAGTCTATTTTCCATAAAACATTATTTTTTGTCTATTGAGTTATTAAAAACAATAAAATTCATTTAAACTATGTAATATTTATAAATAATTATGGGAGAATAAAATTAATTGTATTTTTTATATAAGGATTATATAATTTACTCAATGTAAATTCAAGTATAAACACTCTCGAATAAAATTGGATTAAAACATAAATCCCTAACCTCAAGTATTTTATCTCTTCAATGCATTCCAAAATAATATATAATTAATATAGATTTATTTTATATGTATAATATAATCATATTCATATCTATCATACCATATATGGTTTAATTATAACATCATATAATATAGTTATTAATAATTTGTTCTTAAGATCACTTTTTAGGTAACAACTGCTTTGTTTTTCATGCATGTTTTGGTTCGGTTGTCCCAGTCCATATCATATAATAATGGATACATTATATTATTTATTTATTAAAGATATTAATATCAAATATATTCACACACACACACACACAGATATATATATATATATATATATATATATATATTTATAATTATCTATTAAAGGTATAGATAGAAAAAGGAATTACTTTTTTCATAGTGAAAGTTGGTTGTAATTATGGTGGAAGCTATAAGATGTGTTGAAGGAAGATAAGATGATATTCGAGTAGGAATGTGATGATGTATAAGGCTAAAATATTATGAATAATGAATGAGAGGAAGTTACCTTTTATATGTGAGGGTAGCAATAATCTTGGAATTAAGTAATTTATTAAATTAATACAAATTAATTATCAGGAAAAAATGGATCCAAATTAATATAATTAAAATATATGATGGGTATTAGTCTAAATAAACTCAAAAAATAAATATTTAACAAGTTTTGATAATGTTTCTACCCTTATCTCTTAGTATTGACCCCCACTAGGCCTTTTGTTAATGACAACAAAATTAATGTTTCATATTTTTAAGGGTTATGATTGTTTCCATAAAATTAATATTGAATAATAAATCTAACATGGTTAAAATTTTATTTAATATAATATTCAATTAGATGAATATAGTATTTATAATAATTTTAAATCATTTAATAAAATATTTTTTTTCAAAAAATATCATTAATGTCATTTATGAAACTATTCATTTAATTTGATTTTGAGAATGTCTTGACAAAATTATAACTCAAATATAAAACTTTCACAACCCCATAACATGTTATCATTTTCAAAACAATTCATGGCAAACAATAGCTTACTTAATAAATACCTTCATAGTTTATTAAATTCATTTATATGATTTTTCTACTGACTGAAAAAGCATTGTGTAGATGTTGCAAAAGAATTGAAGACAATTATTTGATCACTAAAAAGTAAAAATAAATTAACATGAAATTTTTTTATTAATATTTCAAATAAAAATTTAAAACCGAACAGAAGTTATTGTTATCCTCAACACAGAAAATTATATAAATTAAAAGCAAGAAAGTAAAATTTTTGACTTAATCATTTTCATAAATATTATAAATGTAAAAATTAAAGAAAATTAAAAGGCCAGATTTTAAAATATTAGAGGATTGTGGAAGAAATAATCCCATAAAATGAAATAAATTAATGTTTTTAATGAATTTGAAGCCTGATCATATTAGTTTTAACCCAAATTAATCCATTTCACCTTTATAATGGTAATAAAAATTTATTAAGGTTAATATTCATATTGACCAAAAATAAAAAGGAAATATTTATCAAATTTTAACATAAAGATTCCAAATTTGGATTATATTTTACAAGATTTAATTATTATAATTGAAATCAATTAATTTAAGATAAAAAACACAAAACATAATTAAAAATAGTTTTTTAGAAAAATGTGTTTTTATAGATAAAAATGTTTTCATAGAAAATTAGATCCTAAAAATTATTCCAATTAACACAATTGGATTATTTAAAACATGAGAAGTAAAAAATTATTTTAAAAAATATCAAAATAATTTGAAACTTATAAGTTCATGGAGATAAAATATAGTTTTCAACAAAAATAATAATTTTCACTATTAACTAGAAAATCAAACATTTTAGAAAAGTTCCCAAAATTCAACACAATATAAATTTTATATGATAATTTCAAAAATTATCTCCTTTTTATCAAATAAAATTTCTAAAAGTTCATGAAATTTATTATAACGTACACTCACAAAAGAGAAATAAATACCATTTTTGGAGAAAATGTATTTATTAAAGAATGAAATAACATTATTAATTTGTGTGCCTATTTTTTAAGAATTAATCAATAAATTTATAATGAGTAGGGACATTATATATATATATATATATATATTTAATAATATTGTTAATCTTATTCATTATCTATAATTTAATGACTAGGTGAGAACTCTCACATTAAATAATAATATTTTAATAGTATAACACGTTTTGTTTAAACTCTATGTTGTGTGTAAAGAATGCCATCAAAGTGATAAAATTTATATATAGAGAAATATATAATAAAATATTGGGATATTACATTATAACCCCTTAAAATGATTTTTCTCTTGAAACTATATTACTCTAATAAAAAATTGAAGATATCTATATTTCTTCACATACTCAAGTTCCCATGTTTCTTCATTTAATTTATGTTTCTTCCAAAAAACATTGACCAGATGAGTGGTATTGTTTCGTAGAAATTTATATCTAAAATATAGAATCTCCAATTGTTATTCCCAACAAGAGTGATATTTATCCAAGGAAATGAATTCTATGTTCAGTACATGTGAAGTATTAGGTATATTCTTCCTCAAGAGAGATACATGGGACTTTTTGTGCACTGTAGAGAGATTAAATGGAAGTTCCAAATGTAATCTTCTGTCACAAATCTATAATTAATTTAGAAGGGGAAAATATACCTAGTGATCAATTTTCTCTTTTTTATAAATCTCATAAACTTCTTCCAAGTGGATATTACTGGGAATTTATTTTCCCCAACTTTGAACTATAGATATCACTAATGATTTTCATCATAAATTTTATCTTAACATTGAGATACTCTTATGTGATGTTCGATGAATATATCCTTATATAAAATTTCATCATCTTGATCAATTGGAAATAAATTTCTTTCTCTAACTTCATCCCAACATGTAGGAGTAATGTTCTTCCAACCATAGAGGGGTTCATATGGATCGATATGAATTCTTGAGTGAAATATATGATTATAAGAAAATTTCACCAAAAAAGAAGTTTATATCAACCACCTTTAAAAAATATATATAAATATCTCAACATGACTTATATAGTTTAAATGGTCCTCTTAGACTAACCTTCTATCTATGGATAATATACCACAAATAAAATTAAATTTGTATCCAGAGCACATGGAAAATTCCTCTAGAATATAAAGGCATCATTTGGATCCAGATCATTAATAATTGAATGGGTCACTCCCTGAAATCCTACCACATTATTAAATTATAACCGGGAAAGATGATCAAGAGGAAAATCTTCTCTGATGGTAATGAAGTGTGCTATGTTTATAAGGTGGTCACAACAAAAGAAATAGAAGTGTGCATTTTTAATGTTTTGGGTAGTTCAATGGTGAAATCCACTGTTTTTTCCATTTACAATATTGTATGCATAATAGTTTTAATATAACATTATACTTATATCTCTCATAATTTACTTGTAGTCATACCATGAATCTAGATACAAAGTCTACAATATCCATTTTTATGTTATCTCATCAGAAATATTCTTTCAGATATCTATACATATCTGTACTTCTAGGATATATAAAGAATGATAAACCGTGAACTTAATACAACAACTCCTTATTACAATATGGTATGGATGAAACACATACATGGTTCTTAGACCTTATTAGTCCACAAAAACCAAGGTGGATCTCAAGAGTATTTCTCAACATCTTTTATAGTTCTACATCTCTCCTCTTCACATCTTTAATCCTCACATGGATAAATGATTGAACCTTCATTTGAGAAAGATAGAATATATACCGTTTCCCCAATATTGTAAGTTCAATATTATATAATTCCATAAGTATATTATTTCTTTAAATAATAATCATAGATAATATTTAATGATTTTTCTTTGTAGAGAATCTTCCAAATTGTTTGATTTCTCAAGGTGTTAATGTATTTAGTAGTCATAATCGTTAACAACTTCAACCATATTTTCTGGTGTATATTCAGCTCTTCTCGGGTGATGATATTCATAAATATTTTATGGTTTATACAAATGTCACACCTTTAAACAATAATAAAATGTATCCCAATCTTTAATGCAAAAAATAAATATCATCTTCCAGCTCCAAATAAGGATACAAGTAATTTTAATCATATATTTTCAATTGCGATGAGGCATTAGTCATCACCATATCATTCTGGAAGAGGTCATATCTGAGTGTATTTTTTCATACATCAATATATATTGGAAACCTTATCCACTACAAGGTATTATTATCATTGGTTCATTGACTAAAATTCCCCTTAGTTCCTTGAAATTCACTTGACATTCATTTTTTAAAAAGAACACAACCCCTTTTGAGTCAACATGGTGAGTATATTATATGGTCAAGATAAATCTCCCAAAAATAATTATAATATCTATAAAACCCCAAAAAACTATGGATTTATATTACCATGGTTGTTATAGTCCATTTCATAACAAGTTCTATCTTTGAAGTATACATCTATATACCCTCACACGAGATTACATGACCCAAGAATGAAACTCTTTGAATCCAAACTTCACACTTGGTAAATTTTTTCAAAAAACGTATTATTCCTCGGTATCTTTTGTATAATTCTCAAATTATATTAATTCTCTTCATTAATATTGTAATATATAAGAATATCATTTGTAAGGACTACAAAAAACTGATCAATGTAACCTCTAAAAGCCTATATTTATTATTATTCAATGATGTTATTATGGAAATTAGTAAGTCTAAATGTTATAACTATGAATTCATAATTTATATACCTCATACTGAAGGATTTCTTAGGTATATCCAACTTTTAACCCTCAATTTATGCTAAATATAATGAAGGTTAATCTTATAAAATTATTTAGCTCTTTATAATTGATCAAATAATTCATTGATATTGGGTAGAAGATACTTGTTCTTGAAAGTGATACTTTTAAGTTCCCAATAATCAATGCCACGGCATAATGTCCCATATATATTCTTCACAAAAATAATAGATATACCCCATGGTGATAAACTAGGGAATATTTATCCCTTATTAATATTTACCTTTAGTTTCTTATTTAATTCGTACAATTCAATTAGGGCTATTTTATAATTATTCATTAGAATTGGTGTAGCACCAGGTATGAGTTCTAGTGAAAACTCAACTTCACGATTTTGTGGAAGACTGAGAAACACTTCTGGATAGATATAAATAAAAATTTATAAAATTGGAATATACTCAATTTTTATTTTCTCCTAAACCATATATATAGATACCCTTTTTGGATAAGTAGTAATAACCACAAGATTAAGGTAATTTCCATTTAAAGTTCATATTATTCCTCATACTGATAAAAAATCATATGTTACTTCACAGGATGAAATGCGACTTCCCTTCCTCATAAATTTATATGTTATATATATAAATTATTCCAAACCATTCCTATAATGACATAAAATTTAAACAAAATAGTGAATGACAAGATTTTTAGGAAGCAATTTATCCCAAAATTCAACTAAAGAGGAACAATGGACTTAAGATATGAACATCATACCATTAGGAACTTTCACCTATAGCTAAACATCTAATATTTGAGGTGGTAATTCAATGAACTTTCAAATTCCTTAAATATAAAAGGGTGGGTATATACAAAATCAAATAAGACATTAACTATTATAGAGTAGATGATATGTGTAACTTTCACCACATAATTCTTGTAACCACCTTCTACAGTCATGATCACATGAGATTTCCTTTTTTATATAGTCTTAAGAGGTTTTTTACACATATCATCATCATAAATCTCTATATTCATATATTGGTGTGCATAATACCCCTAATATTAGCATTTGAATCATTAGATCATGGGAAATGCATTGGTTGGAGTCTTGTTTTATCCATTGCATTAATCAGAGTATTCATCACATTTTTGACATTCATAGGTTTTATGACCCACCTTTACACATTTAAATCACCTCCAAGTTACATTAAAGAAATTACATTGATGTTTTTCCCACATCTCGTGCATGTATATTGATGAAAGATCTTTCCACAATGGGATTTATTTGAGTTTTCAGGATATTCCATCTTTATTTTCTTAATAAAACCACAGGAATGACGGGTATATTCAATTTCCATTTATACCTAAAGTTAGTATCCAATTATTTCTTCAAAGATAATAATGTGACATCCCGACCTGAAAGCCACTAAATGATTCCACGATCTGGTGGGTCGCATGGCCTCAAGGACACCTCCCCCTATGTCAATGGTCGATGACTACTTGCGAGGGCCTAGGGTGTTTCTATGGTAATATTATTCTCTCATGTCCACGTGTAACACAACGGTAGTAATCACAATAACCAATAGAAAAATCTCAATATCAATCTGGTAGAAGATAAACATCTTGAATATTGTACAATAAATAATTCAAAATCAGTTATAAAGAATATGATGATCATGTCATGTCTCTATAATGTTGTGGAAAAAATACATGAATCCCATACAATATAAGTATCTGAAGTATAAAAAGAACAAAAAGGAACTATCCAAGATATCATCATGATTCTAGATTGGTTTTATTATCCAATGCTCCAAATCATGAAAAAACCAATCATATTATAGGGGCACTTTCCCTAATACATACCTTCATCCACAATGCCTTTCTAGGTACCCATCGGTGGCCCAAATAGGGTGTGAGATAACACTCAGTAGGACACCACTGATGGTGTCTATAAAAAATCTAGTATGTATAATGTTTAAAAAATTAATATGAAATATAGATAATAGGAATAACACTTCTAAACGTAAAGAGAGATCCTATCCATATAAACACATATTCTTATAAACAAAATTAAGAAAATTTATGAAAGGGATACCAAAAAACATGAATAAAAAAGAGATAATTTATAGTCTACCCAATGGAGTCAAACACCCTTACCAGGGCTATCTGTAAAGCATAGAAAAACATCACCCATGACTACGCCATATAAAAAAGTGTTAATATCAACAATGACCATGGTATGTAATCTAGTGTAAAGCATTCAAAATGGACAAACCATGTAATATAGTGTCGTAAAATTAAGGGTTGTATCCAAAGTATAGAAGACAAAGTCATCCTCATTGAGTCACATGAGAATATTGATGGAAACATGGTAAGGATTTGGGTGGAGTCAAAGGAGAATGTCAACTGAGTATGTCCAATGTGATTACATGAAATTGGAATACAAGGGGTAGTAAGGATTGAGGCATCCTATAGAATCAAGATCCAAGGAGTAAATAGATTCAAGGAATCCTCTACCATAAAAAAAATCCATGGTAGAAATATCCATGGAATCTAACGGAATCAAGATCCAAGGAACTCATCTAAGGAATCAACTACCATTTCAATTCCTTATTCAATTGAACCATAATTTCATAAACATTCAAATTATTTGAGTTATTCCAAATCATTTTCAAAATTTCAATAAAATCTATTTAAACAATAAAAAAATTTCATTTCAAGTCATCACATATCATTGAGGCATCAACACCCTTTTATCATCCCAATTCAATTTCCATTTATTTTAAATAGGATAACTTTAGAAAGGAGAGATCACACACATCGGTCATGGTGGTAAAACATTGGGAAAAATTAAGGGTTCACCCTTGGGGTGGTCTAGGTTGAGTAAAAAAGACCTCTAACCATAAAATAGTTATTCGGGGGAACCTAAGTGGTTCTAATTCATTTCTTTTTTAACATTTAATTAATTTCCAGGGAAATAATAGAAACTATCATGTGCATACCAAATTTGTAATGATATAATACAACAAAAATTTAAGGGAAAATCTATATACTACATACCATATATATGTGGTAAAAAAGTCATCCTATATCAACCTCTGAATTGGTC